>JAMJFZ010004114.1:3670000-3682500 GCA_026225945.1 Cricetomys ansorgei
TTCCGTCTGGAATCAGGCTAGATTTATAATCCATATTGCTTTGAGATGCAGCTGCCCCTTCCACCTGTGTGGCACTAAAGTGGAACTAGAGGGCTTGCCTTTGTTCCCAGGCCCACTCGGATCCTCTTTGTCTTCTCCTGGCACCCAACTTCTGTCTTAGTCTGAGGCCCCTCTGATATTTATAGCTGTACCTCTGTCACATGAGCCCCAGGAGGGGACCAGCTGAGCATTCCGAAGCCAAGCGGCTGGCAGAGCTTGAGTTTCCTCCAGGCCCCAAAGATTGGGCCTCTCAGATCACATGCAGGGATGAGCAATCGCTGTTCCCCTGGGATGGGGGTCGTAAACAAGAACAGACTGTCCAGAGCCAGATTCGGGGAAAAGCCAGGTACCCCAAGTTTCCTGCATAAGTTGTTTTCCACCAGGCCCCGCCCCCAGTCAAGTGGGAGTGAGGGGTGGGACCAATAGAGCAGGTCCCTGGCATTCAAGGGGTTAACAGCCAACACTCCTGCAGGAACCTAAGTCAGTTCCCCTCAGGATCCTTGAGCAGCTCCAACATAAGGGCTTGGGGTAGCCCTTCTGTGAACCCCTCTCTCGCAACTCGCCCCCCTCCCCTCTGCCTAAGACCCCAGCCAAGTATTTCAATAGTGTCTGTAGAGACTCCATGCTGGGCAGCCCACCCTGACACCCCTCAGCCAATTATTGCACTTCATGCTGAAAGGGCTTTCTTGAAGGCTGGTGGGAGAGCTCAGTAGGTAAAAGTGCTTGCTGTCAAGGCTGACGTCTTCGGAATCCAGGCGTTCATCTGTTTTCCCTGCACTAAGCCGCTCACAGCCCAGAGAGGAAACATCAGCTCCCCAGCTGCCTCAGAACCCTAGAGTCTGCGTACATGTTCATTCTTGGGCCCCAGGAAGAACCCGGGACTGTGGGATATATGGATCTAGAGACAGGAATGACCAGAGCCCTGAAATAAGGTCCAGTTCCCAGAATCCACACGGTGGCTCACAACCATTATTCCAGCTCTGGCGCCCTCCTCTGGCCTGTCTGGACACTGCATGCCTGTGATGCACATACATATATACAGGCAAAACACTTACACACACAAAAATAAAATAGTCTTAAAAATAGTAAGGGCTGAGCCAGGCAGTGGTGGCACATGCCATTAACCTCAGCACTCAGGAGGCAGAGGCAGGCAGATCTCTGTGAGTTTGAGGTCACCCTGTTTACAGAGTTCCAGGACAGCCAGAGTTATAACTGACAAACCTTATCTCAAAAAAACCAAAACAACAAAAACAAAACAAAATCCAACAACAACCAAAAACAAAACAAAACAAAAAACTATAGGAGTTGGAGAGATATCTCAGAGGTTAAGAGCACTGGCTACTCTTTCAGGGGTACCTACATGGTGCTCACAATTGTCTGTAACTCTAGTTCCAAGGAATCTGAGACCTCTTCTGGGTGCACATGGTACACAAACATACATGCAGGCAAAACACCTATTCACAGAAGAAAAATAAATAAATCTTTTTTTTTTTAAGTTAAAAGAGGGCTGGATATAACTTCATGAATAGAGAATATTGCCTAGCATGAGGGATGAGGGCTTAGGTTCGATTCTCCACACTACCCCCTAAGAAAAACAAACCTTAGGGGAGTCCCAAGAGCAGAGAGGCCAATCTCAGGAAAGGGGAGACGAGGAGGAACCAGACCCAACAAGATTACAGGACTTTGAAGCAGAGGACAGGAAGCCAGGTCTGGTGGATCAGGAAAGAGGACTACCATGAGTTCGAGGTCAGCCTGGGCTGTGGTGTGAAGACATGTCGATTTTTGAGGATCTGGTGGTTCCTCTCCATCCAAACTTCTGGTGGCTGGTGTTTACTGAGCACTTACTACATGCCAGGCACTGTGGTAAGAGAGCGTCGTTCTCTGCATTCCGTCACCTGAGCGATCTACAGTGCAGGAACCATTTTGTCTCCATTAGATGGACAGGCAACTCAGGCACAGAGAGGAAAGGTAACCTGTGTGAAGTCTCACAGCCAGCAACAGGTGGCTCTGAGATACAACCTAGTCTGAGCTTCTCCTATCTCTAAGGAGGTGTGTTTGGGACAGGTTGGTACTGCCAGGCCATCTGAGAGGGAGAAGATGAGAACCGAGAAGAGACATCCTTCCTTCCCTGTTCCCAGATTCCCAGGTTCATTTAGGCACAGGCAGCATGGTGCCCCAGGAAAGCGGGCCCCTCCTCTGTCACAGGAGATAAACTGCAAGAGGCGCAAGCCTGTGATGGCAATCTCATTCCTTCCTGTCTAATGTTGCAGTTATTGCCAAAGTCAATATTAGTAGCGATAACATTAGCCAACACGAAGGACTTTCTCCATGCTAAAAACATGAGGGCAAGAAAAAAGCTTCATTCTTGCTTTGGCATGGTGCCATGAGAGAGTGGACAGCCATTTTATAGAGGAGGGGACAGTGTAAAGAAGTCAGGGGGCAGGAGGGGGTGGGCTATACAAAGTCCCTGGGATCCTGGTGCAGATTGGAACTTCCTGACTCTTGCCTACTTAAGAGGAGTGCTGGGGCTGACGGGTAGTGGTTAAGCACATCGGCTGTTCCCCAGAGGACCTGGGTCCGATTCCCAGCTCCCACACAGTGACTCACAACCGTCTGTAACTCCAGTCCCAGGAGATCCTGTGCCTTCTTTTGGTTCTGCGGGTATATGCGTGGTGGTGCACGGACATCCAGGCAGGCAAAACACCCATGCACATAAAAAACTTAAAATGAATTTTAAAAGTAAAATGAATATTTTTTTAAAGAAGCTCAAGGTCGTCCTCAGCAACTGTGGAAGTCCAAGGCTAACACGGGCTGTATTAGATCCCGTCTCAAAATCAAAAAACAAAACAGGGCCTGGTATGGTAGCGTGCCTTTAATCCCAGCACTCAGAGGCAGAGGCAGGCAGAGCTCTGTGAGTTTGAGGTTAGCCTGATCTACAGAGTGAGTCCCAGGCCATCAAGAGCACAGGGTGAGACCCTATCTCAAAAGAACAGAAAGATACTTAGAGCCAGTGGGATGGCTCAAGGGATAAAGGGGCATGAGGAGAAAGACACGGGTTTGCTCCAGGCCCTATGTGGTGGTGGGAGCGAGCTGACTCCCAAAGGTTATCTTCCTTCAAATGTAACAAAAATGTGTATTTTAAAAAGATACTGAAAGCCAAGATAGTTCAGACAACGACGAGAAAGGACCAGAGACGGGGCTGAGTCTGATGGAGGGAATTTCAGTTTTGAGATGGGGGCTGAGAGTTGAAAAGACAGGAGCATTTCGGGTATCAGGAGGAGGAGAGAGAAGAATTGGCCAACTTCTGGGGCTGGGCGGCAGGCAGCAAGAGCAGCAGGAGACGGTGGGGAAGAGGGTTTGGATCAGCCGTGTGGCGAAGGAGGAAGGGACTTGCTGCTGTCTGTGTCCTGGTCATGCTTGTCACCTGGGAGGAGCCACTCACAGGTTTCTGGTGACTTTCCCCAGCCACACTACACAGGCCAGGTGCAGAGTCCCCTGGAAGGGACGGTGGGATTGCCTCCAGCCCGGACCTGGCAAGGCCTGCGCTGCTGAAAGTCAAAGGGGGAGATGGGAAATTCCCATGTGGTCCGCACTAGGCAGCAAAACATGTCTGGTCATTAGATCCTCACACCTGTCCCTGGGGAGATCTGTTTTTCCTCTCCCGGTAGCAAATGAGGCTCAGAGCATTAACTTACCTGGCCAAACTCACACAGCCACAGAGGACAGAGCCGAGCATGGGTTCATGTCCAGGGTAGCCTGACTCTCAAACCTGTGCTCGACTGTTAGAACAGTTATTGGATGCTTATTATGGGCTGGGCATTGGACTAGGACTCTTCCATAGTTCTTGTCAGTCTTCCATGTGACTCAGTGGGGCCGGGAGTAGCGCTGTCCCTGCTTCCGGTTGACCTGCAGAGGCTCAGAGAAGTGCAGGCACTTGGCCAAGCTCCACAGGAGTAAAGGACTGCGCCAGCGACGTCATCAGGAAGTTATGAGCTAACAGCACTTCCAATCCTTAGAGCACTCTAGAAAGCCTGGGATGTGCAGACAAGGGGAGCAGTATGAATGTCAGTGGCCAGATGGGTCCAGGACTGTTTCCGGGGGGAGACAGAGTCTCAACTATGTAGCCCTTGCTGGCCTAGACTGGGCCAGCCTCAAACTCACAGATCCACCTGCCTCCCAAGTGCTGGGATTAAAGGTGTTCACCACCACCAGCTGCATGCTATATGTTGAAGGCCCGATTCTTCTCCCTCTACCCTTGTACTGAGATTACAGGCATGGTATTCAGTGCCTGACTTACTTTTACTTTAGTGAAAATTTCAAACACGTGAAAGTAAGGAGAGCAGTCTAATGAACTCATGTAATCAAGCCCAGCTTCAATTCATTGGTGTGTGTGTGTGTGTATGTGTGTGTGAGTGCGTGTGTGTGTATGTGAGTGTGTGAGTGCCTGTGTGTGTGAGTGCGTGTGTGTGTATGTGTGTGTGAGTGCGTGTGTGTGTATGTGTGTGTGAGTGCGTGTGTGTGTATGTGTGTGTGAGTGCGTGTATGTGTGTGTGTGTGAGTGCCTGTGTGTGTGTGTATGTGTGTGTGTGCGTGTGTGTGTGTATATGTGTGTGTGTATGTGTGCGTATATTTGTGTGTGCATGTTTGTGTATGTGTGAGTGTATGTGTGTAAGTGTGTGTTTGTGTGTGCGTGTATTACTAAAGAATGAACCTAAGATCTCGTGCATGCTAGGTAAGCACTCTACCATCAAGCAATATAGAAATTTTCTCTGTTTTTAAAAATTGTGGATTTTATACATTTATTTAATGAATTTTAGTCATGTCCAATTCCCATTCCTCTCCCTCACTCCCTCCCTCTCCCCCTGGGACTCCTTCCTCCCCCTCCCAAAAGCTCTGGTTGTGCATGGTAATGCTGGGAAGAGCAGCGTCTCTTGGGCCTCTCCTCTGCCCACGATGAAATGTTGCCTATTTTGTACAGGTCTCATCAGATAATCACAACTGCAGTGAGTTCATACATGTTCATGTATGTCATACACAGAAGACATCGTTTTTGGTACCCATCCAAACCACTCAGGCTGTTTCCACCCTTGGTGGCCCGCCTGGACTTGATGGTTAGACCCTGTTCCTGAAGATACCCCACCCTTTGGTCACAGGTCCTAGAGAAATCAAGCTGGAGTTGAGCTGAAGCTTTCTCCACATTGGCTGGCCCTCAGAATCCTGGAAGGGTACTCGGGGAGAAGACTCGCCAACAGTCTTACTCAGTTGTGAACCCTGCACGCTACAGAACTGAGCTGCCAGGCAACGTGTGCCCACTAGTGCAACAGTGGCATAGCTGTTGAGGGGTAACCAAGTACTTTCTGATTCAATCTGAGGTCTGCTCCACAGTAGTGGACTCACGGCTGGTTCTGTAAACCTGGTCAAAGGGCTTGGCTGGGGAGCTCATGGGCTCTAGTGAGAAACCTACAATCATCTTGCCAACCTTTTTCCGTTTTATTTTGAGATCGTGTCTTACAGGATGAGAGGGCTGTCTCATTTCACTCCACAGCCCTTTTTGCCTTTGACTTTTGATTCTCCTACCTTAGTCTTCAAGCAGCCGGGTTACGCATGCGTACTAACAGGCCTGGCTGAGATTTTCCAGTATACAGGTCATACTTATTTAAGTTTCCATTTCACAGATGAGGAAACTGAGACAGACTCGTATATGGAGTTGCCACATGCCCACAACTGGTACTGATAAACTAGAACAGACCTGTTTAGTCCCTATGTCTGTGCTCTTTGGGAGTGTCACTAGAAAAGGGACTTTTCAGAAACCTGAGATTTTGAGGCCTCTTGGATCATAGGAGAGAATCCTAGCCAAGGGCTGGAACCTAGGCTCTGACTCCCTCCCTGACCAAGACTTGCAATGTGATACCCAGCAGGCCACACCCACCATCAGTGACTTCATCTGCCAAAAGGAACAACTGTTGGAGAGGATCGCCATCAGCCCTTTCTTGTCCCCAGTGGCCTGTTCTCAGGGGAGTTGGCTCTGGATGACACAGTTGCGGGGGTAGCAATTCCACGGGGGAGGGAACCACCCCAAGTTCCCTTTCACACTCCCGTGTTTCCGCTTGTTGAAATGCTTTCCTGGTTTATCATGGAACATCATGAAACAGATCTGTCTCAGGTGTCTGCCTGCTCCCACCTGCCTCCTCTTCCCTCCCCCACAGGGCGTGGGGGTCCATTCCACCTCTGCTCTGGACTGGCCCTCAGGAACAGAAACAAGGAGGCACGGGGACTGTTTGCTAGGGCTTGAGGTCTCAGCCATAGACTGATGTCATCCTCATTGGAGAATCAGCCCGAATCACAGGATCAGACCAGTGGTCATTTGATCTAGTAGCTAAAGCCAAGGCAGTTGGCAGAGTCAGGCCCATGGGTTCTGGGGCATGATGACGTGTTCCGGGGGCCAGGTCCATGTCCACTGGCCCACATGCCATGGAAGGGAGCAGAGTGTCCCAGGAACTCAGCACATGAAGCCTGGGCCAGGAGCCCCATGCCCTTCTTCTGTTGTCCCCAGGTCTTTGACAACACTTGTGACAGCTCAAGGGCTCCGGGGACGGATGGTCTTTAAAGAAAGGAGATGTCAGGCTAGGCATGGTAGCGCATGGTGGCGCACACCTTTAATCCCAGCATTTGGGAAGCGGAGACAGGAGGATCTCTAGGAGTTCAAGGCTAGTCTGGTCTATATAGTGAGTTTCAAGACAGCTGGGGCTACATAGAGGAAACCCTATTGAAAACCAGAATGAGAAAGAGAGAAAGAGAGAGAGAGAGAGAGAGAGAGAGAGAGAGAGAGAGAGAGGCTGTCCCAGGGGCCATGGAGGCCAAGCATATGAGGTGGCTGTGGGTTGATGGGTCTGAAAAAGACAGTGAAGCTGCTGTGTGAGGAGTGAGGAGTAACAGACCACGCCCCGGGACCCCGAGAGCAGTGAAGGGGGGAATGAGCACCATGGAACGGAGGTCAAGTTCAGGACCCTTCACAGCAGTGTTATCTCTGTCACCTTGGACAGGATAGTCAAAACCACTGTGTGTCGGGTTCCTAGCCTGTGATAGGACAGTTGGGTAGAGCAGAGGTCTCTCTGGACACAGAGTCTAGACTTCAGGGTGACTACCCGTCTTTAGAACTCTACAGCACAAAGTAGAAGCCTGTGGCTGACCCATGACAGTCCTTCACAAACATATCCTGGTTAGGGAGCAGGGCTGGCTGCTGGCTGCTCAGCTGATATACTGGTCAGAAGATGTGTGTGTTTGTTGAGTTTCATCCCAGGCCGGCCTTGAACTTAGTATGTAGCTGAGGATGACCTTGAACTCCTGATCCTCTCGCCTCTACGCCTGAGTGCTGAGATCACAGGTGTCACCACCACATCTGGCTCAGTGTGGTGCTGGAGACTGAGTCCAGGGTGACACCTAGGTAAGCACTCTACCAACTGAGCCACAAATCTGGTCTTAATATGTCACCCTGACTGATCTAGAACTTACTATACAACTCAGGCCGAGCTCCAATTCATGACAATTATCCTACCGCAGCTTCTGAAGCTCTGTACCTGAAAACTCCTGCTCTCTTGCCCCACGGTGGAGAGCTGCTTGTAACTGAACTCTGAAGCCCGTTCTCTTGTCCCAACTGCCACTGTGACCGATTCCTGACTTATAACTGATTCCCACTGTGCCTTTTACCCTCTAGCTCTATAAAGAGACAGAAAAGAGAGAGAGCTTCACCGCTCTTGCAGGTGGCCTTTAAAGAGAGAAAGAACTATTTACTGCCCTTTGGGCTGTCCTTATCTGTCTGAAGCTTGGAGAACAGGAGCTCGTGAGGAACTGAACGATCATCTCTTAAACCATCCACCAACTGTACCGTTCCACCAACTGTCACTGCCAATGGCCCCTGCCTCCTTTATATCCCAAGCTGTTCCCAGAAGTCCAAGGGACATGTGACTATAAGGAGAGCCGCACAGGACAGAAAACCTCTTGGCAAAGCATCCTGCTACAGAGCTCTGCGATTACAGGTGTGAGCCACCAGGCCTACTAGCTTTGTTTTTTTTTTCTTTTTCTTCAGGTGAGGTCTCCATAGACAGCCCAGGCTGGTACTTGTGACCCTCAGTTATCCCCCCACATCCTCCATCTGTAGACAGTCTTTTTCTGCCTAACAAATTATCCCCACATTTAGCTTAAAACCGAAATAAACATTGATTATCCCGGTTTCGGCGGATCAAGCCAACAGGAGCAGCTACGTTGGTGTTCCTGGCTCAGGGCCCCTGAGGGTCTGTGGTGAAGACTCTGGCTGGGTGTAGGCCAGTTTTTCTGAGGGCTAAACTGGAGCTAGAGGAACCGCTTTGGGGACAGCACACTCAGTGTTTACAACCCGACGCCCTCAGACACCTCCTCCACCCCACTCCCACCTAGTAGGCTCCTAAACCACGGCACCTAGCACAGAGCAAGGGACTCAGAAAAGCAAGACAATGCCAGTGTCTTTTGTGAGCTGACAGGAAGTCAGGCATTATCAGTTTTTAAATTAACTTAGTTATTGCATGTGTGTGTGTCTCTGTGTGTGTGTGTGTGCAGGTCCGAGGATTCCGATGTGCAGGTCCGATGACTCCGAGGACAGCCCTCGGAGTCCGTTCTCTCCTTTCACCGTGTGGGTCCCGTGAACGGAACTCAGGTCCGACTCAGTGGCGAGTACTGAGCCGTCTTTCTAGCCTGACACACTCTTAGTGTGACTGAATTCTTCTGGACTCAGAGCCCAACCCTGACACTCCTTGAGAGGGTCTCACGCAAGGGTGAGGATACCCGGAGGCCAGAGTTGCTGAGGGCTTTCTCGGAAGCTAGTTACAATCTGTCCTAAGTATTTTATAGGTACTGGTTTATTAGTTCATGAGGTCCGTTCCAGTTCCGTCCCCATTAAACAGATAAGGAAACTATGTCACACGCACTCACATGGGGCAGTAAGTCCAGCATTAGACCCAGAAGATAGCCTGGGGCGTTGCTAGGGGCTGGAAGCTTGTGTGTCTCTCCCACCCCAGATTCACAGCCCTAACTGTGTGCGATGATGTGTGGAGGTGAGGCCTTCCCTCACCTCCCTGAGAACTTCCCTTGAATCTGAAGTTCAAGGCCAGCCTGGGATACATAAGACTTTGCCTTTAAAAAATTAAATAATAAGTTGGGCAGTGATCCCAGCGCTCGGGAGACAGAGGCAGGTGGATCTCTGTGAGTTTGAGGCCAGCCTGGTCTACAGAGTGAGTTCCAGGACAACCAGAGTTACAACAGAGAAACCCTGTCTCGGAAAAAAATAAAAATAAAAATAAATAAATACATAAAAAATTAAATAACAAAAACAGAGGTGGCAGAACCACAGGAAAAGGTGCTCCTCTTCCCTGCATGCACAGGGCTAGGAAGATCCGTGTGAGCACACAGCAAGACACTACACTTGGACGTCCCAGGCTCCAGAACTGTAAGAAATCCATTTCTAGTGTTGAATTCTGCTAATCTGTAGAGGTATTGCTATGGCAGCCCAAGTACTCTGTGTGTGTGTGTGTGTGAGAGAGAGAGAGAGAGAGTAAGTCAGAGGACGACTCCACCATGTGTGTTCTCAGGACTAAACAGTCTTGGCAGCAGGTGCCATTACCCACCGAGCCATCTTACTGGCCCCCAAGAAGGTAATAACTGAAGGCCTGGAACTTGAACTGCCTGCTCAAGGAACAAGCTCACTTCTTCCTCTTCTGCCCTGTGTATACTGGCTGGCTCCTAAGCTTCCTGTCCCAGCCCAGGCCTGGAGGAGAGGCTATCCTCACTGGCAAGCACCCTAAACTCTCCAGAAGGACCCTGAAAGAACTGGAGGAAGCGTCCGGGGCAAAGTGCCAGCCAGTGGCTCTGTGCTGCCCCTGCTGCCCCTTTTCTTTCTTGTATCTCAGAGAGCCAGTCTTGGGGGATCCAGCTGTTGCTGCACCCCACCCCCACCAGCTTGAACCTAGTAGGGCTTGCCACACACAGCCTCTGGGACTATCCAAACGACAAACAATGAGCAGGGAAAACAGACTATATTTAAACCTGCGGTTGCTCCATAAACAAAACCAATAGACAAGTAACCGGCCGAAGGGGAAAATATCGGAGAGACACCTGTCCAGATGGAGTATCAGTGTTGTGAGGAGTTCAAAAGGTAAGAGAGCAAAGGGCACAGAAAGGGGGTTCACAGGGTCATGGAGGCACTGAGCCCCCAGCAGAAACAGGGGCAGCAGGGTTATATGCACTTGCTTACAAACTTCACATCAAAGGCATTATAAAATCAAATTTTCTTCTATAAAACTGGCAAAAATATTAATGATTGGCTCCTCTCGAGCCCTTGGGAAATGCAATTTGATAAAATCACAATGTAAAATATTCAGACAGGGGCTGGAAGGTTGCTCAGTGGTTAAGAGCACTGGCTGCTCTTGTGGAGAAAGTGAGTTTGACTCCCAGTTGGCAGCTCACAACTGTCTGTCTCCGATCCCGGGGAATCCAACAACCTCTCTTGTCCTGCTCAGGCACTGCACACACATGGTGCACAGACATACATGCAGGCAGAACACCCTACACATAAAGTAAAAATGTTAAATATATCCATACATGTGACTCAGCAGGAATGGAGCTTATGAAATCATCAATAGATATATAATAGATATGTTTTATCTGTGTACGTAGAAGGATATTTTTTTGGAGACAAGTGTTTGAATATATAGCCCAGATTTACCCCAAACTTGAAACAATCTTCCTGCCTCAGCCTCCCAGGGTTGAGATTACAGACTTGATCTGTGACAGCTGGCTTGCAGTGTGTGTGTGTACATGTGTGTGTGTGTGTGTGCCTGTATGACACTGGACCTTAGAAACCTTGGAAACAACCCAGATTACCACCACTGGGAGAAATACAAAAGCTGTGTGGTCACAGAGGGGAGACAGTTCAGGATCAGAACAAAGAGACATTGCTACCTGTAATGCAGACGAGTCTCATCAACAGCGCTGAGCCAAAGGGTACAGCTTGTGAAGTCCTGTTTCTATAACACTCAAAACAGGTAAACTAACCTAGGCTGTTACAAGCCAGAACAGCTGGGGCTGGGGACATGGTTCAGATGGTAGCATGCTTGTCTGGCATGCACAAAGCCCTGGCGTTTGGAGCATTTTCTCAGGGACTGTGTAACTAGAGGACTCAGGAATATCTACCTTGTCCCTTCTAAAAGTACCAATGGTAAGCAGAAAAGACCCCTCCAAAGTCCCTCCTCCTCGCCCCAGGGTGCTTCTTTACAGAGCATACTCCTTTACAATACAGCTTCACCGAGAAGTCTTTACCCAGTATAGATGACGGCGGCCCCAAAGTATAAATGGAGCCCCGTCCCTTAGTCCTGTACTTGTCTGTGTTCTCTAGCCCCTCCCAAGACCCCGAGGCCGTGTGTAATCAGGGCAAAATTACATACCACTGGCTGGGAGTGGCTGGCTACTCAGGTGACATGCCTGCCCCTCCTTCTAAGAGTGGACCTCAACAAGTCAGCAAGACCAGCTGTGATGGTTGTTGGCAAATAGACACAACTGGACTCATAAAGATGGTGGGTGTCTGGCTCAGAAGTTAGCACTGTACACATGCCTGGCTTCGGTCCCCAGTGAACGAAAACAAGAAAGAAAAAGGAAGGCCATGACTGCTCCTAGGTATGGTGGAGGAGAAGGTTTATTGTAGATCAAAAGGAAAGTGTAGTAGATATGAGGGAGAGCACAGTCAGAGGCATCTGGAAGGGTCCAGACTGAGCTGGGCTGTGTGAGAAGATGGAGAAGAGAGGGGAGAGACGGGAAAGGGGGGAATCCAAAATGGTTGGATTACGTAGGGAAGCGCAGTCCAAGAATCTGGGAGAACTTGGCAGCTGGGTGTGGTTATGCTGCTGTGGTGGCTCATCAAAGCAGGACAAGGAGGCATAAGGAGGCAGGTGTTTTTATTGATACAGAATTCCTCAGGTGTTCTACTGATAACATGTGCAGACCCTTAGCAAACATTTCCCACATAAATCCAACACCCACAGACAATACAAAAGGCTAAGACCTAGACACCCCCTTTCCCAACAGTGCACAAAACAGTTATTTTATCCATAACTAAAAGTAAACTTCTACAACAATTCCCCTTTTCTGTATAAGCCAATCCAAAAAAAAAAAAAAAAGGTTTATCTCTACAACACAATTTAACATTACACCAGCAAAACTATTTACAAGAGGAACAATCACAAGGATTGCTAATGTACAGGACCAAATGAAACCAAGCATTTATTAAGCTTTTCACAAAAAAGCTTTGGACAGCAGAAAAACGTTATCAATGTCCAGTTATATGGAATTCACTCGTGATCTGGGTTCCTCCAAAGGGCTTGGATCACTTTTCTGGCTTTGCCCTCTGTAGCCACACACACAGCTTTTCCTCCAGGTTT
>JAMJFZ010004114.1:6177500-6325000 GCA_026225945.1 Cricetomys ansorgei
TTTACAAATGCCAGAGCCCAGAGTCTGTCCTGTGCCGGGCCTTAAACCCCTGCCCTCCCCATTTTCAATTTTTCTTTCCCCTCCATCTCCTAAAGGAAGGTGGAAGAGTGGCATACGCCATCCAGGGGTCTGCCACCCATAGGTCATTCCACAGGCCCTGGGGCTTCCATCAAAACAAGAGTGCCAAGCCCAGTAGCACCCTCCCTGCCAACTGTTGGTCTGAGTGTTGTTGTTGTTTTATTTATTTACTTGTAAAATTACTTAGTTTTGGGGCCATTCTCACTGCCTAGCCCAGGCTGGTAGGGAACTTATCATAGAACTCAGACTGGCCTCAAACACATGGCAGTCCTCCTGCCTCAGCTTCTCATAGATGTGAGCTACCGCACCTGACGTTTTTTATTAGTTTATAACCTATAGGCTCAAGTCCTCCAGATAAGTCTAACCGAACATGGAAAATCCTGAGACCTACAGTAACCCGAGAGGGTATCCATTCAAGAAGGATTCTCTAAAGCTGGGGTCGTGGTGAATGCCTTTAACCCCAGAAGTCTGGAGGCAGAGGCAGGAGGGTTATCTGTGTGTTCTAGGTGAGATCCTGTCTCAATAAAAAGATAAAATAAGAACAACAAAAATTCCTTAAGTCCCATGTTTCAGATAACACGGTCCTGGCTCGGGAGCTCATGACATCATCCCAACCTGACCATCTGTGATGTCTTTATCCACTCCCCACCCCCACCCCCTGCCAGCAAAGCCCACAGACCACTTCACCAGATGCTCTAACAGGACTGGGGCATTTTTGTTTTTCTTTCTTTCTTATTAGGGATTGGATCCTGTCTCTCCGCTCGCCATCTGCTTTAGTCCAGGATTCTGGTGTATTGCTTCCTCTCTGCTCAGAAGTTCACCCCACACTCCCACACTCCAGTGACAGTCTGTTAGAGGTGACTGCAATCTGCACCACCCAAAAGGTGGGCGAGGATGCTTGCTCCCCCAGCGAGGGGTCTGCCTCATAGCACTGAACTCTCTTTCCACCCCCAGGGAGAAGACCACCCACTTCTCCTGCCTCTCCTGGCTCCCTCCCCAGGCTCCCCACCAGGATCTCCTACCTCTAATCGCCAACAGCCGCCTACTACAGCCTTCCCTGATTGAAGACAAGTCCCACTAACCCTCAGGTAGACTTCACGAAATCAGTAGCTCCTCTCCCTCCAACACAGCTGAGGAGTCTGCCACCTCAGCCAGAGACACGCAACAACACGTTTCTGTAATAGCTTTATGTGCTGAGCTCTTGTTGAGGCCCCCATCGTTTCTTATCTATTTTCTTGGCTAACTCTGTGTAGATGCAAAACCTAGGGGTGGGATGACCTCCAGGAACTCCCTATATTTCTATTTGTGTTATTCCTTCAAACAAAATTAAAGTTTTCTATGATGCTTAAGGCAGCTTACACCCCAGCCTTGAAGAGTCTCCAGTGCCGTCTTCACAAAGGTTCCTCCACACGGTGAAATAGCAGCACTGAAGCCAATGGCGCAGACCACATTTTCTATAGTATGTGTGGGCACATGGGCACGTGCACATGTGGGGGTCAGAGGTCAACCTTCCACCTTGTTTGAGGCCAAGTCTCTCTGTTGTTAGCTGTTGTATACCCCAGGCTGACTGAGGAGCCTCTGGGGATCCTCTAGTCTCCATCTCCTATCTTATCATGGGGGCACTGGGATTACAGGTGCTTGGAATTTAAAATCATGCTCCTGCTTGCAGGGTAAGTGCCTCCTCCCCTAGTCCTCTCTCCAGTCTGTGGTTTACTCTCCCTCCCCCCTCCCCCATGCAGTGCTAGGGATTGAACCTAGGGCCTCATGCATTCGAGGCAAGTGCTCTGCACTGTGTTTTCTATATTCTTGATGGTCTAGAATTCAGGAACTCTATCCTGGGGATACAGCTCCTCTCAGGGTTAGCCGATTAAGAAACAGCACATAGCTCTCCCATGAGCACATCTTTGATGCATGAAACAACCAGCCTAGAGCCCAGACTCCAATGGCCTCCTTTATCTGACTCTCATATATCAAGCCGACATTTCTCTCATCCTAACCTGTCTCACCAGGGCTGGGCGTCAAGCTGCCTAGGAACCACTCCTTCGAGGCAAAGGCATTAAACTTTCTCTATTCAATTCTAAGCTTACTCATCATAGCTACCCACTTGGCCCAGTTCTCTATGAAAATCTTAATACAGGCTCAGGGCCAGTTCCCTCCTCACACTGCCACCTCCTGACCCACCCTAGTGTGGCCCATGTGGTCCTGTGGGGTGCACCATGCTGCTTCCTAAGGATTCGTGCTTGTATACACTGCCTACTTCATGCCAATCATTTCTATTCAATTACCATACTTAAGGCAACGATCGAGCATATTTTTAAACTACAAAATTGGCACATTGCTTCTGCTTTATGGGCCAAAGCATATTACAGGGCCTGGGCAGGCTTAAGAGTTGGGGAATGAGGCTTTCTTGCCTCTTGAGAGGGAAGTAGAGAAGCCCTCTTCCAAAGGGCAGGACACAGATACAGATTTAAAGGGCTGTGGCTATAGTGTTAATATGTGGTGAGTCACCGTTTAGATCCATGACAGCTTCCAAAAACTCGGGAAGGGGAGGGGGAGGAAGGAAGGGAGGGAGGGGGGAAGAGATTCTGCCAACTGATAAAGAACACCACAAAATGAATCAGTGGCTACATAACATTTAATATTCTGGAAAAAAAAAAAAACAACAGAACGAGTAGCTGGAGAGACAGCTCAGTGATTATGATTGTTCCAGAGAACCCGATTCAGTTTCCAGCACACACATTGGGGAGCTCACAGCTGCCTGTAACTCTCTAGGGGACCTGATGCCCTCTACTGGCATTGGCAGGCACCTGCACTCACGTGCACATCACCTTCTCATATATAAACATAACCAGAAATAAAATAAAATGTTTGTAAAAATCAGGAACAAGGGAAGAATCTATGCTTTCTCTACTTTATTTTCCCCACAATAGCATCTAAGGATCAAAACTAAGGTCTTGCACGTGTTCCACCTCTGCCCTACCCCCCCCCCCAGCCTTTGTTCTCTCCCCTCTCCTCAGCATTCTGCTTGAGGCTCTAGTTCATGCTTCAAGAAGTGAAGAATAGAGGCTGGAGAGACTGGAGCACTGGCTGCTCTTAACCTCTTAACTAAGAGGTTCCAGGATCAATTCTCAGCCCCCATACAGCAGCTAACAACCATCTGTAACTCTGATTCCAGGTCTGATGCTCTCTCCTGGCCTGTGTGGGCATCAGGCACATATGTGGTACACAGACATACATGCAGGCAAACCATCTATGTACATAAAATAAGTATAGAGAAGTCTTTTTAAAGAAGTGAAAAAAAAAAGTAAATTCACATTTGAAAGACAAAGGCTTGTAGCTTCTGGTAAAGTGATGATGTTGAAAACTCAACGGTATCTGTGAGTCACCAGGAATAAGGGAGCTGTGGGAGTCAGAGGCTGCAGAGTCAACACAGAAGAGAGCCATGTTTAATACCCAGCCAAAGTACAGTCAGAGTTACAGAAAGCGTTTACAACTGAATGGGAAACGAGATAAATCTAGCAATGCATACTAGATACTTTTCTTTTGCTGTGGTGTGAAATACTCTGACAGAGACAGCTTATAGAAAGGTTTTATTTGGCTTTGCTGTTCCAGAAGGTTAGAATCCATAATGGCAGAGCATAGGCAGCAGGAGCAGGAAGCTGAGGGCTTGAATCTTGAACGGCAAGCACAGAACAGAAGAGAGCACACTGAGAATGGCGTGAGGTTTTGAAACCTCAAAACCTGCCCCAGTGACATACTTCCTCCAGCAAGGCCACACCTCCTAAACCTGCCCAAATAGAGCCACTAACTGGAGGCCAAGTAGGGGGATAGACATCATTCACAAGCCAGAGACGTAATACTGAGAAAAGACTGGTCCTTGTTGAATCAATGCATAGCCTCAACTCATCCCAACCCCAAATCCCAATAGGCTTTTGATTTCCCCACTGAAATGTACAGATTCATTTAAAAGTTTATATATCTAGTATGGCCTATGGAAGGAGGGGCTTTCCAATGGTCAAAGCTACCTGAGATGGGCAGTGGGCCTCAGCTGCCCCAAGAGGTGCTAAGTTCTCCACCTTGTGGGGGAGGTGTTCAAGACCAGTCAGAGGGAGACACAATTATGCTGGGCTCGGACTCTGGCATCAAAGAGACTTGGGTTTGAATTGCAATTTGGGCATTGCAGGGCAACGGACGTTTCCTTTCAGAGTCTCGGTTTGTCCATCTGTGAAATGGTGATAGCCCCAGGGTTCTAGTTTGCTTTCTGTTGCTGCGATAAACATCATGACCAAAAGCAACTTGGGGAAGAAAGGATTTATTGAATCTTACACTTCCAGGTAACTGTCTATCATTGAGGAAAGCTAGAGCAGGAACTGAAGCAGAAACAGAGGCAGGAACCATGAAGAAAAGCTATTGACTGGCTTGCTTCCCCTGGTTTGCTAAGCTACCTTTCTTATATAGCCCAGGCTCACCTTCGTAGGCATGGTACCGCCCACAGTGGGCTGGTCCCTCCTATATCAATCAGTAATCAAGACAGTTCCCCACAGACATAGCCACAGGACAATCAGATCTGGGCAAGTCTTCCGTTGAGATCCCCTTTTCACAAACAACTCTAGGTTTGTATCCAGTTGACGGCTGAAGCTGCCATGACACCTACTAACCAGCTGAGTTAATGGAGTTAAATGGAGCAGTAAACTCAGAGCACAAGTGTAGGGCTAGGCACAGAGAGTACCCAGGAGAAGGGTCTGCTGTCATTGTATTTATTGAGGGCATTGTTACAAGATGGGGCCTTGGCAGTCAGTCTACTCTTGGACTGTACTTTTGATCCTCTCTCAGAGAGAGTGACTCAGCCCTTTCCCTCTTGCTGTCCCCTGAAAGGATACAGCTCTTCCTTCACAAAGGGTTTCTGCCGTATCATAGTCCCTTCCTGACTTGCCTTTGCCAGAGAGCTGTGGCATGTGGTGACATCCCAGGCTTCCTTCCTTCCTTGTGCTGTCCACACGCTTGTGAGGACAACTGAGTCACACGACAAGGGGCCCCGGGGTGCTCAGTACCCCTGCAAAGTCACACTTTAAGGAGAGGAGACCCTTTTTCTCAGGGGGCTATCTGGGGGCAGTGTGTCCTCTATGTGCTGGCCTTCTGCCCCTTGAGATTTTAGACTCCAAAAATGAACTTGAATTTCAAGCAGAGGGCTGCAAAGGGCCCAGCCCTCTTGTGAGTGTGGCCCCAGGGCTCCCAAATGAGAGGCCAGGCAGTGTCATATCACCTCTGGGTATCAGGTGAAGGCCCCCCTGTGAGTGATGGGTCACTTGGCTCTGGTTAATGGCTCTATACTGTACAGACTTAAGTACCTTCTTGGAATTGATCTTCCTGTGGAAAGCACGCTTTGGAGATAGGAAGCAACCACCAGAGAACCCTAAATGAATTGCGTGTTAGCAAGTGGAGAAACAACACAGGTGGAACACAGGCCATGAAGGAAACAGAGTCTCTATGAAGACTGGGGCAACAGACCTATGCCTTGTGCTTCTGGCTGCCATATTGCCGGCTTCTGCACCTTTGTTCTCCAGGCGAATGTGCTGTCTGAACAGTCCTCACTTGGGGATGTCGATGTGCATTTCTTGCTCTCGTCCCCACTCTTGCTCAGTTTCCTTCTCAGAGAAGGTTCCCACTCTATTGTTATTCCACCCTTCACTAGTCTGCTGAGGGGTTGGCCAAGAGAGGAGACACTGAGTTCAAGGGGTGCAGGGACCCTGTTCTGCAGGGAATGTGGCTATTTCAGAAGTCTCACCAGATACAGATATGGAGCTGAGATGGGTCCTTCCAAGCCCCCATCCAGTCACCCACAAACCCACAGGAGGCTCCATATACCCAGAATCCTGTACACCGATGTTTGCCAGGGCCAGCTGTGTTCACTCTGTGGAGGGCTGGATATTTGAAAGGGTTGGTGTCTGGGCCCCGCCCTCATCCTGTGAACGGTGAGGCCACGTTGACCTCTAACCTCACACATGTCACTTCTACGGCCTCTCAGGAGTCAGTGTCTGTTTCCCCAGAGAGTCAGCTGGGGAGGAGGGAAGCTTGTCATTCTCTTCTCAGAGCTGTGCCCTGAGCTCTAGTCGTGGTGGGATAGTCTTGTGACACTGATGCAGCCCTGCAGAGGCAGACATGTTTTCAAGCCACTGTTGAGCCGCAAGGACCCAGCATGGCCACCATTCATCAAAGCCTCCATCTGTGGGTGGAGAGTGATCCGGGCAGGAGCTTCTGTTCTCCCTTTTGCCATCGTGACACCTTGGCTCTCTCTGTGGGCATCGTCCTGGTAGAGTACCAGATCGGCAGGTGAGACCTGAGTGAATAAAAGATGGATGGGTACCACAAGCCGAGGATGGAGGACAGACACAGAGCACCAGCATCACAGATCCCAGAGCATCAGAGCTGGCTGCCACACGCTTTGGTAGGCTGCTTGATAGGTCTGGCCTTCGGAGAAGCCCCTGGCTGAGGAGAGTTCAGGGGAGGAAGTGTGGGCTCAATATCAAGAGTTGGTGGCAGCAGGGGACAGAGTCAGGTATACTAGGTTGGCAGCAAGGACTAGGAGACCTTTCCCATGGGGGATGGCCAAAAGGATGCACACAGTGGCTTCCTGGGAGTCCTCTGGAAAGGGCCATACTACAGGTAGAAAAGATCAGCTGCTCTGGGACTTCCTTTAGTGGTTGGGGTCTAGAGATCAAGGAGATAGAGGACTGTTTATAGAGCATCTCCAGAGAGTCTGTGTACCAATCCACAATGCCTCTTGGGTGCTGACACATTGGGGAAGGTGGAGGCCTAGGGAGGTCACTAAAAGACAAGTGTGGAGGGAGTGGAGTAGGGGGGGAGGTCCAGACTCCAGAGTGCGTGGGACCTGGCTGTGGGACCAGAGTCTCAGGCAGGTGCCAAGGGTAACCTGAGAGAGCTAGCAGCAGGTCCAGGCCTCTAACAAGTTCCCCGCTGTTGCTGCTACCTGTCTACTGCCCACATGAGCCTTTTGCAGGACAAACTTCATATCCCGGATGTTACAGGATCAGATGTTGTGCCGGTGTGCAGAGGTGAACCACCTCCATCCTTTGGGTACTGGGCATGTGCAGATTGCCTCCACACTCCACACCTGGAGCAGGGTCCCCCGGCTTCCCTTCCTAGGAAGTCCAGGAAGCCTGCCCACTTGAATTCCACGCACAATTACTCACCCAAGTAAGTGTTTAATTAAATTCTCATGATAGTTGCGGTGTTTCACTCAAATGGCTGACTGATGGCCTTGTGCTTTTGCCCATACCTAGCAACCCCACTGTGGAGATCTTCATCGAAGGCCAGCTAGCCAGCCAGCCATATTGTGATGGCTGCAATTTCTCTAAGTAGAGAGACCTCTTTGCAGGCTGTGCCCCATGGCTGGTATCCAGACAAGCCACTTGGAGAACAGGGCTGGGTCACTATGGAAGTCTGCATGTGGCCACCACAGCCTCTGTTTCCAGGAGACTATCTCTGACATTAACAAGGTGGGACCAATGGGGTGAGGCAGATAGGTAAGAAGCAGGAGGAGCTAATGAGGATTGCAATAGATGTGCCTGGAGGCCAGGGAAATCCATGTCTCTGCAGACAGGGTGTGTATGTGTGTGTGTGTGTGTGTGTGTGTGTGTAATATTGTGTCCCCTGCTCAAGATGGAGGAGGTAGAGGCCTGTTTATAGAGCATCTCTAGGAAGATTCTCTGGTTTCTTGGGGAGATGAGGGGTAACTGCATCTGTTAGCTGTTCAACTCCCCCACCTGGAAGACAGACTCTGAGGATCCAGGGTAAATGGCAGCAGGCGTCTGTCTGGTAACAGATGCTGTATCAGTCAACTGTTGGTGACTTCAGCTTGGGGCTCAGAAGTTGGGATGAGCTGGGGTCAGTGGTGATTCGATACCCTAAACTTCCAGCCTCCCTTGTCCCTGCTCACTCGTGGTCTGAATATGCATTGGCCCATGGAGCAGCAGCAGGGTGGGCAGATCACAGGTGAGGTCCCTGGCTATAACCAGAGGACTGTGGCCCTACCCCAGCTGGAGATGAGAGGAAACTGGACTCTACATTACAGACACCAGGAACAGGTGGGTGACAGACAGCTCAGTCCATGGTTCCATCAACCAAACAGAGGAAGCAAGCTGTGTCTGGCTGGCTAGTGGGGGAGGGGCAGATCTTGAGTCTGGTGAAGGTGACAAGTCTCTAAGGCCTGAGTAAGAGGAACAGGATCAACTGCAGGGCTCAGAGAGGGCCATGGGAAGCAGAGGACAGTGGGTGCCCAACGCCCATCCACATGTCCTCTGTGCCTACAGCACAGGGAGGGTCTGATGGAAGAGGAGTGACAGCAGCTGGTTGGCTGGTAACTGGGATCTCAGTGCAATCAGACTGGAGACAACAACAAGGGCTCAGTGGGGCTGCCCAGGACTGACTGGGAACCTCTGGGAAGGCAGAGAGGAAGTCAAGGGCCCTCTGAGCAAAGTCCTAGTCTGTGGAGGCCAGTCTGGCAGCCTAAAGGGAGCAACTGAGCTCAGCCTTGGGAGATCCTGAGTCCAGAACTCCCTAAACTATTGAGTAACCTGGGCCGAGTCACTTGCCCTCTCTGGGCTTCATCAGCAGAACAAGGTCACTTTGAAAACCTCTCTGCATTAGGCCTTGACCTAAAGGGTTCTGTGTGACACCTGCCACTTCCTTGCCTGGTCCCTTTTAAAGGGAACCAGTGGCCTTCCAGCTCCAGATGCCTCCTGCCTCAGGAAGGCAAGCAGCAGGAGCCCTGGAGCTGACTCAGCAGCCTCCCAAAGACCTTGTTATTCTGGGTCTGGTGGTGACAGGGCTGCTCGGTCCATTAGAGTCTGGCACTAATGTGCCCTTGCCCTTGGAGGTGTCATTAGCGGGCGGTTCCACAAGCTTCTTCTGTGGGAAGAGAAGGGACCGTGGGATGTGAGCCTGACCCACGGATGGGAGGAGAGGCTGAGACAGCAAAGTTTTGTGCTGGGCTCAGCTAGGGATCAAGGACCAGGGGTGTCAACAGAGCTTTTAAAACTCTGGCTGCCCCAACTGGGCAGATTCCCCCACCCTCCCTCAGTGTGCCTATTAAAGAGACAGACGATGGTGAGAAGCAGAGAGAGTTTTACTCAGTGTGGCCTCAGTGGGAAGAGGAACAGATGAAGGGATCCGGTGACCCCGAGTCCAACTTCCGGGCGTGGGTTTAAATAGAGAGCAAGCAGTATGTATGTCTGAGCAGTCCTACAAGGTGGTCTGATACATCATTAAGTTAATCAAAGAACAGATTCGCCTCCAGGGGTAAGTGTCCTCCTCTTCACGGTGAATGGTTCTGGGAGGGTTTGCTCTTCCTGGGAGTCAAGGTCGTACACTGACTCGCACTGGTCATGCTCTATCCCCGAGTCAATTTGGGTGGCCAGAGAGAGACTGCTAAGTGAAATGCGTCAATTACGGGCCATCTTGGGGACCTGGGGTTAGCCATGACTGAGCAGAGCAGGTAAGAGTAGGGGAGAGGAAGTTCTAAGTGGAGGTTCTGGGGGGACAAAAGCCACAGACAGTCTCTTCTGGGCTGGCGGTAGGAGACAAAAGGTGGTCAGGTATGGGGACGAGAGGTAAGGGGAGAAAAGGAGTGGGAACAGGTTCCCAAAATAAGATGTATTCAAAACCCTTACGGATACCTACTAATTGGTAAGCTAATTTTAAAATGTGTGTGTGTGTGTGTGTGTATAATTTTAAAAAAGAGTTTGAACACAGGTGCTCTGCATGGGTGGATAATGCTTCTCTCAGAAGACATGGGTTATTAAATGCAAAGCCTTGGTGCCAGATGTGTAATACCTTCACATCAGTTATTGGCTATGGAAGCCCCAGACACACAGACACCACAGGCTACTGCTAATGCTCTTGTTTGACCACTGTAACTAGATGGTAAGACCCTATTGTGAAGATACAATATACTTTGGTTCTAGGACATAGAGAAATCAACCTGGAACTGACCTGAAAACTTCATTTTTTTTTTTTTTTTCTGGCCAGGTAGTATAGAACTGGAAGGTTCTATACAGGCTGCTGAAGCAGAAAAGCCGTCAATGGTCTTACCCAGTGGCATGCTACAATACTGACCTGTCAGGCAAGAAAGGACCACTGGTGCAATAGTGACACGAAGGTTATGCAAACAACCAACTGCTTTTGAGATTAGATGCTCCAGGGGAGAGAATTAATGCCCGGTACTGTAAACCTGGTCAAAATCCCAAGGCTCAGAAGGTCCTAGGCTCTAGAGGGGAGCCTACTACTGTTGTTTTGCTAAATGACATGTTGCCAAAGTGCCTTATAAATATTCACATTTATACTTACAGATCCATGCTGCCCTTATTCTTGGCCAGAGAAACTTCTTTTTGTAGTTAATGCAGAGACTTCTAACAGGTCAATATGCTGAGAATAAGCCACAGCACTGTATTAAACCCCTAGGCCCTAAGGGTCAGGGAATATAGAAGAAGTGTTGAAAGGATGTAAGAGTTGGTGTGTGTGTGTGTGTGTGTGTGTGTGTGTGTGTGTGTGCACGCGCGTGCTATGAAACACTGTCTTCTGGACATGACATGTTGCAATCCTGAACTACTCACTGGACCTGTAGTTACCTGAACAACATCAAGCCAACAAGATCAGCCAAATTTCAGCTAGGAGTACTAAGAGGACTCAGTGGATTAAGAAGGAAAGAAAGAAGCTGGCGGTAGTGGTGCATGCCTTTAATTCCATCGCTCTGGGAGGCAGAGGCAGGTGGATCTCTGAGTTCCAGGCCAGCCTGGTCTACAGAGTGAATTTTAGGACAGCCAGGGCTACACAGAGAAACCCTGTCTTGAGAAAAAAAAAAAATCAAACAAAAAACCCTAGAGAGAAAGAGACACACACAGAGAAAGAGAGAGAGAGAGACAGAGAGAGAGAGAAACAGAGAGAGAGAGACAGAGGGGGCAGGGAGATAGGAAGTTGGAGAGAGATGGGTAGTGGGAGGGAGAAGTTGAGGTGGGTGCTATTGAGATACATTGTTACAGGTATGAAGTTGTCAAAAGAATAAATAAAAGATATTCTATTTTCACAAAAGAAGAAAAGCAAACACTTGAGATGAAACTAAGGTCTGGAGTGCCTGGCTCCCCTCATTTTATCTCCCAGGTCCAATGAGATCGTAGCTGCTACTAGATTAACCCTAGGATCCTGTGCTGCCGAGATGGAAGCCCCTTCATAGGCACTTGGTCCAATGCCCTCGCAATTGTAGGCAAGGCTACAGAGACCCAGAGGGGTTAAGCAACTATCTCGTGATGGCAAAGCTCATTCCTGGAAGACTCAGGTCTTCCCAAAGTCCATCCTAGTGGGTGCCTGGAGCAATGCAAGGAATGCCTCTCTGCTGCTGGACTCAGGCAGGGTAGCCTGCACGACCAGAGTCCACCCTGCCGCGAGTCACCCGCTCACCTCCTTGGTCTCGTCCACTGACTCCCTGTGTGGGCAGATGCTGTCTCAGGAGCTGTGTGTCTAGCAGAGCTGGAGGGTCGTATGACTCTCCACTCTTCGTGTTACTGGTAGTATAGGTGACTCCAATCTCTGCCCCCTCTATCTACCCACCTGCCTTCTGGCTGTGAAATCAGGGAAGCAAACCCTAAGATTACGAAGATGGAGCCATGCATTGAATAGTTAGAGACCAAGACCCAGGAGGGGCCTTCTGGGGCAGGCAGACAGCAGGGTGAGAGGGCTGCTGACCCCTAGTCTAAGCTCTCCCACCACACCATGGGCCTTGCTGACTGCAGAGTTCTGAGCAGCCATCCTGTGGCCCTGGTTGGGGCTGTCAACATTCTGAAGCTCGGTGGTGCTCTCACAGTAACAACCCCTCCCTTGAATAGTGTCAGATATAGGGTTGGGCTATCTAGTGCTCTCACATCTCATTGGTTATGCCACGTCATGTAACTGCCTGCAAAGGGACATTTTAAAGCAGAAAAGGTGTTATCCCAACAAAATAGGGGTTCACTGGTTATAAAACAGGGAGACAACTGTCACCAGGCAGCCACCAGCATCTGTCCCAGCATTTCCGGTCTGTTTTCATGTTTCCACTATGTCTTCAGATCTACACAACGGCACATTTGCTGTTGTGACCAGGAGGTGACAGGATGAGCGCTTACCTAGGACCCCAAAACAGATGGTTTAACTCACCTCGCCAGCACCTGAATGTGGGGCCCCTTGCACACCCTGCAGGACCCCATGTCTGTCCTCCTGTCCCCTCTTTTTTGCCTCTCTCTTCCTTGCCCCCTGGGTGAGCACATCCCTGCAGCACGAGGAGGAGGGAGGGCAGGATCACTGTGTTTCTGATAGACCTCCTTTATCCAAGTCTCCTGCTAGAAGCCCACAGTCCCAGCCACCCCTACTCCAGCTTCCCTTTCCTCTCTGGCCCCTTGTTTATGGGATGTTTATTAGAGTAATCTTGGTGGAGGACACTCTATCCAAATTCAAAATATGAGGAACACCTGCCCCAGCTTGTAATGGAGCATTTGGAAATTCTCAAGAGTATAAAATTCCCCAAGGATCTTCAGCCAGTGTTACTAGAAACTTGAAACCCGACCCGTCCGCGTGTCCATCATTTAGATTAGTTGCTAAACGTTGGCAGATCCGGACTATCTCACACTAAGCACCCATTAAAACGATTGCGCTTGCCCTCGAGACTCAGGCTTGGGAGAATGCCCACCGTGTGTTTTTGAATAACGGAAACTGCTCTTGGAAGGATGCGGGCAGCGTGCTGGAGATGCTCACGACAGCGTTCTGTGCACAGGCGAGTCCCAGGAAGAATCTTCTGAACACTTCTACTGGGAGATGCTCAGGGATATTCCTCAAGGGCTGAGACTCTCTGCCCACATGGATTCCCCAGGGGTTTGTCTAAGGTCACTTGGGTGCAGGGTCCTGTTCCCTCCTGCCTTGTGGTCACCGTTCCCTTCTCCCCGAATCTCTCCCATTAGTATCCAAACTCACCACGAATTCTCTAGTCCTCCAATCCAAGCAAACCTGTATCATACTGCAGGACTCCCCTAGCTTCCTTTGCCAACAAAAGCACCTCCATAGTACCATCCCCAAGCTCTCTCTTCTCGCTTTCTTTTCATACCTTCCCCTTCATACCCCGTCACCCTCTGAACTCAAGGTCACCAACAATCTTGGCATTCGGTCAACATTTTAGTGAACATTTAGTGACACGAGGCTTACCAGTACTTGGCACGGTCTCTCATCCCTTCCTGTCTGAGGTCTGTTCCCTTCTAGCGTCCTGGTCTCCCTCAGGCCTCCCTCCTGCTCCCTCCTTCTGGCTCTTCCATCTGCAGATCTGCCAGCCTTGGTTCCCCAGGAGAGGTCCCCAGACCCATGGCTTCTTTTTCATGTTCACAACTCTCCAATTTACATCTCAAGCTGGGCCTGGTGCTGGCCTGTGAATCCAGCTAGTGGGAAGGTTGAGGAAGGAAGAACTCCTGTCGGAAAGAGAGATGGGGATGGGGCAAGATTGAAGAGGGAAGGATGAACGGGAGAAAGGAAGGAAGAGGCTAGAGCTGTGGATTTAACTCAGTGGCAGAACACTTGCTCAGCATGTGGGATGCTTTAGGTTTAATAACGGGTACTGGGGGGAAAACACAAAATAAAATAAACAACAAGAATCCAAATTACGTCTCACCCCAACCCCTTCCTGATTTCCACTTCTAACTGCCAACCTTCCTCTCTTCCCTCCCTCCATCCCTCCCTTTCTTCCTCCCTCCCCCCTCTCGCCTCACTTCCCTTCTTCCTTCCCTCCCCTCCCCTCAGCTTTTGTCTCTTTCTTCTTTTCTCTCCCCCCTCCTTCCTCCTTCCCCTCCTCTCTACCCAGCCCTTATAAACGTCCACCCACAGGGATGAGTGTGAAACAGTCCTGCAAATAAAAACTATTTGTGATGAAAAAACAAAAAGCAAGAAACAGAACTCACAGAACGCCTGTGGCCCCTCCCTGAAGTGCTGTGCTCACCGGGACCGGGACCCGGGACCCGGGCAGCTGATTTTGATTTATAAACACTGTATCTTTCACGCTCCGATGCAACTCTTCAAAACAGCCTCCGATTTCTTCCCAAGCTCTGCGCAACCCCAACTGCAGCACCCGAGTTTCTCTAAGAGCCCGTGCACGGTGCTGCTGCGGGGGACAGACACGGAGAAGAGGCACAGTCAGAAGGAAAGGAGCCACCAGAGAGCAGTTCTTCCAGAGCTTCGCTGGAGAGCTGGTGCCCTGGGAACTGTGAGGAGTGGCTATGTCTCCTGAGAAGATGCGATTGGCGCTCTGAAGGAAGGCACCTCTGGCCGCCCTGAGGAGCCACACACTATGACTAGAAATAGAGGGTACTGAGAAATGAGAACAACCCAGTCACCCTGCCCCCTTCTCCCACCGCTGGGCACGTTTCATAGAATGGAGCTTTGTGGGCGCTGTTGGGTAAGGCATGGATGTGACCTTTGAAGGTGTGGTCCATAAAACAAACAAACAAACAAACAAACAAACAAAAAAAACCAACCATAAATGAATACAAGTTACAGTGCATCCGGGGACTGCAGGTGAGGAGAGGGTGATGCCTTGTTACTTTTCAGTAGCCCTAGCAGGCGCCAATGTCACCCTAGCTTTGAAGGCCCATTAGGGGAAAGCTATTTCTTCCCAGCCAAAAGAATAATGTCTACCTGGGGATGGAGACCTAGCATTCCTGTTGGGCCAAGGGACCACCCCTCAGGAAGGTCATGCTGAAGCGAAGAGAGGAGTGCTTATCCCTTAGATAGTGGTTCTCAACCTTCCTGATGCTGGGACCCTTGATTACCATTCCTCATCTGGTAACCTGCCCCCCCAACATAAAACTAAACAGCCCGGCTTCCTGATCAGACACACCTGCACATACAGTAATGAGTACATTAATGAACGAATAAACTTTAACTGAGTTGTTTTCTTATCGTTGAATTTTAAGGGTTCTTTGTATATCTTGGCTATGGATGCCTAACTGGATCTATATTTTTAAGTATTTTTACAACATCTATCCTATTTCTGCAGATTTTACTATTTCCTTTTTTTTCTTTTTCAGAGACAGGGTTTCACTATATCTAGATGTCCTGGAACTCACTTCGTAGACCAGGCTGGTCTCAAACTCACAGAGATCCCCCTGCCGCTGACTTCTAGTTGCTGAGATTAAAGGCACGCACCACCACGCCCAGCTGATTTTTATTTTTGAGCTGTTGTTGGTACATCAGCCTTGTTTGTTCTCACTGCTGAAGGTGGAACTCTGGCTGAGGACCTATCAGCCAAGCGCTCTGCCCTGAGCTGTGCTCCCAGCCTGAAGGTTTCCAGTTTGATGGGTTCCAACTTGCCTATCCCCCCCCATATGCCCCATTTTGGGTGCTGTATCTATTAATGTACTGTTAGATTGGAGATCACCCTGACTCCCCTCGCCCGTTTTCTTTTAAAACTCTTACAGTTTTGTGCTTTGCATTTAGATGTTTATTCTGTGTTCAGCTTTGATTAATTTCCGTGGCAGATTTAAACTTCGGACGGAGGCCCTTTTGTTTACATCGGGGTCCAGCTATTCCATCAGAGTCTGTTGAGAAGACCGCCTTGCTCTGTTAAATTGCTTTGCTCCTCTGTTAAAAACAATGCATCAACTATATTTGTGTGTCTATTTCTGGGCTCTCTGTCCTGGCTCATCGATCTGTGTGTCTGACTTTGCTGTCTTGATTACTGTAGCTTTGTAGTCAGGCTTGGAATTGGCTCATCCCCATCCTCTCATTTAAATCTTCTTCTGTTTCATTTTTTGGCTCTTTCATCGCTGCATTGGCTACTGTAGGTCCTTTGCCCTTCCACATACATTTTAAAATCAGTTGGTCGATATCTACAAAGTATTTTAAGGGACTTTGGGTGGCATAAAATTTATATCTCAAGTTTGGAGAAAATGGTGCTTAGCCATACTGAATCTTTCATCGGGAATGTCGCTTCCATTATGATAATTGAGAATTCATTTGTGTTTTGTATTTTTTTTTTCTGCATGGAGTTGCTATACATTGTTTGTTAAATTTATATCTAAGTACTTCACTTTTGGTGCCATTATAAATGATATTTAAATATATACATGTGTGTGTGTGTGTGTGTGTGTGTGTGTGTGTGTGTGTGAATGTTTAAAATTCCAATTATTCATTGCTGGCATACAAGAAATAATTGATTTTTAATATCATCATTGTATCCTTTGACTTTGATGTATTCACTTCTTAGTTCTAGAAGGATCCTTTTTTTTTTGTATAAATTTTAAAGATTCTTTTTAGGTCATAATACTGCCTCTGATTGAGGACAGTTTCTTCCTTCCTTTCTGAGGATACACACTGTGTGTCTTGTCTCATTGTCCTGGTAAGGATTTCCAGGGGAGTAGACGCTCATGGTGGCTGAGGGTTTCCAGGGGAGTAGACGCTCATGGTGGCTGAGGGTTTCCAGGGGGGTAGACGCTCATGGTGGCTGAGGGTTTCCAGGGGAGTAGACGCTCATGGTGACTGAGGGTTTCCGGGGGGTAGACACTCATGGTGGCTGAGGGTTTCCAGGGGAGTAGACGCTCATGGTGGCTGAGGGTTTCCAGGGGAGTAGACCCTCATGGTGGCTGAGGGTTTCCAGGGGGTAGACGCTCATGGTGGCTGAGGGTTTCCAGGGGGGTAGACGCTCATGGTGGCTGAGGGTTTCCAGGGGAGTAGACGCTCATGGTGGCTGAGGCTGCACTTCACTTTGTCTTAGTCTCAGCCTCACCCACATTAGCCGTAGAAATTAGCTTTTCTTTTGTAAGCCATTTTGACTAAGTGGAGAAAAACCTCTCCTGATTCCCAGATTTGTAGGAGCTGCGTTCATTTTTCCTTAATTTCCGGACGTTGGATTTTGTCTATACACTTTCCACACCAATTGATGCTGTCTTCTATTTTTATCTTCAGTCTCTTGATATTTTGGCAAGTTACAGCGCCACAATGAGAATTTACTCAAAGCACTTAGGGAATAATACAATAAAAACCTTTTTAATAATAACAACTTTCCAGTTCTGGCTAATGCCCAAAAAGAAACCAGCCCTCGAGAAAGAGTCTTTTCAGCTTATGTGGGTTTGAGATCTAACATTGTATTTTTACATTTGCTTCTGTCTTAGTTAGGGTTTTGATTGCTGTGAAGAGACACCATGACCACAGCGACTCTTATTTAAACAAAACAAACCAACAACAACAACACCCATTTAATTGGGGCTGGCTTACAGTTCAGAGGATTAATCCGCTGTTATCACGGCAGGAGGCAGGGTGGCATGCAGGCAGGCATAGTGCTGGAAAGGTATCTGAGAGTTCTACATCCAGATCAGCAGGCAGCAGGAAGAGAGAATGAGCGCTGGGCCTGGCTTGAGCTTCTGAAACCTCAAAGCCCATCATCCCCAGTGACCAACTTTCCCCAACAAGGCTACACCTACTCAACAAGGCTATACCTCCTAAAGCGCCACTCCCTATGGGCCTATGGGGGCTATTTTCATTCTAACCACCATGGCTTCCTTCTGCCAATCTCTTTTAGGTCCCACATACCTTGCTTGAGCAGTTAAAGATGCTCAACACAGACAGAAACTGCAAGTTTGGTTGGTTTTGGACAAACAGGGAGATGAACATTGTAAAGCTATTGTCACAATTACCCACTCCAACACCCCTGGAATTCATTGGTTTGATGTCTCCCTCTACAAATTTGCTCTTTGGAGGACCAATCACATAAAAGAAGTTGCTTATAGCATCTGGCCTCGTGGTATACTTTTCTCCAGATGTGTCCCTATGAGGTTCCTGGCAGTGGTTCACCCTATGACCAAGGCATCTGTGATGGATATGCTGTGGAGGTTTGAATAGGAATGGGTCCCATAGGCTCATATACATGAATGCTTGGCCGCTAGGGAGTGGCGCTACTTGAAGGGATTAGGAGGTGTGGCCTTGGCAGAGGAAGCGTGTCATTGTCATTGGGGGTGGATTTTGGGGTTTCAGAAGCCCAAGCCATGCCCAGTGGCTCCCTTTCTGCCTGTAGATCCAGAAGTAGAACTCTCCAGCACACATCTGCCTACATGTTACCATGTTCCCCATCATTACAATAATGGACAAACTCTCGGACACTGTAAACAGGCCCTCAACTAAAAGCTCTGACCGGAGTCGCTGTCTCTTCACAGCAATAGAACACCGACTAAGACACGCATCGTGTGCAGTCTTACACGGGATGGGCACTGGGGTAGTTTCTGTGTTTGAATCATGCTGCTACAGGGTCTGGCTATGGATCTTTTTGTTCACATAGGTTTCCATTTCTCTCAGGCAGATGGCTGGACATGAACCTGGTGAGTCTTACGTCAAGTGTATATTCAGCTTTTGAAGAAACTGCCACAGCAGGGCTGGAGGTGTAGCTCAGTGGGCAGACTGCTTACCTAGCCTACAGGAAGCCCTGGCTTTTATTCCCAGCCCAGTACAAACCAGGTGTGGTGGTGCGTGCCTGTAATCCCAGGCATGGCAGAGGCAGGAAGATTGGCACTTCAAGATCTACTCTAGAGTTCAGGCCAACTTGGACTACACCATACCCTGTCTCAAAACCAAACCGAACCAGTAACAGCATGAAGGAGCCTACCGTGTCGTTGTGGCAGGACGGCTGCGTCATTTCCATCCCTTGGGCGAGAGGTTCTGCTTCCCACATCCTTAACTGTCCTTGGTGCTTCGGCTTTAAGCTTACACAGCTGCTGTGTCTGCCTGTGGGGTAGCTTGCACTACCAATGTCTCGCCTGAACATGTCTCTCTGTAGCTCCTTAGCTACACGCATGCTTTCTTCTGTGTGGCATCTACTCAAGTTTCTGGGCCTCTTTGTTTTGTTTCAAATTAATTTTTTTTTAATTAAAACCTAGTTACATCATTTCTCCCCTTTCAACTCCTCCTGTGTTTCCACTGGCTCTCTCCATCGGCTCAAAGTGTTTCAAATCCATGGCCTCCCTTTCTTCGTTATCCCGCTCACTCCATTTAAGTGTTGCTGTGTGAACATGATTTAAGGGTTGCCCACTTGATATTAGATAACCAATTAGGGAGTCCATCCCTGGAGAAGACTATTTCTCTGGCTCTCAGCATTCCTTAGCTGCCTGCAATTCTTTGTTTAGGGATGCCCTAAGCTTGAGGCTTGTCTTTTTATTTTCTCAGTGTTCCTGTGGAACAAAAGAAGGTCCTCCTCCTCCTCCTCTTCCTTCTTCCTCCTCCTCTTCTTCCTCTTCCTCCTCCTCCTCTTCTTCTTTTTCTTTTTTGGAGGGAGGGGTTATTTGTTGCTTTTCTAGCTCTGACAAAGTGCTTGGCAAAGGCAACTTAAGAAGCTAAGGTGTTCCAGTTTCAGGTCTGTTGTACTGGTAAAATTATCCCCACCCCGCCACCCCAAACAAAGCAAGTTAGTGGAGAAAGGCTTTATTATTTCAGCTCACAATTCGAGGATACAGTCCACCGCCGTGTGGGAGCCACAGTGGCAGGAGCTTGAGACAGCCGGGCACACTGCATTCCCAGTCAGAGCAGGGAAATAGATACAAGCGTGCTCCTTGCCTGCACTCATCTTGATCGCTCTACTCTTAAGCAGTTCAGGACCTCCTGCCTGGGTGGAGCCATAGTAGGTGGAGTCTTCCCACATCAATTCACGTAATTAAGACGATGCCCATAGGCTAACCATATGTTGAAAATTCCTCGTTGAGACTCCCTTCTTGGTCATTCTTGGTTGTGTCAAGATGTGCCAGTTAAAGGTAACCCACACAGAAGGGTTTATGTATATATTTTATCATTACTATTATTGCATATTACTATTTATTTATCCATAGGTTAAGGGTATAGTCCATCACGGTGGAAGGAACTAAAGGCAGCTGGTCACCTTGCATCCATAGTCAGTAGGCAGAGAGAGATGAGAGCTGGTGTGCAATTTGCTTTCTCCTCCTTTCTCCATCGGAAACGATGGCCCACAGGATGGCACAACTCACATTCAGGGTGTCTTCTCGCTTCATAACCTAATCTAGAGACTTCCTCATGAATATATGCCCACAAGCTTGTCTCCAAGGTGATTCTCGATCCTGTCAAGTTGGCAATCAATATTAACCACTCCAGGGGGTGCTGGGCAGGGTCTTGGACGTATAAGGCAAGTGCTCCACTACTGAGCTGCAGCCCCAGGCCCTGGACAAAATATTTTAATTTCAACAGAGTCATTAATGATTTCTTTTCAGTCATGGACCGTGCTTTTGATAACATTTATAAGACTCTGCCTGGCACAAGCTCATGAAAATCGATTCCGCTATTTCAGTCTAAAAGTCTCATGGTTTCCACTCTTACATGTGAGTCCGGGATTCATTTTGTGCCCTGCCGCCGCCATAGCCCTGGTATCCTTCCCTCAGTGTGCTTGCTGAGAACCAATTGGCCATAAACACACAGGCTGGTCTGGACCGGAGCTCCTGCATTTGGTCTTCCCGCCTGTCTCTGCACCAACGCTGAGCCATCTTGATTAGTGTGATTTTACGGTGTGTTTTAAAATCAGCCAGTGTAACTCCTCTGACTCTGTTCGTTTTCAAAATTGCTTGCATTTCCACATACATTTTAGGGTTACTTTATCAGTTTCTAAGCAAAATAAAACCAACCTTTCTGGGCTACTGTCGGCATGCATTAAGCATGCAGATAAAGAGACAATAGATCAGGGTCTTCACACAGGTGGGATCCAGACTCAGGTGTGTCTAAATGTCAGTCAGCAGCACAGCGTTGGGGTCTGCAGGATGCAAAGGGCCCAGACGTGGGCTGAAGCTCAGGGGTCAGAATGTGACCTCAGCACTCTGGGCAGGGGAGGGCTTGGCTATGGTGTAGGAAGGTGTTTGACACAGGACAGCCTGAGCAGCAGTGAGGGTGTTGGTCCAGGTTCATCCTAAAGTATCCACTGTGTGCCAGGCACTGAGGCTGGCCAGGGGGTGAGGCCGCAGATGGAGACCAGCAAAGGGCTCAGGTGGAACTAAACCCTGGGCGGGGTAACTACAGTGACCACTGCGGTCTGCTTTGCTCAAAGCTGGCTCACTTCAGCACAGCGAGGAAGGGATTCGCTTCAGATGGGGAAACGGAAGTTAATTTAAGGAGTAAAGCGATTGGTGGGGGTTGGGGCTTGGGAAGTGGGGGTGTTCCATTTTCCTGGTCTGACACCAGTGGCTAGGCTGACTTTGGGACAGGGAGGGGGATGCCATGGAGGTCTCTGGAAGTTGGAAACAGGCTGATTCGCCTGGGAGTGTTCTTTTCTGGTTGACATCATATACCACTATTCAGTTACACTGCATGGGCCAGGACCCACCTCCCCACCCAGGGAGACAGAGGAGCACTGTAATCTTGACAAAAATCGAAATAGTGTTGTATTGAGCGACTGAAGGGGGTGGTTAGTACAGGGGCTTCTGAATGGGGCCATCGATATGGCTGATGAATCACCTGCGTAGGGACTTGTGGCGTCCTGTCATGACAGCGTGATCATGCCTTTCACTGTGGTTATCTGGAGCCAGCCGGTCAATTCTTCTTTTATTATCAGTGAATCTCAGGGAAACATATCGACTTCTATTACATAAATGTGTGGCTTTGATCTCTCCATGAGGCTTGGTGATAAGGCAGGAGGATGCCCTGCAGTGAGGGAGATGAGGTTCCCAGTCACCTGCCCGGGACTCTCGTGACGTGGACCGCAGCTGCTCCTAGCCTCTATCCAAATCTGTGGTCTGATAGTCTTCCATCCTTCTCCTTGCTTGATCTGGAGACTCATGGGTATGTGTGTGTGTGTGTGTGTGTGTGTGTGTGTGTGTGTGTGTGTGTACTATCCTCCAAGCACAGCGACCACTCTCACCATAAGACCAGCTGGGGCTGCTTGCCCAAGAGCCTCACGCCGGGCTGTTGACTGTTGGCATTCCTCATAGAAGAAGGGGGCGGGGAGGGTCCCTGGACCCTTACCTGAGTATCCAGCCATTGATCTCAGCCAGGAGTATTCAATTCTGAGCTAATTGCATGGGTCTCAGGGAGCGGGTAGAGTATATGGTCTGGGGAAGAGTAGGGCAAAGAGGCTCCATCTATGCTGCTGTGGGGAAGCCTTCTCCATGCTAGGTGCCAACCTTCCAGGGCAGCTGCTTTGGGGTCCAGCCACATCCCTGTGTGTAAACCCTTACACCCTCTGTGCATTGTAAATAAGCCTAATGAGCCCACTGGTTCCCCAGGATGAACTTTGGTGGAAGTAAACTTCAGTTTGTTGTCGGGGCCTTATGAGAAAGGGGTTGCTTAGCCCTCCCTCACCTCTGGGAGAAATTTCTCACAGTAGGAGGCCATAAGGACTCTCTGTGGTCCCCCATGACATTCTCAATCTGTTGTGTTTCCCTGTGTCCCACAAATCTGGATTTGGGTGAGCATCTGATTCACAGCAGCTGAAGAATCAGGAGAGTCCAGAGAAAAGCGCTGGCTGCAGTGCGGGCTGAAGGCTTTGTGTCAGGGCCTGAGAAGCTAAAGCAGCGGTTCTCAACCTGTGGGTCACGACCCCTTTGGGGGTCAAACGACCCTTTCACAGGGGTCGCCTAGGACCATCTACTTATCAGATATTTAGATTAAAATTCATAAGAGTAGCAAAATTACAGCGATGAAGTAGCAAAAAAAAAGAACTTTATGGTTGGAGGTCACCACAGCATGAGGAACTGTATTAAAGGGTCTAAAGCCTTGATGCCCCCAGCCTTTCCCTTGGCAGCTGCTGTGACCCGGTTTGTAGATGGAAGTAGTCGCTATTAACCCTGCTGACCTCACTCTTGACTAACGACAGCGAGTCTCTCTGGATGAAGTTTGGTATTTTCTGTCTTGGCAAGACGGGGAAGACGAATCCTCCCAGGGCACAAAGACATGGAGGGTTTTCTCGCTTTGAAAATCCTATTCTGGGAAGGCCCTCCCAGGAACCTGGCAGACACTCTGTCAGTCTGCTGACTGTTCCCCCCCCCCCCCCCGATTCTCCTCTCTCTTCTGAGATGAGGAGATGAGGTTGTTTGGCTCCACACTTGCAGTTAGTGAGCACTCCGTCTTATGCACAGTCGACAGACCATGGCCACACTGTTCTTTAAGTCCCGCTGGCCATCGGAAGAGGAGACTCCAGTGTCTTGGGAATGTGATCTGGAATCTGGCTTCTCAGTTTCTGCTGATGATTGGCTCTTCTTTGAGGGTTGAGAAGGGACCAGTCTGGTGAGTGAATAATTGACACTGTCATTCTGGAATCCACGTGACGGAAGGACAAATATATTCTTTCTGGATTCAGGGAGTCTCTGGTTCTCACGTGGTAGTCTAAGCTGGTAGTCTAAGCAGGTGTTCGGCAGGGCTGAGGTCATTGTGTCCTTCTGGACACTTGGGAGAGTCTGTCAGGTGCCAGCGGTTGTCAAGTTATTGTCACAGCCTCTTGGCCCTGTCTAAGGCCCCTTTGCTCCAGGGCACTTGCTTTGATTGGCCATTCATCACTATCTGCCACCGGTGAGGATTTGATTAATTATGACCCCACTGAGTGCTGGGTGTGACCAGCATCCCACTTCCTGCTACGGAGGACTCCTCACTGGGCTCCAGTCCAAGGCTATGACAGATCAATGTCAAGGGTCTGTCCCCTGGGATCACTTTGGGGGTCGACTGTACAATCAAGAGACAGAGACCACGCTGGAAGTTTAAACATGGAAGTTTTCATTTGAAACTGTTAAACTAATTAAGGACGTGGACGATGAAGGGTTCAGAGAGAGCAAATTCAGCACAGCATGCTTGTGACCACTAAGGCCGAGAGGATGAGCAGAGAAGAAGAAAAAACGCCAGAGATGACCCCGACCCAGTGCCCAGATTCAGGGTTGCTTTGGGAGGGCATGGCTGCCCCAGGAACACACCTCCCACCAAAGGCCAGGAAGCTGCTGCAGGGGTCTTGTGGGGTGGTTCAGGAGACAGGGCCCTCGGGTGCAAACGATTCGCTGAAGGCCAGATCTGAACCCTAATCCTGCTCCTGGGCTCCTGCCTTTCCTTCTTGCCTCCACCATTGACAACGATGTCTGCCACCGAGCTGGTGCCGAAGTGCCAGACTGTGGAGGACACTGGAGCTGGAAATTGCTCTCAGCTCTGTCCCGGGAAGCCCAGGACACTTCTGGGCTCTGCCCTTCCCTGGCTGAGTCTTCTCATCAGGGACTTCACCACCCTGAACATCAGTTTCTCTGTATACAAAGGGTGGGGTCTGACCCTTAGTGAGAGGGGCTGGTGGCGGGCGCGAGGAGCCTGTGACACTCTTCGGCAGGAGGTGACAATTAGATGAATGTGGACATCACTTGGTGCTTCTGTTGTCACGTGGCTTTATATCTGCATCATCGATGATCTCTCACCGCCCACATGGGTCCTGTAAAGGGTTGTGACCTTTGTATTTATCAGGGTGCTCGGGCTCCAAATTAAAACCACAACTCAAAGTGACTCGTATAGCGACGACATTCATCACAGCTCGTGAGGAGAATCCAGGGCGGAGGAAACTTCAGGGCTGCTCACCTGCTCACCTAAAGGGCCTTCGGAGAATTCAGAAAGGGTCCCAGCAAGGCGTCAGCAGGGTCTGAGGGAAGGGAAGAGAGAAGAGGGTCATAAATACATCTACACTACAGAACTCTCCGGTGGCATGATCTCAGGCAAATTCTTTGGCTTCTCTGAGCCTCGGTTTCCTTGGTTGCACAAGTGGAGGCTCGGAGAGGTGGGCATGAAGTTCCATATATGGTGCCTGGCCGGCAGCAAGCAATAAGTGACCCCTTGTGGCTGTTGGTGACATATGGAAGCTGTGGTAGGTGATCTCAGCACAGATCGTACATGTAGAGCTTCATGGTCCAGTGAGCGGGGCAATAGCCAGTGCCCTGAACCCAGAGGCATGGGAGCTACACCCAGGAGAGGCTGGGAGGGACGCGCCATTCTAGGGGATACTGCGTGCCTGGCTGGAGGATCTTGGAGGGTGAAGCAATGACAGGAGGAAGCTCTATGGCTGCAGCTTCTAAGCACAGGTAGGGCTGATGCAGGCCGTGCAGGCCACAGGGATATGGGAGTAGCTGCTGGTGGGGTGGGAAGATGGTTCAGTCAGCAAAGTGCTTGGCATGGGAGCAAGAGGAACTGAGACTGATCCTCTGAACGCACATTAAAAAGCTAGGTGGAATGTGCTTGTGGGGGTGGAGGTGGAAACCAGAGAATCCCTGGCTCGCTGGCCAGCCAGCCTAGCTGAACTGAGCTCCAGGGCAATAAAGAGACTACGCTTTAAATACCAAGGTATACGGTACCAGAGGAATGACATCTGAGGTTCACCTCTAGCCTCCCTGTGGTCCACACACACTCATAACACAAGAACATATCACCCCACACCCCCTCACAAGCAGCTTTTCTAGATATAGTAGGATTCTCGTCTGTTAGCCAGTGTGGTTCCTGCCTTAAACCTTGCATGGCCACTGGGTGTGATTGGTCAGAAAGCTCGGAGTGAGCCATACAGATCTTTCTGTGCTTGCTCAGACCTTGGTGCCCTTCTCTGGGTGGGGATTGTAGAGGCTTTTTCTTCTTGACAACGTCCTGCAAATCAGCCAACTTTGGTACTGTTGAAGTTCAAGCTTGCCTGTCCTGGCTACTTAACCTCTCTGACCCTGTCCCCCTTTCTACAGAAGGGAACCAGTTTCACTTGGGTACTTCGGTTGGGCCTCATAGGAGCTGGCACCAGTGAAGGGTCCCTGTGGACATTGGGTAAAGCACCATGAATTCTTAGTCTTAGTGAATTCCCAGAAAATGGCATTTCCCTTAAAGACCAGTAACTGATTTCCATGGCTAGAAAAGGAGAGAACGGTGGAGCTGTGTTGGGGTCCTGGGGTTCAAATTTCTTCTCTGTTTGGTAACAGGAAGCTCAAGCACACGTGCTGAATGCAAATTGTTGACAGACATCTGCCTCCGGAGCAGATGGGTCAGGGAGGCTTCAAGGTGCTTGAGGCAGCCCTGGTATACATACAGTAAGCGCCAGGTAGATGCTGCCCGCTGCTGTTCTCCATGTGGGAGGTGGGCAGCAATTACTGTAGGCGGTAGAGCCTCAGCTCCTGTAGTCAGGTGGCCGTGTCCAGATGAGTCTCAGCTCGCCACCAAGGTGACAGCAGGCAAGCTCTTTGATCGGTGCAAGGATCAGTTTCCTCACCTGCCTAGCACAGAGCTCACCCCACAGGCTCAGGGACATGCTCAAGGCACGGTCATAGGAATTGGGCCTTCAATTGATATTCCGGTGCAGGATCTGAGGGTGGGCCTGGACCCGCATCTCCAGAGACCTTCTTGGGGAGGATGGTGAAGGATTCCCTGGCACAAGGTTTGGGAACCATGCACCACGGGTGTACTAGTGATGCAGAATGATGCAGAGCTTCTAGATGCTGAGGTTTGCAGGCCAGAGGGAGAAGCCCACTCCTGGGGCTCTAGGGTGACACTGACTAAGCCCCATCTTTGAACCGGGGGGTCTCGGGTCAAGTCCTGGCTCTGGCATTCTGTGTGACCTGGGAGTGGTCCTTGTCCTTCTGACCTTAGTTTCCTCACCTGCAGCAGGGGGACCATGGAGCTGACTCCTGGGAAACATGAGCACAGACTCCAGCAGAGCTGGATGCCCCTTCCCCCAGGAGGGGAGAGGCTGACCCCATCACTGTGCAGAAGCCACCCGTGTGTTGTCTGTGCTGAGGTGAGCACTCCCAGGTCTCACCTGTCCTCAGCCCCGATGCAGGTCAAGATAACTAGCCAATGGGAGAAGGCAGAAGGCTAAGTCCCAGGTCTGCCCACTGTCCATCAGTCCTGTGAGTCCCTTCCTATCCTGTCTAGGCTTCTGGCTTTCCTCTCTGCACCCAGCAGGGAGGGGGATGGCTGGGGCTGTGGAGGAGAGAGGGGAAACAGAGGTTCCAGGTTCTTCAGTGATGTCCTCAGGGTCAATCTGTAAGTTGGTGACCAGCAGGGCCTTTGGCTCTTCCCAGGGCCCCCGTTTCCAGTGTGAGGCCCTCTTTTCTGGGTCTGTGCTACAGAGTGGCAGCCAACTCCTGGCGGGCTCCTCCTGGGGGCTCGATGCTTTCATCCCAGTCTTTCAATTAGCTCTGGGGCCATTTTCATTAAGAGAGGGCCTTTCAGAAGTGACATGAAACACGGCTCGAAAGGCAGTGTACTTTCCATTTCTCCTGTTTTACTTTCATCCCACATTTCCATTTCAACGGCTTCTCTTTTCTTTTTCCGCTCTCACGTTCTAAGCTCGAAGCATGAAAGAGCCCTAGAAAGGTCCTTTGGCACCATAGTCTTTCTCAGCACCTCCCAGCTCCCCTGGGGTCTGGTCTTAGGAAAAGGGGCTGGGTGAGCTTCTGCGCCCCTAGACACTGCCCACATGCACTTCCTGCTTCCACGGCTGTGACTCTTTGTGAGCTCTCCTGCTAGGCATGGTCGTGTTTGAGCACTAGGGTGTTCTGGCTCCCAGGGTGGGTCTGAACTGGAGGCAGAGACACCAGGGAGGAGGCTAGCTCAAGGACCAGGAAGGAGGAGGGCAAGAGGCAGAAAAGAGTGACTTCAAAGGGCCAGGGCTTGTAGTCCAGTGGCAGAGTGCTCTGCTAGCAGATGTGAGGACATCAATGCAATCTCCATTATTGCAAAAGAAGGAGGAGGGGAAGAGGAGGTGGGGGAGAAGGAAAAGAGGGGGAGGCAGGAGAGGAGGAGGAGAAAGAGGAGGAAGGAGGAGGAGGAAGAGAAGGGGAAGGAGGGGGGTGGAGGTGATGGCTTTTAGAGTCACTGAGGATTTACAGTCCCCAAGACTGACTGACTGATTTTAAGGGAGTTTATTTCCCAGGTAGAGACATTGTTGAGACAGGACATATGAGCAAGAAGAGCAGTGTCTCTGTCAGCCCTTGGCCTCAGTTTACCTAGTTATAGTCATGTGAGCAGAATTACAGATATAGACAATTGTGCTGGGTAGTTTTATGTCAACGTGACACAAGCTAAAGTCATCTGAGAGGAGGGAACCTCAATTAAAGAAATGCCTTCATAAGATCAGGCTGTAGGGCATTTTCTTAATTCGTGGTGGATGGGGGAAGGCCCAGCTCATTGTGTGTGGGGCCATCCCTGGGCTGGTGGTCCTGAGTTCTATAAAAATCAGGCTAAGCAAGTCAGGGGGAGCAAGCCAGTAAGCAGCACTCCTCCCATGGCCTCTGCATCAGCTCCTGCCTCCAGGTTCCCGCCCTGCTTGAGTTCCTGTTCTGAGTTCTTTTGATGATGAACAGTGATGTGGAAGTATAAATCGAATAAGAATAAACCCTTTCCTCCTCAACCTGCTTTGGTCATCACAGCAATGATAACCCTGACAAAGACATCAATAGATAATCAATAGACTTGATTAGTCAAAGGGAACAGCTGGTGCAGACACTGAGGCAGGCAGTTCAGAGTGGGCAGAGTCTTACTTGCTGACATCTGTCTACTCCAGTGGGTTGTGGTGGTATCCTTCGTGTTCATAGCTGTGTGCTTAGACCCCGTGACAGCCTGGTGCTTAACAGGCACTCAGTGTGAGCCGGTGGGAAAATGAACAGACCAAGGCCCATGGGGAACAGCTGCATCCACACTACAGGAGCTGGTAGGATCTAGTAGGATCCAGTTGCTTTTGACCAAATATGCAATCCAGAATGCACAGGAGGTGGGATGTGTCCCTGACAAATGCTAGAATTACCAACCCGCACCCCCAACTCATGTCCCTGGGCTCTGTCCTTCCTGTTTGGAGATGGCCATTGTATGGCAGGATCACAGGCTGCTGGGGGCTTTCCCTTTGCTAGACAGAACCGCTGTAGACTGCCCCTGTGGCCATGCGTTCCTAAGCCAGTTGGGAGTGTGGTGCTCACGCTGCTGTTTTCCTTTGAGGGCAAGAAGGTACCAACCCAGGTGCATATCATTAACAGACTGCTGTGTCCAACAGTTCCAGACAGATGAATAAATCTCCCCCATTTTCATCTCTCCCCCAGTCCTGCCCAGTCAGGCATTTACTGGTCTCTGGTCTAGACATGCCCTGGTCTGGCCATTCCCACGTGCTCAGTTCTGACCATGCCAGCTCTATTTAGGGACAGTTTCGGTGCTTCTGCTGAAGGAAGTCACTGAGCTCGGGGAAGGAGGCTGACCTTCACTTTGGTCAGGTATGTGAGTGCTGCAGAGGCCCCAGGCAGTCGACTGGGAAGCCGGGTGACACTGCTCCAAACCTTGGCTCAGCTGTAACACTTCTGAGAGCAGCCGCTGGCTCACCCTGGACTACCCCCATAGGTGAGCCAGCACGTCTTCCAACTCTGTGGAGTCAGCTCTCCTTCCACCTTTATCTGCTGAGCCTCCTCACAGACACAACGCATCTCCTTTCACGTTTAGCTATTCTGTCATTTGTACACAGTCCTGACCCACAAGGGCCAGGCCAGCCCCACAGGATTCATCTTTCCCTGTTCCTCATTTCCAGCCATATGCATCTGCCTCCGGCCAGCGGCAAGCATAGCTCACACCTTGTGCTTGTTTACTCCTCTGCCTGTTCTTGCTCTTCCCAGATGCAGCCCACCCTTTAGTGCCCCACGAATCTCATGAACCTTGAAGGCAGCACGGGCCGGGGCAGGGGAGGTGTGGGGGAGGTCTTTGAGTCAGAGCCTTGTGGCTCATCCCTTGCTCCCCTCCTGAGTGAGCAGGCTTGGGTGGAGTCTCTCTGAGCCTTCATCCATCCAACCGGCAGGTGCAGATGCTCTGCTACCCCCGAGAGACTCTCACACGGCTTGAGTCTGGTAATTCCCCCAGAGGACCTACTGCATGGTAGGTGTCTAATAATTGCTGGCTGGCATAGTCAGCGCTATACTGATACTCAGGCTCTTCCCCTGGCATGTCACCTCCAGTGGGGCAGGCGTAAGCCCTAGGGAAATCTCATCCATCAGCCTGGCTTTTGGAAAGAGAATTGGATGATACTCTAATTCCAAAGAGTAAATGTCACAGGCTTGGGAAAGATTTGGAGGTTCCAAAAATAAATACCAGCATGGAAGGAGCAGGGTTAGGAGAGGAAGGGGAAAGGTGGGGAGCACGATGGAAGGGGAAAAGGGGAGGGGAGGAGGAAGAGAGAGGCAGGGGGCTCTTTTCTTCTAGCCTATGTGTAGTATGAAATGGGAGCTGGGTGAGGCAGGGCAGGGAGGTCAATGGCAGCCTGAGTCACGGAGCTGGCTGGCTGTGGGGTTATGTTTTCTCTTTAAAATTGTTGTTTGAAAAATTCTATGACTGTCTCCCCTCAAATGTCACTTCTGCAGGGACGCCTTTCTTGGCTCTCCTGAATAAAGATTCATTATGTTGTGTTTCAGCTTATACCCAATCCTGGGTGAGGCAGAAAGGGTTCTGGATGAGGAGAGGAGAGCCCAGGGCTCCAGCCCCGACCCATCTCCTCCTCCTAGCAACTTTCCTCGGTTGCCACCTCCTGCCTGGCCTGCATGGAGCTCATCTCTGCATCAGGTCTGCGTCTTGTCTGTTCCATGTTAAGTGGTGATTTGTAACTCGGACTAAGACTTCTGTCTCCTCCTCTCTGCTGGAGCCGGACACGGTGGCTCATGTCTAGAACCCTAGGATAGTAGAGGCTGAGGCAGGAGGACCACGAGTTTGAGGTCACCCTGAGCTACATGCCAAGTTCTAGGCCAACCTGGCTGCATAATGAGATCCTTTCACACATAATCAGTAGGAAAGTGAGGAAAAGGGAAGCTGTGGTTCAACAGGACTAGAGAAAGCTAAAGCGTGAGTGGGGAGCAGAGGCATGATTTGAACCCAGTGCTGCAGGCTCAGCCACTGTGGCCCTTCAGTGGAAGTGAGGTATGATCTTGGACAGGAGGACAGATGGGCTGTGACAGTTAGGGAGGCTAAGCAGGTCTTGTCCATGCCCTGTGGCTTAGGGACACACTCCCCCCCACCCCTGGTCTTTCCTTGGCATAGCAGGGACTGTATTAGCTTAGCTTTAACTGTCACTTTGACACGGCCTAGTGTCAAGGAAGTCACTAGGTTAAGGGATTGCCCAGATCAGACTGGCCTATGGGCATGTTTGTGAGGAATGTCCCGATTATTAATTGAGGTAGGAGGGCCCAGCCCATTGTGGGCGGCACCCTTCCCTGGGCTGATGGTGGTTCTGGGATCTATAAGAAAGCAGGGGCCTGTGAATCACAGAATGAGCCAGCAAGCGGGATCCCGCCATAGTTTCAGTTTCTATTTCCTGCTTGAATTCTTGCTCAGACATCCCTGGTGATGGACGGTGACCTGGAAGTGATGGACGGTGACCTGGAAGCATAAGCCAAGTAAACCCTTTCTTCCCCCAAGAGGCTTCTGCTCATGGTTCTTGTCACAGCTCCAGGGAGGAAAGCAGAGCAAAGTCAAGCAAATGGGTCACTGCTGAGATAGGCAGGGTCACATTGGCTGTGCTGCCACTGTGTTAAGTGGCTCTGACCTGCTACGGAAGGGTGGCACAGGCAGTGGGAGTGACGCCAGCGGCTATTTGTGGAGCCGACACCAAGTCGGCCTTTAGGGACAGGCACACCTTATTCCACACGGCTTGGGGGGTGGATTTTAATGCATTGAGTGGATAGGGAGACAGCTTGGTGCATAAAACACCATGCCAATGTGGCCCTGCCTGTCAGTCCACTTGTGATCCCAGTGCTTTGGAGGCTCAGAGGGAATTCCTGAAGCAAGGAATTCTGAGAGCTCCTGTGTAACAAAAGACTATTCTTCCTAAACAGAGATTGAGGAGGACACGGACATCCAGATGTGGTCGCCACTTGAACGCGCATGCACGCGTTCAAGCACCCACACACGTGCGCCCATAGACATGCATGTAAACCACACACACACACTAACAAAAAGACAAGGTAAAACCACAGTAGTTTCTCTTTAAGTCATGTTCCTTTCCTACTGATTTTACAGTATTTTCCTTTCTCTCTCAGAACCCGTCACAGTCCGCATGAGAAGTGGTTAACTGTTCCCCTTTGAGTAAAAGCAAGCCGGGATTTCACTGCGAATGATGTATGTCTGATAGACTAAGAAGGTGGCTTGTTCTTCTGCACTCACTGCTGTGGGCTAGAGCCAAGAAGTTCTCCGAAGCTGATATTCGGGGATCCCTGCCCCCCAACCCTTGAGTTCCCACTCTGTTTAGCACATGCACTGTCTGGCGGAAGCCTGCTTTTCGCCTGTCTCTGCCGCTGCGTCTCGAGTACTGATAACATGGCTTTAATACATTTATAAACATTTAGGGATCTTCTCGGTTATTTATTTTCATTTACGTTTAGGAAAAAATAAATTGTCTCTGCACTCTAATAAAACCGCTGTTCCATGTCCTTGCGCACGCTAAGTGGATGTGAGCAGGAGCCTGGAGCTGCTGGTGCTGAAAATTGACACGCCATTTCTAGTACTGGCTGGTCAGGGACCCTGCGGTGCAGCTTGGGGGCAGTTGTTTCCCCTGATTCCCAGGGGTGTCCAACTCACAGGCCACAATCTGCATACAGTCAGGGGTAACTATGAACGTGGTCCAAAAAGTAAAAACAATAAATCAACTTACTTAAAACATGTGTGTGTGTGTTTTGTAAATGACAACCGTGTCCTGTTTTAGTAAATGTCAATCTTTTACCCTCAATGTAGGGAAAGAAAAGGGAAGGATAGAAAGAAATTTTCACTGCTCTTGAAGGCAGCCTTGATAGAGATAGAGAGAAGGGTAGAAATCCCCACAGCCTCTTTAGGCTGTCCTAAGCCTGGAGATAGCTGACAGGGAGTCAGGCTAGCATCTCAGCTCACTATCTGAAAACCCAATCTCTCCAACCTTTGTTCTTCTGTGCAAGAATCAACACATTAACGACGGACAAACCAACCAATGAACCACCAACCAACACCCACCCCGGCTTTCGAGGCTTCAAACCGTTTATACTCTAAGCAAAAGTTCCCATAAACCCAAGCACCACACAATCTGAATAACAAGCTACACATGCCAAAAACAAGTGCACCTAACCAAATTATAGCCACCTGCATCAAGTATTCCAAATCAAACTCATAATCATCCACCACACCTGGGGTGGGAACAGAAACCTAATCCAAACACCATTTTGCGTTTTTAAAGAAACCAAAGTAACAAGAAACTTCTTCCAAGTGTTCTGCTACAGTGTCCCAATGGCAGAAGGTTAGACATGCCTGCAAGCGTCTCATGCTCATAATCTCAGTGCTCCAGGAGAGTGAGGTTCTGCACTATAGGGGTTGAGGACATCAGTTATTAAGCAAATAAGCACCTACTAAGTACCCAGCACATGTCTATAGTTCAGGGAAGCGGGCTTATACCTGATCACAAAGAGTATACGTTTTGGAGCAGGCAAAGCCTCAAAGCTGCTGAGCTCCGAAGTTCAGCATAAATGGGGATTCCTGTTTACTTTGCTCTCTGCTCTTACTTTCTCCAGAGATGACCTGAATTCCCTGGAAATGGGGCATGGGGTATGGTCAGTGGAGTGGCTCCATCTTTCCTTTGTTGTCCTTGGTCTGCCAGGAGGCCAGCCACCCCAGAGAAACTTGGTGCATACCTGAGGCGTGTTGCCCGTAGGCTGGCCAACACCTCAGGGCCAGAGTAAATGCAGCCAGCCCTGTTCCTAGAGGCAGATGGATGGCACAGCTGCTTCCTAGAGGCTCTGCCCCAGATTAGCGTGGCCATCATTTTGTATTTCCTTCTCCATGTTCTTTCTGGAATCATTGGCCATCACTTGGGCTAATGCCAGTCTGGTACTTGCTCTGTAAGCATACGAGGCTGGGCGGGCGGGCTCTGCTCTTGGGGTGGACCTTGTTGTTGGCTCTATCCCTAAACTGAACCCTGTGTTGGGCTCAGAGAGGTAGAATCACAGATGCGTAGACCAGATGTGGTAGTTGGGACTGGGTGACATTAGCAACACTCTGGGGGATGGGAAATGGATTCTGTAGGCAGTGCTTTCTGGAGAGCCAGGGACCCCAGGTTATGGGAAGAGGCTAGTCTGAGGTGATGGGGTGACCACCCGAAGAGAGAGCAGAATGGGGGGACCTGTGTGTGCATCGGGGTTCAGGAAGGCATCTAGGAGCGGGTTCCAGAGGTGTCAGGGTGAAGGGCCTGGATGGGGCCTGACTGTGGGTCTTTGAAAGCCACAGCTGGACAGGGGAGGACTCAGGAGTCAGAGAGCCCACAGAAGTCCTCAGACATCCCTCCCCTGGATGGGCTGAACCCTGGTTCCCATGAGCCCCCATTTCTTTTTTCTAGCTCTTTTTCTGGTGGCCTCTAGAGACTTTGTCTCTAGAACTCAACATCTCCTTTCTTTAATGGCTAACTGTTCTCTGCCACACCATATGGGTACTGTACCCCTATGGTACCCCTATGGGTACTCATAAGGACTCCCGGGAACAAGAACAATGGCTCAGACTTAATCACTGTTTTACAAAATCACCGTGTGATCTCGCCCATCCCAGTTCCTATTTAGGACCCCATGATCAAGGCTCTAATATTACCCCTATTTCACAGGCAGGGGCACAGAGGGCTTTGCCCATCATTACATGCTAAGGAAAGCAGACCCCTGGAGCTTTGGCCTGATTGTCACTCAAGAGCTGTGCTCCTCCAGGCTGTCACCGTCACCGGGACCTCTCTTCTGAATACTCTGTTACGCTCTGTTCTTCACATTGCCATCCCAGTGTGTGGAAGCAAAGTAAATATTTAAAGACCTTGCCCCTGGCCTCCTGAGCGTGGGGAATGGTGTCCGTTCAGCTGTGACTTTACATATTGTCTCTCCTGCTAAAGGGAGCTAATTATCCTCGATGATGTAGGCCCGGCACCTCTCAGACAACCCGACTGAAAACCTCCGAGTGGCAATGCTAATTATCTCCATCTTAAAAATCGTCATAATATACTCTGAGAGGTACAGGAACTTGTCTAAGGTCACACAGCAAGGCAGAGCCAGGATCAAGATACCTGACTGCAGATTCTACCTTTCATTAAAGGGGTCAGGAGCCAAGAGAACAAGCTCACCTTGGCTTCTGGTAGTCAGAATCTGAGCCCAAAACCCCGTGTCACCCTTGGGCTGCCCATGGGACAGGTATGCTAAGATCCAGGGATGAGCAGCCTCTACCTGGGCTAGGGCTTCTGTGATAAAGGGTGTGGCTCCGACTTGCAAGGCCCATGGACTTGGTCTGCTTTGCCTTTTGAAGGCTGTATTCCCAGGAAAGTCGCTGCTGAGGGGACAGAGGTGAGTACAGCGAGGATGTGTGTGTGTGTGTGTGTGTGTGTGTGTGTGTGTGTGTGTGTGTGTGTGTGTTGGTGGTGGGGGCAGGGGGAGTTTGAAGCATTTCTGTTCTGCTTCCTCTGTGGCTAGACCAAGGACTTCCCCCACCAGGTTGCACCACTCTTCTCTGATTGGTCCTATAATCATGTCCACACTCAGCCAATCAGGGCCAAACTGGCACTAGCTGGTACCCTGTACATTTGGGCTTTGGCACACGGGGCTCTTTAGAAAGGAGGAGATGAGCCGTCAAAACTCTGTGGACACTAGAAATGGAGGTCTAGACTTGCCCAGGAACTTTAGGTCAAAGGGGACTCTCTATGGGCCTTGGCCACTGAGTCTCCACACTTAGGCTAGGAATACAGGGGTTGTTCCTGAAGAAGTTTCCAGTCTGTGGCCACCGAGACTACCCACACTTCAGGGAACTGCTGTTCCTGAAGGCTGAGGGCCATAACACATCTCAGACCCGCAAGCTTACTCTGTTAAGAGACTGTTTTTTCTCCTGTTAAAGGCTGTTTTTTATTCATGTGTCTGTGTGTATGTCTGTGCACATGTGTGAGGGTGCCCACCAAGGCCAGAGGAGTTGGATCTCTAAGAGCTGGAGTTACAGGAGGTTGTGAACTTCCTGACGTGGGTGCTGGGAACTGAACGTGGGCCCTCTGCAAGAGCCGCAAGTGCTCTTAATTGCTGAGTCCCAACAGCTCTTGATTGGCATCCCCACGCCTTGGGGAACTCTCAGAGCTGCATCAGCTGTCATTGGCATCTCGCTTAGCATCCCACCACTACCCAGGGTTCAAACCTGCTTCATCTAAATCCCAAATGGCCATCTGTTTTCTCCCCCCACTTAATTAATGTTGCCAATCCATAACTGACAATAAAGCACATCCTGTCTGTACTCTCTGATATCTGCCCACTCCTTTCATGGAAGAGGGTGGGACAAGAACCCCCGCTGGGAACAGAAGATGGCTTCCACTGACCTAATCAGCTCATCCCTGGAAACCATTTACTGTGCCCCTTTTGCCAGAGCCCCGGGAAGGAGAGAAGCCAGTGGCAGAATGTCAGGACCTCCCGGTGTGGCCAAGTCCCCTTTGGAGGTCTGAGACTTCTTCAGAGTTGGCGCCTACTGATATGCCCGATGTCTCAGGCTGGGTTCCAGGAAAACTGAGTTGAGGACCAGCATCCATCTCTCTCCACTTCCTGACTGTGGGAGCCACGTGACCACTGCCTCACACTCTGGCAGCCTCAGCGAGGGCTACAGTGGCCTCCATTCCTTCGCTAACAGAACTGTACCCTTAAGCTGTAGCCAATAAACCTTTCTTTCTTTACCTTGGTCAGATGTTTTGTCACAGAAACTAGCAAATGAGTCCGTTTGGTCTTTTATGTGACATACCGGCAAAGTAACTCCTAAGTCACCCCCTGCGCCCAAGGACGAGGACATACCTGTGCAAATATCCAGTCTCAGGAGTAGGCCTCAAAGACACTTTTTTATACCGAGACTGTCCTTGACCACAGCCTTGTCATCTACCTTCCACTGCAGGGGCTCTTTCTGGCCTCCTTTGGCACCTCTGTGTTGAGGAAGTTTTATTTTTAGTTGTATATAAAATAATTGTTTTACACACTGTTGGGTGAGGAGCTGTCTAGGGCATTTTGTGTTGTTTGCAGGTGTTGGATTTCTGTGGGTTGTTTAGTTGCTTATGATTTACACGTGGTATCAATAGAGCACCTAGGGAGTTCAGAATCAATAAAACACCTGGGCGCAGACGCTCAGGGTTCCACTGTGAGTATGGCACTGGCCGTGACAGTGGTTCCTTCTGCTGAGGTCTGGCAGGGTTTGAGTCTATGAATAAGCTTCCTTGTCTCTCTTGGTAAGCCACCACAATAGGCATACAACTACACCTCTGTGCTTTTACTACCTGACCCCTTCCCTGCTCAGGTCTTCCTCTTGGCCACCCCCCCCCCCAGAGCTGCTGACTCACCCTCATGGGGGATAGGTTACAAAGCCAGCATGAGCCAATGTGTCTGCAGCAGAGATGGATCTCAGCCTGGGCTTCCTACAGAGCATGGAACACGGATTTGCAAGACGGCTGTTGCAAAATCACGGGCAATTTTCAGCCACTCGTCAGATTCCTCTTGAACACATGTAGCTGAAGTCATATAAATTATCCTGGTCTGCATCGGATAACTAGGCTTTTATGGGCAACCTTTCAAGCTTACCGCTGTGCTCCTGTTTCACACAGGAGGTCTCTGTAACATAGAAGATGTGAAAGGGAGAGGGTCTCCGGGTAAGGCCCAGATTGAGTACACAGCTGAGGGGAGGAGATGTTCACAGACTCAGGGAACAGACAGCGCAGAGGAACAGCAAACACAAGAGGGACGGCAGGCACAGCAGCAAGGGCTGGGGACAGAGGGCTCTGAGCATGAGCTCTTGGGACATTTCAGATTCAAACCCTAACAGCAAGTTGGCCTCCCGGACCATTATTTTTCTATTATTATTCCACTATTGCCAGAACAATGGCACTACTTCTGTGCTGGACAGCAGCCTCTGTGTGCATCTGCCAAGAGCTTCAGACATGAGCTAGCCAGATCAAGCCAGCTGGCTTCTCAGCTCGAGTCTCCTGACACTCCCTGTGATCTTGCAGAGTCCTTGTCCCTCTTTCTAAGTGTCAGTTTTTCATCTGTTAAATGCGCTCATAGTCTTCTAGAAATGTCCAGAAAACAGAGCACCCCCCTCCTTAAATAGATCGACAGGCCTTGTGCACCCTTTCAAATAACTCGGTACAACTCAGGGTGGCTAAAGATAAATCTGCCAAGCCTTTTAGGGTCCTCTGTGCCTCTTACATCCATCCATTGGCTAATTTATTGAAAAGCACCACAGGCAAGGCCATCCACCCATCCATCCATCCACCCATCATCCATCCATCCATCCATCCACCCATCATCCACCCATCCACCCATCATCCATCATCCATCCATCCATCCATTTATCCATCTTTAGTCACATGGCATGGAATCCCAGCTGCCACAATCACTATCTTAGGAGTACTGGGAATACAACTGTGAAAAGACATAAAAACTACCCCGGAGAAGCTCACATTCTGGGGGCAGAGGCAGGAAGTGAACGATGTATCAATGAATAGATGAATTTTCCAGGGCAGTGAGAGCTATGAAAGTAACAGAAGGTATGTGCTGGAACTCAGTGGATGATTGGCAGGGTAGAGAGAGCTCCCCTGAAGAGGTGACCTGGGCTTAGGTTGAGCAATGGGAACATTCCAGCCACGTGGAGATTGGGGCAGGAAGGGGATGGGAGGCAGAGAGCTCTAGGCAGAGGGGACACGTGTGCTAAAAGCTGGAGGTAAATAGTTATGGGCTAGAATGGAGGAAGGTTCAATGTGGTTGGAACAGAGACCCAGAGGAGAGAGCAAGGGGAGGTGGGGTTGGAAGTAAAACCCAAGGCTTATGCAAGTTCCTGGCACACAGTAAGTCCTTTAAAACTTCTACTTTGTCCCACATTTCTGAGAGCTCTCCCAGGGTTCAGGTATCTTGAGTGGGGTGTTTGAGAGTCATCGCACAAACTTGTGAAGAGGGGTGGAGGTGGGGGTGGGGTGGGGTGGGGATGTGGTTGGGGTGTGAGTGTGGGTGGAGATGGGGATGGTGGTGGAAGTGGGGGGCTTGGCAGCAGCAGCTTCTTTCAGTAGGTAAATTCTCTCACACCTAGCCCAGCTGATGCTACTAATACATCTTGTGAACTTTCTTCTTCCCCAGCTGATGCAGAGGTCTCCATAATCGTGAGTTTTCCTTCCTGGGATTTTATTTCATTTTATTTATTTTTTTTTTTACTCTTCCAAAGACAGGCCTAAATTTCCTGATGACATGCAAAGATGAATTCAAGATTTCAAACTCCTTCCGTGAGTGTCACAAGTATCTGACAGTATTCTAAAATTAGACAGTTGGACACTTGGCTGCCTTTCACTTTGACATGCTCGGAAACTTCTGTTGCCCTTGTCCTGTCTCTCCCCAGTGCTGCCTGGGAGTCTGTGTCTCAGAATTCTGCTGATTGTCAAGGGTTATCCAAGAGTTTGCCAAGGCTGAGCTTTCTCTCTTGATTTACAGGACTAGACCCAGAGTAGAAAGCCAAAGGGCCCATTTCCTAGAAGAGAAAACTGAGGTCAGAGGTCAGAGGTCAGAAACTTCTCCAGGATGCCTTTCAGGATAAACGTGGGTCAGGGGCATCTTCCCAAGACCTGTGATGTCACAGCACATGGAAAGCAACTGATCTTCCAAGGTGACATGAGCAAACATCTATTCACTCCAGAGAGGTGACAACAACAGACCAAAGAAATAATTGTACCCACGTCTGGTCTAGTAAACCGATGAGATTATCAGGGCTTCTTGGGGACTCTCCCTTAGCTGTGTCACTGAAGAGCCCACCTCTGTATGAATGACATCAAAGCTACATCTCTAGAGTTCCTTGTCCAGCTTGCAGGCAGCTCCACTGAAGAGTCTCCTTCCTCAAGCAGTTGCTTACTCCCTATGTGACCTTGGGGAGGGGACTTTTGCACATCTTGTAACTTTCTGAGCTCCCCAAGCCTGTAAGTTTCTTGAGCTTCCTGAGCCTAGTGGCTTTCCCTTCCTTCTAACTCTGATGAACTTCCTCCAGGAGGGAGTATTTCAATTCTGAGGAGACAGCTACCCAACACAAGGCATGTCCATTCAAACTGTCCACTGCCATGGATAACTAATTTGCTAATTGATTAATTCTAAGAATATTTATTGATGTGCCAAGTAATGTTCAACTAGGAAGAGAGAACAGAATAATATTAAATAATATTTGTTCTCAAAGGAGCTGGATGTGAATAAACATAGAAGGAGCACCATGCGTCAAGTGGGGAGGACTGAGGTTTGTACAGGAAGCCATCTAGACAGAGGCAACAGGTAAGTAAGTGGACATAGAAGCAACGTGGGAGAAATGCAGCATTAAAAACCTTGAAAACACGGACTGGGCATGGCTCGGTTGGTGAACTGCTTGTCACGCAGGCGTGAAGGCCTGAGTTTAATTCCTAGAACCCATGTTAGAAACAAACTAGCAAAAGCTGCGAGTGAGCACACACTCTAGTCTCAGGACTGGGAAGGCAGAGACAGGAGGATCCTTCAGGTTCCTGGGCTGGCCAATCTAGCTGAATTGGTGAGTTCCAGCTTCAGTGAGAGACTTTAGGTGGAGAATGGTTGAGACATTTAATATCATCTTCTGTCCTTCATGTGCACTTGCAGACATGCATGTGTACACATGCACACACACCTGCAGATATTCAGAGATCTCCAACATCAGGTGTTGGAGGTGTGGCTGGGAGGGAGGTCCAGGCCAGACCATGAGGGCTTCTCAGCAACAAGTTAGAAGACTAAGAGCCTCATTTCTTTCTTGTTTGTTCTTTCTTCACATTCTATGGTTCTGGTCAGGTACACAGTCAAAGACCTCCTGAATCACACAGTAATCATGTGACCCAGAATTACCCATTCATAGTGTCCCCTGTAGGCATCTACTTTAGTTGGTGTGGGGATAGTCACATGACCCAATTCAGGCTAGCCAGAGAGAATGGTTGAAGGAGTGGGATAACCTGGTCTTTCTGGGTCCACTGGCTATAAACTGTGATACCGTCTTTAGAAACTCTGGGGTTCTGGGACAGAGGGAGATCTGGGTTTTGGGCGATCTTGTAACCCAGCATGAAGAGGTTTCCTACCCAGGTCTAATTGCAGGCTACCATGACGCTTGCCTTCCTGCAGTTCCTGCCTTCCTAGCTCCCCTCAGTGAAGGCTGTTCTTGAGCTAAAGCCTTGCTGTGCCCGAGGCAGGAACTGGTGCTTTCTCTTCTGGCTCCCAGGAAGCCTTGATGGATGCCCGATTATCCTCGGGTGAGGTCCTCTTCAAAGGGCCTAACAGAGCAGGAAATTCTCTCCACAGCTTCTGCTGTGATGTGGGCACTGTGGATTCAGTGATGGAGAAAGTGAGAGCCTGGTTCCTGGAGGAGACTGCCAGACAGATCTAACAGGAGGTTGGCCTGCTTTGGGCTCCTTTTGTGGGGTTGGCCTATAGGGACTGACTGCTCTGGGGGATGCAAAGAAATATAGGTGCTGCCTACATGTCCCAGGTGGGCAGGTCTGAGAGCAGAAGCTGTCGTGAGAAGGGTGGAAGTCCTGACCCTTGGCTGTATCCATCTTGTGAGGTACCCCTGGGGGGTTGCCTGGGTTAGGGTCCATCCTACCTAAGGTTCCATACATAATATAATATGTATATATATGCACACATATAATATGTATATATACATATATACATATAATACATAGTATTACAATATATATGTATATTCAGGCTAGTCTGAATATCTATATCTATATCTATATATATCAATATATATCAATATCTATATCTATATCATTATATATATATATATATATATATATAAAGTGGCTCTGTATAGGCTGTACCCTAGCAATCACTTCTCCTTTCCCCAGACATTGAAGACTATTCTTAAATGGACTGATCCTATAAAATTTACTGTTCTTGAAAGATAGTACAGGTCATAAGAAAACTACTATTTCTGGTTTTGTAATCAAATTTACTCACTCTGCTCAAAAACATGACTGGGACAAAAAACATGACTGCAAGACACATATGTTAAAATAAGACCTGGCCTGTACATCGACAGAATACAGCAACCTTGTGGTTTTTGGCTTTATAAGCCCTGGGCTGATCCAGCTAGGGGACTGAGTCTTGAGAGCACTCACAGGTGCAGTACTGGCTCCACACTGAGCTCCAGTACCTAAATAAAAAGCCTCTTTGTATTAATATTTATTTGTGGTCATGGGGAAATCTCTGAGTAACCCCAGATCAATAACAACAGCTCTATCTCTGTGGGTCTCTGGACTTTATGACACCCTAGATCTATTTGAGCACAAGTTTCTTAATATTTACTTAACTAAAATCAACTACCTTTGCAAGTCTGGCTTGAAGAAATCTCCCCCAGAAGGGGGACCAGAAGGGCATTGAGTGTGAGCTCTTTGGATCCCCTCCCTCGACTCAGGAGAACATTCCTTTCTTTGGGATAGCATTTAGGTCTGTCATGCATAGGCCTGCAGGACACTCCAGACCCTTTCTGGCCACAGTAAACATGTCCCTGGCATCATATGACCCTACACGGCTGTGAGCCTTTGATTCCTGTCATAACCAGTTTTTGTTAACTTGACACTGTCGAACACACTCACACACACACACACACACACAGCTCTCACCTTAAAGGGAACAAGAGATTATTTATCTTGGAGCCAAATTTGAATGACCGTGATCCCTGGAGTATAGATTTAAGTTATCCCTGATTCCATGTTCTAATGTGGAGGGAGTTTCACGAAGTTTTAGAGTTTTACAAAGAAAGTCATAAATTGAGTTTAAAATTACATTGGTGGGCACATCAGAGGGGTGTTTACAGTGAGTTGGAGGAAGCTTTTTCTGTAGGCCTCAGATGCTATCTGATGGCATTTTTAGCTTTGGGTTTGTGAATACAAGTGGTCTGCTGAGTTAATAGATTGAAAAGGTTTTTAATCTATTAGTCACAGGATGTTAGCTCTGACACGGATGTTGGCAAGGAATGGCTATTCATATAAAGCAATTAACCTCTTGACCTGCAACATCCCAACCCCTCCACTTCACTGCTGTTCTAATCATCCAACCGGTCTTGTAGATCCGGCTTCTTGACAGTGCAAACCTGAACATACCTGGGAAGAGAGAATCTCAGTCAATAAATTGCCTTCATCAGATTGGCCTATGGGCATGTCTATGGAGGCATTTTCTTCACTGTTAGCTGATATGGAAGGACCCAGCACACTGTGGTCTGTGGCATCTCTGGGCAGGTGGGCCTGGGCTGTGTAATAAAGGTAGCTGAGCAAGCCAGGGGGAGCAAGCAAGTCCGTAGTGTTCTTCCAGTGCCTTTCTTGACTTCCCTTGATGGTGGACCACAACCTGTAAGCCAAATAGCCCTTTCTTCCCTATAAGTTGATTTTGGTCATGGTGTCTATCAGAGAAACAGGAGCCAAACCAGAACTCCCCATCTCCCTGTCTGGACTACTGCTCCTCCTTCTCCACTGCTGCCATTTTAACTCTCCACTTGGAACCACCCCATCCCACCAGCAAGGCTAACTGGTCTGTCTCCACCTCCCACTGAAGTCTCAGCTCAAATGTTTCCCTCTTAGGAAGACCCTCCCTTGTCTCCACAGTGAACAGTGGCGACCGTCCGTCTCCAGCCCCAGGACAGTCGGTAGTTTGTCACTGTGTGGCTTTCTTTCTAGCACTATCCCTCTTCCACGGATGCCTTGGCTGCACTGATGACCAGTTTCTCTTCCAGTCTCCCAGCCCAGTACACTGGCTCCTGGGGACAAAGACCTTCCTGTCACCAGCTGCACTGCTAGGTCCTGCACACTGCACATAGTAGGGCGTGGCGAGCCTTGCTGGAGTGAACAGGGATGAAGTTGGTTGTTTCCAGAATCCCCTGATGTATCCCTGGAATGTGCAGGGTCTGTTTATTGCCCCTAGGTGAGTCACCCTCCTTTAGGCCGGTTCCTTGTTACGTTTTCTGGCTCCTTCCTGAGCTCCCAATCACAGCCACATTTTAGGGGTTGAGACGAACACTAAGACCAGGCAACTTTTATTTCTGTAAATGGGCCAAACATGGATTTTCACAGTAGCCTGTGAGGACCACGTCTTAGGGGATGAGCTGGTAGTAAACATCTATTTTTCCAAAGGATAGAAATAATGAGGCTATTTTAGGATTCTGGTCTTCCCCTTCACTCATAAAGAAAAAAAATCCAGGCATGGAAGTGTGTGCTTGTGATCTCAGAGCTAGGGACTAAGACGTGCACATCCCCGGGGTTCTGTGGCCAACAGCCAAGGCAGATTGGAGAGCTCCAGCAAGTGAGAGACCCTACCTAAGAGAGGGAGGAGAGACAGAGAGAGAGAGAGAGAGAGAGAGAGAGAGGGAGGGAGAGAGAGTGGGAGAAAGGGAGAGAGATCCACCGAGCAGGCAGTAGCACAGGAACGACACCCCAGGTTGTTTCCTGGTTTCACCTGCATGCACACACAGGTACACATGCAACACACACACACACACACACACACACACACACACTCACTCACACACACACCACTAACACACATTGTCATGATGGAATGACCCTCTGTCTCTGATGGTGTCTACATTGAAGTCTCATGTGTCAGGAGCATAAACTTTTTGTGTTTTATTTGTGTGAAGCAGTATCTATGATGAGCTGGGTCTTGCTCTGTGTCCTAGGGTGACAGTCTCTGCCTTTTAACCGGACAGGGCTGCCTCTCAGGTTTTCCATTCCTCCCATCTGTCCCTTGCTCCTCCTTTCGGATGAGTTTGATACCTTCTATGACTGTACTTTATCCTCCTGCTGGCTCCGCAGCTCCAACTCTTTGTTTTGTTATTTTGGTCTTTGCCTGAGGCTGTGTAGTAAACATTTTTAACTTCTCACAGCTCGCTTTCAAGTGATATTCCAACACTCCTGTTTGGTATAGAACTCTGACGGCATCTATTCCCGTCTTTGTACTAATGCAGTCTTGCATTTACTTCCAAATAATGAATACCCAGTCAATTATCCTTTTAAAAAGGGTTTAAACAATGAGGAAGTCACTGATATTTACCCACACAGCTCTCTCTTTCCAGAGCTGCTGATCTCTAGATGTCTGTGTGCACTGTTCCCATCCGGTGCTGTCATTTTCTTCCATCTGCCGTGATTGGCATTCTAAGCGTCCCGCAGCTCAGGTGTCGGAACGTTTGGTCCTCAGAGGGTGGCGCTGTTCTGAGAAGATGTGGAATCCTTATGGGGTGGGGCCTGCCGGAAGGAGTCCGTCCTAGAGAGCGGGCCTTAAACTCTACACCTCGGCTTGCTTTCTGTTCTTTCTCTGCTGAGATGTGAGCAAGCAGCAGCCTCTCGTTCCTGCTCACATAAAGCTGCCTGCCGACCCGGTGCTGCTGCCACACCTTCCCCTACTCAGCAGAGCGAAACCCCCTCGAACCGTGAGCTCTTGTAGGGTTTTTGGTCACAGCAATGAAAAAAGTAAGTGGCTGATATACCACCTATAACACCCACACCTATAACACCCACACCTATAACACCCACACCTATAACACCCACACATGCTCCTCCCAGCCTTCATCACTCCCGAACACTGTGTGGGATGTACTCAGCTCAAGGCTTCAGCAGCCCCCCTTCCCTCCACCAAGCAGCCCCTCTCTCTGTTGTCACTCTCTGTTGACCTTTCATCCCCAGGGATCTGCTCTGAGAACCCAAACTGCTGAGATTCCCCACATTTTGACTCAACCTCAGCTAAGGAGGACCAGCAGCTTCTACCTGGGTTGTCATTTCCCTACAACCCCAGCCACCTGTAGCCCGTGTTCAGAGTACAAGCTGGTAAAACACAGGCCTAACCCCCATCCCTCTGGGATCCTTGTACTTTGTACTCAGTTGCTTTGGGCAGGTAAGTGTGAGACCTGTTGTCCCACCTGATCTGGAAGCAGAACCCCTGGTATCATGCACAGATGGTCATTTGTATTAAGTGTTTTATCCTCATAGCATCCTGTGATGCAGGGACCATATTTGTCCTCCAGTTTACAGGTGATGAAACTGAGGGACCAGAGATGAGACTGCCTTCTCATCTCACTGGCAGGATGGCTGCCTGGCTAGGCTCCTTTGTAGCCTGCCCTCTCCATCCTGACCCAAGTACCCCGATGTTTCATGCATAGGCCCTGCTTACACACAAGAAACATGGTTGGTTATTTGCTCATATAACCAGGGTCCCCAGGGGCCTGGACAAATATTTCCCCTAAATGGGAGCTGTATTTGGAACATGGTGGGTGCTCCGGAGACCTTGGCCTCTGATCATCCTTGTCACACGATTGGGTGACTGTAACATATGAAGACTTTGGAGTTCTGGTGCATCTTGGCAAAGTTAGATCCCAGGAGCACACAAGCTCAGATAGGGTCTTTGGTTCTGATATGCATTGCTGTCAGGCCTTCCCAGGGATTCCTGCTCCAGCCCACTCAGGCCTCTCCTGATGTGACCTGCCCATACCATGCAGCGTTCTGTAGGAGCAGAGTCTCCTCTCCAGCTCTAATTGTCTCTAATATCCAAGACCCATTTGATTTTAAAATACTAATGTGTCACACACACAGAGCTCCAGGGAGACTGTAATTCCACATGCACAAGAGGCAGGAACCATATTGTTAGGTTGTTTCTCTAAATACCTGGAGGCCTTTGGGTAATGGTTTCATTTAAATGAAGCATCAGAGAAATTAGAGGTGATGCCGGTGTTTCTACAACAGGCTGTTTGGCTTTAGTTAGTCAAGCACTGGCCCAACTCCTGTTACAGGATCTAGTCATCTGCTTGGAAGTGGGATGAGACCCGTTGTACCTCTTATGTAGAGGATGGGGGTCCACAGGATGAGGTCCCCCCAGAAAAGGAGTTTATTGTGGAAGTTTATTTTGAATTGTGTTTAAAATAATTGTTTTGTGCACTGTTGGGTGAGGGGCTGCCTTGGTCTTGGAGATTTGTATTGTCTGCAGGTGCTGGATCTATGCATGTGTGTGTGGGGGGGTGTTTGATTGCTCATGATCTACACGTGCTATCAGTAGAAACCTGAGGCGTTCTGTTAAATCATTAAAAACATCTGCTCTCAGACGCATGGCGTTCCACTATGGAGTATGACATTGCCTGTTTCAGTGGTTTCCTCTGCTGAGGTCTGGAATCATTTGCACATACGAATGCACATCTGTGTCTTCTTGGCTGAGTCACCTAGCAGTGTTCTACTACAGGGGTTGGCAGCTGTCAGTGACCAGACAGGGATGGGGTGGGTGAAGTAGGGGTGCGGTAAAGAATGTTTTGTCAGGCATGCGATCAAGCTGCGAGGAACCACGTGCTATTTGCTCCACTTTACAGGTAAAGGAAGGCTGAGATGAGCCGATTTAGGCACCAGCATAGGCTAGTGAGCGAGGACTGACAACGGGTCTCACCAGAGCAGCCTGCCTGGGCGGCTGTGCTGAGCTCTTCTCATCCCTGACCTGGTATGTGATAGTTGATACTGATGTCAACTTGATGGGATTGAGAGTCACCTAGGAGACACACCCCTGGGCACATCTGTGAGGGAGTTGAGGTGGGAAGTCTAACCCTTAATGTGGGTGGCACCATTCCTAAGGCTGGCGTCCTGGGGAAGAATAAAACAAGAAGGAAAGCTTGATCTCTCTGCCTCCTGACTGTGCATGCAAAGTGACCACCTGCCTCACAGCCCTGTCACCACGACTTACTTACTTACTTGCCATGGTGGACTGTATCCTTGAATTATGAGACAAAATAAGCCATCCCTTCTTTCATATATGGGCAGGAGGGTTGTAGGAACCACAAGACAAGGCTGGACACACCAGGACACCCCTGTAAGAAGGATGCTGACCTTGGGCCAAAAGTAGACTCACAAGGGTGCTCATGAGCACCCCAGAATATGGTTCCTGCTCTCCAGACCATCAGCACCAGGGAAGACCAGAATCCTAAAATAGCCCTCATTATTTCTACCCTTTGGAAAAATGGATGTTTGCTGCCAACTTGTCCCCTGAAGATGTGATCCTCACAGGCTACTGTGCAAGTCCATGTTTGGTCTCCCCTACCTTTGCAAAAAATAAACAAACAACAAACAAACAAACAACGGTTGTCTGGTCTTAACACTCTTGCAAACCCTAAAATGTGGCTGTTATTGGGAGCTCAGGAAGGAGCCAGAAAATGTCACAGGGGAATGGCCCAGAGGAGGAGCTACTATCCCTTGGGGGCAGCAAACAGTTCCTACACATTGCAGGGGAGATCCTGGGATTCTGGAAAGACCCACTTTCATCTCATTCACTCTGGGCAAGGCTCGCCAAGCCCTAGGACGTGCTGTGTGCAGGGCCCGGCAGTGCAGCTGGGGGCAGGTGTTTCTCAGTCCCCGGGAGCTAGTGGGTTCTAGTGATTGAATTCAGGCCTTCATGCTTACAAGGCAGCCTCATTAGCAGCTGAGCCATCTTCCGAGCTTTCAAGATGAAACAATAGCATTAGGTGATCATGAACAGGGTGACAGAGGTCTAAAACTGATAGGACATCAAAGGAATAAATCAGGATTGGATGAGGACAGCTGCACTGTTCTTCCAGTAGCCAAGGGGACGAGTGGAAAGTGGGAGAGGGTGCAGAGAGCTCGACAACACCTTCAACAAACAGCCCAGCCCACACTTGCATCGACGGCAGAGCACACACTCCTTCCTAGGGAGCATTGGCTGCGGGGGGGTGAGACAGATGATGCTGGAGGGGAGGGGATCCAAAACAAATCTCAAAATTCATTCTCCAACAAGGTATATTCTCTCAGTACAGCAACATTGAGTTAGTATCTAGAAAACACTCAACAGTTTAGAAAAAAAACGAATAGTTGGCTTTAAAAATCACCCGAGGTATGGAAGAAAGTCAGAGAAATGACAGAATCTCTTGAGCAAATAAAAATGGAAACAACAGAAAAAGTTGCCAGCGGTGAGTGGGGAAGCTGGGAGGAGTCCCTTCACTGGGTGCAGGGCTGTTTTGGTTGTCGAGAGTTCAAAGCTGGAGCCAACCCAGGTGTTGACGTAGACAGACTGTGGTGTATGCACCGAGGGAAAAAGACCTACAAAGAAGAAGAAAGAACAAACCACTGGTACCCGCCACAGTTCGGAGAAATCTCAAAATAATTCTGCCGGGTGAACCAAGCCAGACAAAAAGATTACATGTGTTACAGTTCCATTTATATACAATTCAAGAAAATGCCACCCATCTGTAGTGATAAAGAGCAGGTCGTGGGCTGGGAGATGGCTTGGTTGGTAAACTGCTTGCACATAAACATGAGGTCCTGAGTTCAGATGCTCAATATCCACGTAAAAGCCAGGTGCGGTAGCGCGCATGCATCTGTAATCGCAGCTCTGGGGAGGTGGAGACAGGCAGGTCCCTGGAGCTCATTGGTTGGCCAGGACAACAGAGAGACCCTGTTTCAAAAAGTACAGTGGAGAACAACTGAGGAAAACACCCAACACTGACCACACACAGGCACACACATCTGTATGGGTCTTGCGTGCACGCACGCACGCATGGACGCACCCATGCAGGCACCGGTACAAGAAAACTTTGAGGTGCTGAACAGTCATCTTAATTGTAATGAGGGCTTTGCAGATGAATCCATACATCACTGTATCAAGCTTTACCTTTAAATCTGTTTGGTTACTGAGTGACAAGCGCACCCCAGTGAGGCTGTTAAAAAAAAATTCTTAGCTATTTTTAATATTTTTGTCTTAGGACTGGTGCTAAAGACTGTTCTACTTTTAAAAATATTTTTAATAAAATATGAGGGTGGTTCCATTATTGTCTTCGCTTTGCGAATAAGATTCGTACGCATAGTAAAGAGACCGGCATAAAGCCACATGGCTGACCGGTAGGCACTATTGCTAGAATCCCATCCTGAGTCGATTTTACTCCAGTTACAGTGCTTCCAATAAATACCCAAGAAGCCCAGCCCGTCTTATCTGGGTGACCTTATCTGACTCAGGTCCCAGTGACATTTGCACTGGCGAGATTTCCCGGAGAAGTTGGAGGAGGTGAGGATGGAACTTTGGGGTTCTTGGGAGCTTCGTGTGGCCTCTGAATGGGAGGAAGACAGACAGCTTCTGTCCTCAAGTCCCTCATCACTTTGTCATGGCCATGAAGAGGGAGGTGATTAGTCAGTAGGGTCACTCGGGGTCCCAGAAGCAGGACATGCCGAACTGGAGCTCATTCCTACTTCCGTCCCTGCAAAGTCTAGGTCCTTCCCCTCCCCACCAACCCCTCTCACCATGTCTGCGGTGCAGTCTTGATTCCAGGATTCTGATGTCAGAATGCCTCTGTGGTAGAAGTTTATTTTAGTTATGTATAAAATAATTGTTTTGTGTACTGTTGGGTGACAGGCTGCCTAGGTCTTGGCGTTTTGTATTGTCTACAGGTGTTGAATTTATGTGGGTGTGTGTGTGGGGGGGTGTTTGATTGCTAATGATCTGCACATGTTATCAGTAGAACACCTGAGGAGTTCTGGATCAATAAAAACACCTGAGCTCAGATGCTCTGGGTTCCATTGTCCAGTATGGCATTTGCCATGATGGTGGTTCCCTTTGCTGAGGTCTGGCAGGCTTTGCACCTACGTTCCTCCTTGTTGTCCTTGTGAGCCACCACACAGGTGGACTGATGCTTGAAAAGATTAGAGGAAACTGCAGAACCCTCCCCAACCTTGGGTGTGGCTCAGTGCTGATGGAGCCTTTGACTTTGAAGACATTCTCTGCTGTTTCTGGGTCTCAGGCTCCTCATCTATAAAATGGGGATGATTGTGCCAGCCTGAGCTGTTCCTCAAGAGGCTCAGCACAAGGTACAACTAATACCCCAGGGATAGAACAGCCCCCTCCTCAGAACATTGGGCTTTGGGTGTTCCAGGCTTCCTCTACCTTCCCATGCACTTAGAGATTCCTCTCAGAAAGGCAGAAGGAAATTGTTTATCCAGCTGTGGCGCTGGGAACACAGGCAGATGAGTCTACAGCAGCCTGGCAACACAGGAAGGTCCCAGCTTAGCACCCAGGGCCAGAATCTCCTTCCCAGAGCCCAGGTAGGGCAGATCTGGGACCCTCCTTCCCTGGTGGGAGCCCCTTTCCTGCCTTTCTGACCTGATAATTGCTCAGACAAAGCCCAGAGAGGCCTGGGTGGGGGTGTGAGGAGGCCCAGAATGATAGGGAAAATTCCATCAGCCCCGAGGAAGACAGAGGCTGGTTGTCCCTGGTACACCTCCTTTTTGCCCAGCCAGGGATGACATTTTCAGCCCTCTGGCATCTGAATGCACCTAGAGGACAGACCTGGCCAGTGGCATGTGTGCGGCAAGAGAGTGGACCCTTCAGATCATATGTCCTGGGCTCGCTTCCCCTTGGCCATGGTGTAGGTGACAGCATTATGAACGAAAGAGGACGGGTCCCTGCACTATATACCTGGGGAAGACCACCTGGGGCAGATGCCCCAACCAGAAGTGCCATCTTGGGATTTCTCTAGGAACCTGAGGCTTTAGGTGAAGTTGCTGCAACTTAGGACCATGTGTTACAGTGGCTCCCATCCTCATAGAATCTATTAGGATAGATACAGCTAAATGCCACCCTCATCCTCCTCTCCATCTAGTGAGCGTGTACCTGGCCAATCACACTGGAGCCACAGTCAAAGGAGACAGATAGACAGACAGACAGACAAGTAGGCAGACGGGGGGGGGGAGTGGTGCTCAGCTTACCCCTCTCTGGATACACCTTCACCGACATACACAGGGTTGTGTTTCCAAGGTGACCCTAAATCCAGTAGAATGAAATGAAAGTGAACCATCACAGCAGGCTTGGGGAAGCTGCCAAGCAGAAGGGTAAATGAACAACACTTACGTTGTGTGATAAGTGAGAGGCGATACCCGGGCCGGGGATAGACTCCAGCTGGGCTCCCTCCACCCCAGGCACCTCAGCTCCGCACTAGAGTTAGGGGTCAGAGTGCAGGAGATGGGAGAGATGCGGGCGATAACTGGGATGGGGAAGTCTGAACAGAATATTCCCTGCTGTCAGTCCTGCGCAGTGACCCACCCCTAGAACATGAGTGTCTCCCCAGGCTGGACCGCTGACACTTGCCCCTGGCTGCTGCCATCAGGCTGTGTCTATCTGGGTGTGAAGCAGTGCACGAAAGACTCTCTAGCCAGAAGCCCTCAGATCCCCTCCGGGTGCCTGGCTATCTGTTCCTGATTAAGCAATGTGCCACATGTCACCAAGTGGCCATCTTTAATGTTGGAACCTCCCTGATGTCCTCATTCTCACAGCCTGCTAATGGCCAATTTTCTTCTGTGCTTCGGGCTTTGATCCGTGTCTCAGAGGCAGGGTCTCTGGGTTCCTGACGCTTGCTTTCCTTCTGTCACCCAGAGCCGACATGGCCAAGGTCAGACTGTCTTTCCAAGGAGGGGGGCAGGGGACAGACAAAGATGTCCCTCTATCTGGTTCCTATAGTCCAGCACTCACAGGATTGTGTGTGCATGTGCATGTGTGTGTGGAGGTGTGCATGTATGCATGTGCATGTGTGTGCATTTGTATATGTGTGGGTGTGCCCCTGTGTGTTCATAAGTGGGGAACAGTCCAGGGATGGACATTGGTAATACAGCAACTGAGGTTGTGCTGCAGGGTCTAGGCACTTGTTTCCCAGAGCCAAACAGGCCTCACCTGACATTATCCTGTCTTCCCACAGGCAGGCACCCATTCTGAGCCTTACCTAACAGGCATCAGGAAATGCTTGCCATAGAGAGGCAGGTGAGAGGGAGGGAGGCAGGCATGTAAAGGAATCGTTGACTCGGCAGCATCTGAAAACTGAACTGTGGGGTTCCACCCACGCAGGCATCTGGCTCCCAAAAATAGCCCTGGCTTCCCAGGCCAGCGCACACCCAGAGCCCTCGCAGCTGAGCTGATGCGCAGTTCCCCGCTAGAGCGAGGCAGGCCAGTGGCGGTGTTCTCATTACAGCACTGCCAGTTTGGCGATCTGGATCTCCTCAGTTGTGGACACAGCAGGGGGGGGTCTTTCTTTCTAGAGCTGCTTGGCTCACTTGTGGTGCAGGGATTCACAGGCTTCAGACCTGCATTTCTTTGTTGACGGGCATTGTGCAGGGTTGTGGGTGTGGCTGCCAGGGCTGATTGGCAGGTGGAACATCTATGACCTTGTTACAGATAATGAAATGATCATAGATGGGGCACAAGGGATGGCCATCTGGCCAGGTGTACCCCACCCTCTTCCAGGAGACATACTCAGTGCTGCAGAGTGCCTGGCTGTCTATGCGTCCCAGGACCTGCCTGAGTAACACGTTTGGGCGTCCAGCTCCTGTCAGAACGTGGAGCACCAGAAGACCCCTGCTCTCTCTGAATACTAAACAGACAGCCCAGCATGCAGCAGAGGTGCTGACAGCCCCAGCACAGGGCAGAGTGCTCCATGGCATTGTGGACCATTTAGTGCATATTCATTCTCTGCTGAGGCAAATGTCTTCTTGCTTCTGTGACAGCTGTGGAGCTGGCTCAGACCCTGGCTGGGAAGTGGCAGAGCCTGGACTCCAGTTCTGCCTCATTCCACAGGCTCATCCGCTGTCTGTGAACATGTTGGCACTTAGAGCCAAGTGTGGACTAAACCCAACCAAGGCACATGGTTATGGAGGCAGGAGGACATGGCACACGGTGGATGTGATTCCTGCCTCTGCCCTGGCAGCTGCATGTTGGCACTCAACTGGACTAGTGTGGGAGACCTTAGTCAGGAGATAGCACTTCTGTAGCCCGAGGTCCCTTTGGGCTCTGGCCACCTGGATCAGGTGTGACCACACCCATTTTCTGTCCACTCCAAAGGCCTGACCCGAGAGTGGGATGGTCTGAGCTAGGCCTGTGCTGCTGCTGAGGTGGGGTGCACATGGGGACTTGGCAGGTTTCCCCATCCGTGTGACCCCAAGTAAGCCCCTCAACATCCCTAAGCCTTGTGTCCTCAGGGCTGAACCGGGAATGGTGGACCGGCCTTACTGTCCTAAGTGCTAGTGAGGATGCCTGGGAGTCACCTGGCTGGAATCAGCACACAGTAGCCACTGTGGAAGCAGAGGTACACAGCAGGTGCTCATAGACTAGCACCTGTGCTGTGACCTCTGGCCTGGCGGTTGGTGGGTGCTGGGTGGTGTGTGTTGCCCTTGTCTGTGCCCCTCCCCCCACCTGACTGTGGTGACGAGCACAGTAACACAGCCAGTCTTTCTATGCCCAGAACCGCACATGGCTGGCGCTCTGCGGTGACACCTGTCAAGTCACAGGAGACTGACATGCCAGAGAGCAAGGGGGAGGAGACATGGTCACTGTCCAGCAGCCACCTGGCTTTGGGGCTCTCTGGAGCATCTGCTCACAGTGCGCCTGCCTCAGCAGGATGGGAGTTCTTGGCAGCAGAGGGAGTTATTTAAAGTCCCCATTAAAACAGCTGGATCCTGATGGAAATAGCAGCTGCCACAGTAGGGACCGGAGAGGAGCCAGGGAAGGACAGACACACATGGGGCGGGGTCTACTGCAGGCTTAGCAGAGAAACCCGCCTTCAGGTCACAATCTAGAGGTGGATATACCCCGGTGACACAGAGGGACGGCCTCGTGCGCATGGTAGGCATCGGTTAACACCGAGGTGACCAGGGTTGTAGGAACCCTTGCGCCTGTCTCCAGCAATCTCATTTTTAAGCGTTTGCCAACAACTGGACTGCAAGTGACCATTTTGAGGGGAGGTGCCTCCAGCAGCACCAATCAGGCCTCGGGGGCGGCCTTGGAACTCAGTACAGCCAGCGTGGGCACCTACTGTGTACCAGGCATGGGTTCCGGTATCACAAAACTCTGAGGAGGTGTGCACACACTAGGACCACATGCACTCACCTGACTGCCCTCCATCCTTCCGCCCTTGCTCCACAGTCAGAAAGGCAGGGCCTTCCTTCCTTGTCTCTGGCTCAGGTCGTCCCAGACCCCATTGGTTAGAGGAAGGGTTTCATTATGCAGGGGCTTGCTGCAGTCACTCTGTGACCCAGATCCCTCCCTCTCCCTGCTAGGTCAGTGGTGGCTGGTATGAGGTTGATCTTTTTCATTTCTGATTATGTCACAGTTGGGCTGGTGTGTGTTGACCCGTGTCACCAAATGCAGATTGCCACCAGTGGACCTCGTATCGTTTATTTCCAAATATCCTGGAAGGACCTTCCTATACAGACACATCAGAATGGGGTGGGGGTGGGGGTGGGGATTAAGTAGAGTATCTAGTTAACTGAGGAAAACTGAGGCACGGAGCAGGGATGCAGCCTGTTCCGGGACACACAGTAGGTTGCTGACATACTGAGGTTCCCTCAGCTCTTTTAGGGTGCATGTGTATGTGTATGCATGTTTGTGTAGTGGCACATGTGCACTGCACATATGTGGGGGCCAGCGGTAACTTAGGGTGTCTTTCAGGTACTGTCTGTCTTGTTTGAGATAGGGGCTCTAACTAACCTGACACTCATCCATTTAAGTAGCCTTGCTGGTCAGTGAGTCACCAGGATCTACCTCTCCCCACCTCTGCAGTGCTGGGACCACAGGACTGTGTGACCATGCTCAGGCATATGGATCTATCTATGTATCTATGTATCTATCTATCTCTATCTACCTATCTATCCATACTTTCTCTCTCTCTCTCTCTTTCTCAGTCTCTCTCTCTCCCTCACGTGCACACACACACACACACACACACACACACACACACACACACACACATCTGTGTGAGTGATTATGTGAGTATGTAGGTACCACAGGGAGAAGAGGGGGCCAGATCCCCTGGAGCTGGAGTTGCAGGCCTTACATTCTTACAGTCTTGTCAGTATTTCCAGAACTGGGTGCTGGAAACAAAACTCAGGCCCCCTGAAAGAGCAGCATGTGCTCTTAATTGCTGAGCTATCATCTCCCAGGCCCCTAAGTGTTTTATGTCGGTTCTAGAAATTGAACTCAGGTCCTTATGCTTGCCAGGCAAGCACTTTCCTGATTCAGCTATCTCCCTATCTCTCCCTTAGTTTTTGTTGTTATTTTGAGACAGGTTCTCACTATGTAACTCTGACTGGCCTCACTATGTAGAGCAGGTTGGCCTTGAATTCACAGAGACCCACCTGCTTCTGACTCCACAGAAGGAGTTCTGGGACTGAAGATGTGAGCCACCACACCTGGCTCTCTCCCTTTGTTCTTAATCTTTTGTGGATCCCAGGCCTGGAGCAGCTGGGCTGTAACTCAAAGCTGGACAGACAAGGACAGGGCTGGAAGGAGCCATGGGCTTGGGCTGAATCAGTCCCTTGGCAGATGAAACTCATGCTGGGATCCTGTGGGCTCAGGTGGGGCCGGTGAGTGAGGATTCCCAGGTTTGATCAGCTGACTAGAATGAACGTGAGGTCATGCTAGTTAGCGGGGAAATTGTCTCGGGTGTTTGGTGAAATGAGGAAAATCTGGTCCATATCATCTGTAGGCGTGAGCTTGCCAGCTGATAACACCTCCCAAGTTCACTGTTTCCGATCCCAATTTGGAAAGTGTGTCTAAGACCAGGAGGGAGGCAGCAGTGAACTCTCACAGCCCTGGCTGGGCCCCCTAGTGCCAGCACAGGCTGTCGGGAGCACAGGAGCCTGTGTCTGCTCCCCTTCTTGGCCATCTGGGGTGATAAACTTCCCTGCAGAGAGAGGCACAGTGATGTCAGATCACTCTTTCTCAATATGGGCACAGCTTGAAATCCCCAGAGACCCACCAGCACCCACAGGGACTCCACCTCCTCCAAGTGCCATGCCCCTCAGCTGTCTAGCCAAACCACACCCCTGTCTCACTACTGATCATTGTAAGTCCGGGTTCACAGTGGCCCAAGGGATCAGAAAGGCGCTAATCCCACTGATGTGACTGGGGCCCTATCTACCTGTGTTGGTTCTTGATGGAACCTCAGTTTCCTTGATTGTACAAAATGGGGCCGGGATGGGGAAGCCTCCTGTCCCACCAGTTTCTGGGCATAATCAGGTGCAGAGAACTGAGATGCTGGGAAATGCCAGTGTGATACCCCTCCTCCTTTGTCGGTGGAATGAGTCAACCCTATCTCCATCCCATCCCCCCCCCCCCCCCCCCGTCCTCCCCTGCCCCCCCGCCCCCCGCCTGCACATCCCAGCAAGGGCTCAGCTGCAGACCTGACTCCCAGTCTGTGGCTACTGACACCAGACAGCCATGCAGCCCTCCCAGCCAGCAGATTGTCTGAGCACTTCACAGCCGTGTTCTTCAATCTCACAGCCACTAGCAGTGTGGTACCCACTGCTCAGACAGGGAGGTGTGGGGAGGTGGAGGCCTGGCCACGGCTGCTCGCCTTGCTCCTCACTAGGAGTCCTACCTGTCTAGGGTGTTCTCCTCTGATGCCTGCTCTCCTCTCTTTTTGGATTGGTTTTTTTTTTTTTTTTTAACTTTCCTGACAGCTGACAATTTGTTTCCCATTTCTTGACCCCCCCCCCGAACCCCAACTTCAAGAACAACAAGGATGCTCCAAATATGCGAACCAGAGGAACAGGGATAGTTGCTTTCTGAGGGGCCCATGGATTCAGGGGGCTATCCTCCCTCTATTTCAGACCCCAGGATGCTGAGACTTCTGAGCTGCTGCTGAGAGTCCCTGGGTCCTCCGGCACTTGGCTCCGCTCTGCACAGTTCTGAAGTGGTGCGTGTGTGGAATCTCATTCTTCTGCATGCAGAAGTTGACAGTTTAAAGGCTAATAAGGTCCCAAGAAATGGATGTGTTAATCTTATTTTTCAGGCCCAAACACCTGAAGGAAGCCGGGGCTCTCTGCTCGCCCAGTGGATGGACCGTTTAATTGCTGTCTCGGGAGCCCCTTTGCACACACAGGCTGGGGGTGGCTATGGCTCTGGAGCTGCAGAGTGTTTCCTGGATGGGGAAGGCAGCCAGGGATGGGCTAACAGAAGAGGAGCGCCCTCAGGCCCGAAGAACAGAGAGGAGTGGCAGAAGGAGGCGGCAGGAGGGGGCCTGACTATCCTGCACTAGGCTTTCCTGCACCTCACCCTCACCGCTCTGCTCCGTGCTCAGCCCAAGTAGGTTAAGCACTTAGTATGTCTCAAGTCTGAATGCTAAGATCCAAACAGAGATCTCTGCCCTCTCGGTGGGCAGCTGAAGGAGTGTGTTAGAACGTGTGCTGCCTCAAAAGATGCCTGACTGATATCCATAACCAAGTTGAGGAGACGTAAGATTCTGGGAGCTTGGGGACAGACTTCCGCAACAAAAGACAGATTAACAAGAGGGAAAGCAGCACGTTCACGAACCCGTGCAGTGGGCAGTACTCGGAAGCCTGCGTGAAAAGCGACTCAGAGCAATGGCTTCAGCTTATAGTGTCTGTCTTAGATAGCTTTCTTTTGAAGGGTGATCAATTCCCGAGAAGGGACGGGATGAGACACGCAGAGATGGGGAGTACACGGAAGGAAGAGAAGAGGAACCCGAGCTGACAGGGTAGAGCCCTGGTGGACGGCTCTGGGACCATCGTCCAGATGACGGGTGTGAAGGGTCTGAATCTACATCTTGCATTGAGCGGGGGAGCCAGGAGGAGAGAAGACCTTTGTCTTTGTAACCTCTGACCTGCTTTTCGACATTGCAGCCGAATGGACAACATGCAAATCCAACTGACTGCCCTTAACTGTAAGCCTCACTGGCCTGTGTGTACCTGGATCAGAACTCTGAGGATCGCTGTTCCTAAGTCCCTCTGGGTCCTTTCAGGACCTGGACACTATGGGGGAAATTATGATGAGGGTTAGGGTCCGTGTGATTTCAAGCTAGGCACCCGGAGCTCTGGACTGTACAGCACAGGCTTTCTCTCACCTAAAAGTGAGGTCTATGCTGACCCCTCTGCCCTGATCCTGAGCTAGGAGACCGTATAGAACCACAAAATATAAGAGGCCTGTAGAGGAACACTTGGAAGACGTTTTTGTTATTTTGGTTTCTTTAAAAACACAAAATGGCGTATGGATTAAGTTTGTGTTCCCACCCCATGTACGGTAGATGTTTGTGAGCTGGAACTGGAATGCTTGATGCAGGTGGCTATAATTTGGTTGGGTGCAGTTGTCCTGGCACCTGTAGTTTGTCTTTGGGATTGCGTGCTGCATGGGTCTATGGGAACTTTTGGTTTAGGGCATAAAAGGTCTGAAGCCCTGAGAGTCAGTGTGGGTGTTGGTTAGGTTGCTGTCCTTAGTTAATGTGAGAACAAAGATTGGAGAGATTCGAGCTTTAGACAGTCTAAAAAGAGGCTGTGAAGATTTCTACTTTTCTCTCTTTCTGCATTAAGGCCACTTGTAAAAACAGTGAAGATTTCTATCTTTCCTTTCTCCTTCCCTAAATTGAAGGTAAAAGATTGTAGCTTTCTGCTACAGAGACCCATGGGCTGGGCTGGGCTGGGCTAGGGGACGCTACCCTGATGCTGGCAAGCAAGATTGAAGGCTGGGGCTTGCTGCACAGGTGGGGATCCTTTTGAAGAATAGGAACCTTCTCCAAGAGTGACTCTGTAGGCAGTGCTTCCTTTCTAATATCCTCCACATTCTGATATTGTCTCAGTGGGGTCTCAGTCCGTGGCCCGGGCCGAACTCACCTGTCACTGCATAATTTTGTCTGGCATTCGTGCATCTTGAAGGATTTGCTAATCCACCAGGCCTGGGTGGTCACTGGGAGTCTCACCCTCAAGGATGGGAATCAGTGATGTCTGTGGTCTCTGTGCTATGTCTCATGAGTGTTGCACGGTGTGTGGGGTTGGTCATCCATAGCCCAAATGAGTCGCTTTCGAGTCTCAGGTGCCTCTCTTAGCATCAAGTTACAAAGAATTAACACTGGTGCTGACGAAGAGGACTTGGGTGTGTGTGTGAAGTGAGGACGTAGAGGGAGATGGCAATGTGAGTCAGGGAAGACCTACACAACCTCCTAGGGTCCTCCCTTAACTCTTTGAGGTGATCTTGGAGGCCTGGTGGGTCAGTTCACAGGCTGCTTTTTCCAGGGGTGCTTGGTCTAGGGGCTAAGAAAGAGGAAACCTGGGGAGATTTAAAAAGATGGGAGCAATGGTCCCCCCAAACTACGGGGCTGATCCTCCCTTCCAGGGTGTAAGCTGTAGGAAGGAGCCACTCTTGGGAACACTGATGACAGGAAGGAAGAAATGACCAGAGAGGACCCAATGGTTCCTTTCTGTGCCCGCCCTGCTGCCTGCTGAGAGCTACAGTGGAGAATGGGTGGGCAGAACAGGAAGCCTGCTGGAAGCTGAAGCTAAGAGTCCCCTGGTTGGACAAGGCAGGGGGCATGTCTAAGGCAGAAAGCACAGCATGAGACATCAATCACATGTTGTTACCTGGCTCTCTCTAGAGCATCAGGGATGCAGGAGAACTGGGACCCAATGGAGAGGACCAATGTTGAAAGGGCTGGCACCTTCAGGGGCATCCCTGGATGGGCACCCCCTCTGGAGGGGCATCCCTGGGAGGCTACCAGAAGACTTAGATGTTGTGTTGAGGTTCACAGACTTTGGAATCAACTTTCTGATAGCAAATCCTGCCTCCCCTTCTTCTTCCATCTCTACCGAGGATGCTGGACAAGTTACTTAATCTCTCTGGGCCTCGTCTTTCTCATCTGTGAAGTGGGGCCATGGAATTACCCCCACTACAATGGGCCAAGGATGAGGATTGAGTTTGAACCATACACTTCCTGCAGAGCACAGCCCCCAGCAGGTGTCAGAGCCTTTGATGGATTGGACTCTTACGGAGTCTGTTGGGGGGGGGGTGCTTGGAGTTCTCCTCTGACCACAGAGACACATGAGGGTGGAGTGGGAGGGACTGTAGATCTCATTAGAGAAGCTGAGTCTCTGGGAGGTGAGGTGGCTTCTTCAAGCTTACACAGCTAGCTGGTGAGGAGCGACTGAGACCTGTCTATGTCCACTTCACTCTATGACCCTGGGGGCCAGGCTAGTGTCTGAGCCTGGTAGGGGTGCCCCATGCTTCCTATACCTCTGGGAGGCTCCTGCAGCTCTGCCTGAGAGAGCCAGAAAGAGGGTCACACATAACCCCAGATGCTGAGGGGAAGGAACAACCAGTCAGCACCTGGAAACTGACAAGTGCTTCCTTCCTCTCCCTCTCCTTAATCTCTCCTCTCAACCTAGCACAGGACAGCCCTACTCATTCCCTGTGGGAAGAAAAGGCTCCCTCCTGGAGGTAACAGAGGCCCTGGCGCTGAGCTGTCCTCATGGTAATGTAAGCAGGGCATTTCCACTGAAATCCCTGCCTGGATGAGCCCCTGGCTGGAGGGTTTAACTGGTGTATACAGGCAGAGCTCACGGCTTGTCCCTAATATTTATTCTGGTGACTGTAACATGCAGATAAGGTGAGTGTCTGGCGCCAGAACGCAGAATAAATTTACATTCTGGAAGCCACAAAGAGCTGAGTACACACAGCAATCTGGGCCTGGCTGGGGGCCTAGGGAGGGGAAAGCCAGCTTTCACCTCAGCGGGTTCCAGCTGTGGTTCTCAAAGCAGAGGCTAACCTGGTACTTGGAGCACAGCGGCAGGCTGTCAGCCTCCAGCTCAGAGGTCTGCAGACAGAGCTCAGAGCTTGGCTTTTGTGATGGGGAACCTCAGTGGCCACCTTGCTCAGACATGTGCCCACAGTGCTCCACAGAGGACTCCTGAGGCTTCTAAATTTGCCCTCATGTAGCCCTTCCTGCCCCTCAGCTGGATCAGAGCTCCCTCAGCTACAACCCTGAACTCCCAAGGGCAGGGGTAGGCTCCTTTTGCTCACTGAGGAGTCCTGGCACAGGGATGGTGTATAGCAATGACACAGATTGCTCCAGTAGGTCTGTCCTGTGAGATTGGATAAGGCCAGGGGGTGACAGGAACCCGGGTAACCTTACATGGTGGAAGAGGTGCAGAGTTAGGAACTGAAACCCCTCCCAACTCTGCATTCATTTTTATCTGTTGAGAAGCCTTGGATTGGAGGTGTCTTCTGGGAAGAATAGGACCAAGGCCTGTGACAGAGCCTTGGGGGTTTCACTCCCTAGCTGAGCAGACTTGGAAAAGATACCTGACATCTCTGTGCTTAGCTTGATCCTCTGTGAATCAGGGATGATGAGAATTCCTGTCTCACACAAAGGTAACTAAACACCGGTACACAGTAGGCGTTCAATAAGTGCCCCGATCTTTGCTCACATCGTTGCTCACTATAGAGCATGCCCAGAGCAAGAGGTACTAAACAATCAGGGAGTTACAACCATGAACACCCATCCTGCCACAGACTACCTGGCGTGGGAAGATGGAGAGGGTGCTGTTCGAGAGCATTGCACTGTGGTTGTCACAACCAGGGCTGTTCCATCCTTCTGCCAGCAGCAGAGGCCACTACTGCTGGGACACCAACCCTTTAGGAGGCCAGCTGGCAAGCTAACTATGTTGGTCCTCTTCGATGTGGAAATGCCCGGCAGCTGTTTATCCAGGAATAGATGTGTGTGTTCCTGGTAGGCGGTTGTCTTTCCTGCCTGCAGGACTGGGCCCCAGGCAGCTCCACTATCCAGGGCTTTAGGCATGTCTGATCCACTGGCGTCTCTCCCTGCAGCAGAGCGCCAGGCCAGGGACTAAGTTACTGTGAGCATGTGCAGCAGCGGGAGCAGCAGGAAGGAGCGAGACATTTGCATAGTATAGACATTTGCACTCCCTGGAAACTGCCAGCCTTATAGAGGGATACACTGTCCTTCTGAGAGCCCAGTTTGAGGGCCATGGTGGAGCAGGACTTCTGAGGCTGATCCTCCAGCCTACAGGACATGGAACAGCAGCACTCCAGGAGAGGATCCGTCCTCAGCAGGAATACATGGTCTTGGGTCTGGGGAAGTGGCTCAGTTAATAAAGTGCTTATCAACTGGATAACTTGGGTAAGCCTGAGAGCCTGAGTTCCATTCCTAGAAGCCACATTAAAACAAAACAGACAGACAGACAACAACAAGCAGGCATGGCAGCCTGCACTTTTCACTCAGAGCTGGTGAGGTAGAAGCGTGTGGACCCCAGAGCTGACAGTCAGTCTAGCCCGCTTGGCCAGCTCACACCTCAAAGGGCAGGTCCTCCCTGGCAGGGCATGGTGGCTAAAGCTCAGTCCCTCTGGGAAAGAGAAACTGAACCATGTTTTCAAGCTACCGGATGGGTGGCCAAGGCCACTATGGTCAGAGTAGGGGGAGGACTTGAGTCTCAGGGAAGGAGTGAGGCCTGCCTCTGTTCACAGACTCCAAGTAGCTCCACCTTCCAGAAGACAATGTGGCCATGGGAATGCTCCAGAAGAGTCTCTCTCTCTCCCTCTCCCTTCCCCCTCTCCCTCTCTCTCTCCCCCCCCCCCCACTCCTTCTACTAACAGAAAGGGATCTGAGGAGCTGGGTGGACTGAGACAGACTTGGGGTCCAGTAGGCTTTTGCCTTGACCCCTGACGGAGCAGCTACAGAGTAGACCTCTGAGCTTGTTCTTGGCCTCACTGTAGGGAGCAGCTCGGGTGTGTTTGGCCAGTTCTGCCTATTGCATCACCTCTGCACCCCCTGCCCCTTGGAGACCTACCTGGACATTTTCTGGGTCCTTCTTTGCCTTTCCTCACCTTGCTGATCTCTAATTCCTGTCTTTCCCCAGCTCCACCTCGGTGTCTGCCTCTCTGTAGCCTATTTAGCGATACAGCAGAAGCCTGTATGATTTGGTATCAGTCAAACCTGACTGGGGACCCAGTACCCTTTGCTTAACCAGCTGGGTGATTTTGGATGGTAAACAACTCACCCCTTTATGCCTCGGCTTTCCCTTCTACAGCATGGTCAGAGGATAAATTCCCTAGGCTTGCAGGACACAGAATGTGGATCCGAAAGTGCTTGAGAAAGGAAAGCATGCGACATTAACTCAGATTCTATCCGCTCGTACCTGGCAGGCTAGATCTGAGACCTGCAGGGAACGAGGCCTGGGTGGTCTGATGGCAGGATGCCCCGGTACAGGAGGGCTGTGTGGATGCTGGGCGGATGGCAGGCTCAGTGGGCTGAGCGGGGGTGGTGTATGTGGTGGAATGTTCCCAATTTCTATTCCCTTCTCCTCCTTCCAGGAAGCCTCACTCCCCTGCACAGCTGCTGTGCCACATTTCGTATCAGAACATCCAGAGCTATCCAAACAAGAGGTGGCTGCAGTCGGAGATGTCTACACATCCTGGGAGTTGGGGAACTTGTGGGCACGTTCCCGCCTGTGTTGCCTAGGAGCCTTGGGCTGGGGCAGGAGAGGAAGTCTTGGTTGCCGAGGCCAGATGATGGTGCTGGAACCGAATAGGTTCAAAAGAATGTACCAAACCTAGGGAAGACAACATCCCTGGTCCCAGCTCCCCATTCCAGGAGTCCTCAAGTAATCGTTCCCAGATGCCCCTGCCCTAGTGTTTCACTGACAGTGTTAGGTATGCAGGTGATTGTAGTGAGCTCTCGGGCCAGGAGACAACAACAGGGAGATCCACCTCCTTGCAGCTGGGCATGGGACCATAATGAAGTACAGTGATTAACACTAGGGCTGTGATGTGGTGTGTTATGGGGGTCATCCCAATAGAAAGGAAGGGCCTGGACTAGCTTGGGGCTGTGTGGGTGGGGTTGTAGGATCAGGATAATCAGGAAAGCCTCAGCAGACTCCCACACACAGCTGATGAATTCCCCAGGGGTCTGGGTCACTGGGATGATTCAAGACCATGCCTGCCTCTCTTCAGTGGTTCATGGTTAGAGGAGGGAGTCTTCGGGGACCTGAGTTCAAATCTCAGCATGAACTCTCAGCATTGTGACACTGGATATACCATTTACGTTCCTTCTTTTCTCTCACATAACATCTATTCCGGGTTTAAATGAACCAATGCACAGACACTCTTTGCAGCAAGTGTGCAACAGGAACTTTCTGCAATGATTGTTCCGGCCAGCACCACCCTCTAGGGATCACAAGCTGTGGGTCCTCCAGCGGGTTTGTGCCTGAGGTCTTACTGTGGACCCAGCTTCTTGGCACTTTCTCAGGAGCCAGGTCTTAAGAGCTCTGTAACAGCCCAATAACATCCTGTTGGACTGCAGGGGCCTTACATCTTCTCTCCCTCATCATCAATTTACAGCAAACATCTCTGGGCACAGGCTTCTCCCAAGTCCCTGGGTGCAGCCAAGTGTTACCTTCTTGTGCATGCATGTATGTTTCAGGGGGTATTTGTAAATGAATTCGTGTCGGTGTATGTACACATGCGGGCATGCATGTGGGAGCCAGAGGTAAACACTGGTGTCCTCTATCACTCTGGAGACAGGGTCTCTCTCTGAACCTGGATCTCACCGATTCAACTAGGCTGACTGGTCTGTGAGTCCCAGAAATTTACCTGTGTCTGCCCCCCAGGTGTTGGGATTAGGGTGGAATTACCACCACCTGGTTTTCGCATGGGTGCTGGGGAACGAACTCGGGTTCTCTCCTAACTGAGCCCTCCCCTGAGACCCCTTGACCCCTAGAGCACTGGCCTTTCTACAGATGAGGGTCTTTCTGTTACCGTTGCCTCCCACAGAGCTGTGCACAAGAATGGCTGGCTCCGTCCACTTACCAGCACCAATTATTCTCTTCCTGTTTAGTCTCTCTGCTAATTACACATTATCACCGGAGGCTCAGACAGACCTTGGCCTGGAGCTCTGGGTGATAATGAGATTATAGTCAATAGCTTCTTCAAGCAACACCCTGAGGGCAGCTGGTAGCAGAGGAGGCTAGGCAAGCAGCAGAGGGGCTGAGTTCCCAACCACACTCGCTGGCTGTGTGACCTGGGCATATTCTCTCTCCCTCTCTGAGCTTTAGTGTATCAGTCTGTCTCAACCACCTCCGGATTGGCTTCCCGCCTCCACCCCATCTCCTGTCTTGAACAGGGAAGCGGATCACCCGTGCGCCACTGATATTTGCTACAGAACGAGCTGACAAAGTGACCTTTCGAGAGGGAGGATTCTGCCACCTCATTATGCAGCCTCCAACCTTTGCTCAGGCTCCGGGCATCCTGTTTATTCTCCGGGCTTCTCGTGAATTTCTGCTTCTACTTAGAATAAGAAAACCACCAGAGATGGGAAATGAGAAAAAAAAAAAATGGACAGACAACTTATAAAATCCAAACTTCTGAGCCCAACAGAGAGCCGGCATGAAGAGGTAGTCAGGGGAACAGGAGGGACTGGGTCTTCGGGCTCCGTGATGAACGCTTTAAAAAACTTTTATTACATTTTATCTATTTGTCTGCCTATCTATCATCTATCTATCTATTTATCTATCTATCTATCTACTTATTATTTGTGTGTGTTGGGGTATGGACATGACTTGGTACACACTGGAGGTCAGAGGTCACCTTTAGGATTTCATTCTTTCCTTCCACCATGCATGCTTGTCCAGCTGATGAGTTCTTAAAGGCTTGGTGTGCACTGGAGAGACACTCAGCGTTTAGTGCCCCTGCTGCCCTGGACACAAGCAGGGGTTCACCTTTCCTCTCTGGGTGTACAGGAGAAAAGCAGGAGCCAGTCGTCACTCTGGACATTTGGCATGAAAGGTACCTGCCTGGAGACTAAGCCTGTGTGTCCTTAACTTCGTGGGTTGGGGAGGGGCTCTCCTGCCACCTAAGCAAAGGCTACCTCTGTCTCTGGACCTGAGCACCAGTCTGCCAGGGACGCTGCAGGAGACCCTCTGCCCATTCCTGGTGGAGATGCTGTTCACACAGAAGTCTGAGACATGTCCTCACACTGTGTGTGAGTGTTGTGTGTGTGGCCTTGTGTCACTAGGGGTGGGCTTTGAGAGTTTAAGGCCTTGCCCGACTCTCAGTTTGCATTCTCTGCTTCATGCTTGTGACTTGGGTGTGAGCCTTCGGCTTCTGGCTCCAGCTGCTACACCTCTGCTCTGTCCTCATGGACTCTTAACTCTCTGAGATCATAAACCCAAATAAACTCTGTCTTTTGTAAGTTGCTTTGGGAATGGCACTATATTGCAGCAATAGAAAAGTAACTAATAGGTGGTGGATAGGTGGAGTGGAGGCAGCTGGTTACATCACATCCACAATCAGGAAACAGAGAGGAATGAAAGTATGTGGTTGTTCAATATCTCTCTCCATTTATATAGTCTAGGATCCCCCAGGGCAGGGTCCTGCCTACAGTTAAGATGCATCTTCCCAGACCATTTAACATAACCAAGGCATGCCAGGGGCCCATCTCCTGGATGATTCTAGACTCTGCTAGAGTCACCACTAACCACCATACTCAGACAGACAGGTGTCTCTTCCCTGGATACCTGCAGGAGCTTGGTTCCAGGATTCTCCAATAGGGACCAGCATCTCAGGGAACACAAGGAAGGAGGGCTTGGCGAGGAATGAGGGATTCTGTGTATCTGGAGCTAAGTCTAGATGTATTCAAGTCTGAAACTTAGAAGCATGCAATGATCTTCCTGGAGCTGGGCTAGCCTCTAGAGGAAGCTGGCTCCATTCGCCTTCAGTGTTCCTGATTCTTGGATGAAGGCCTCATGGGGATGGAGGCTTGTGGTATACGAAACAGCACTTTACAAAGATGTGACATCAGGCATGAAGAGGGATGGGGAACAAATGGGGTGAACCCACAGTTGCCCTGGCATGCAGCCCAGAGTTTCCAGAGTCCACAAGGCCGGGAAGAACACCTCTCTCCAAGCCCAGCAAGACCCGGAGTAGAGCTGACAAAGCTGTCATTTCAGGAGACCAAGGTGTCTGGAATCCGTAATCTGTAGCACCAGAGAAGACAGAGCTGACAAGAACAGCTGGAGTGGCTGCTGCAGGATCAGGGGTAGCAGATTTCATAGCGAACAGTATCATCAGAGGTAGGGAAGACCATGAGGCCCATGTGTCCACAGACCTCACAATCCTGCCTGTTCACAGACCCCAGTGAGCTGAGGCCTGAGAGAAGAAATAGACGAAACCACAGTTACCATTGGAGTCAGGAACATGCCTCCTTTGGTCACTGGTGGAGCAAGTGGGCATGGCTGCCTGGTAATAGGGCTGTTGCTGTGAAAAAAAAAACCAACAAATGCAACTTACTTAGTGTCTAATTTGGCTCATGGCTCAATACAGGCCACCAAAGCAGAGAAGTCAAGGCATAGCAGAGAAGTTCAAGTCAAGGAACCTGAAGCAGACAGTCACATGGCATCCACCACTAGGAACAGAGAACAATGAATGCATGTCACTGTTCAGAACCCTTCTCTGTATAATCCAGGATCCAAGCTAGGGAATGATGCCACCCGAAGTGGGCAGGTCTTCCCACCTTTGTTAAGGTAACCAAGATAATTCCCCCGAAGTCCAAATGTTCATCTCCCAGATAATTCTAGCTTCTGTCAAGCCAACAATTAACACTAACCGCCGCGTATATCATACAGGTTGAAGAAGACTCAACCCACAGCATCGGCAGATTGGCATGATGGAATATTCCACTCAGCAGCAGAGTTCACAATAGATAAGATGGGCCATATCTCAGTGAGCCTAAAGGAGTCAAGATGGAGAGAGTGTCTTCTCTAACTACAACAGAATGGAATTGTAAATCGCTAAGAGAAAGATCTCTGAAAAGTTTCAACATGTTTAGAAACTTAAACAGCAGGCTTCTAAACTACCCGTGTGTTACTGACTAAATCAAAAGGGGAATTAGAAAGCATTTCCAACGGAAAGAAAATGAAAACAGCACATCAAAATTGGTAGAGAGTTGCTAAAGTAATTCTTAGGGGACATGTGGAATACTAAAGCCCACGTTAGCAAAGAAGGCACATCTCGGATCAGTGACCTCAATTGTCACCCAAAGACTCCAGAAACCGAAAAGAAAATCCCAAGAAGGGAGCAAAGAAAGAAAAAAAGTGTCAGAGTAGAAGACAGCAGAGAGGAGCAATGGGCAAACAAATGAGATTAGCACAGCCCAGGGGCTCCAGCTTGGACAGTGTTGGGATGAAGAAGACATAGATATCCATTTCAGGGATGAGGGAGGGGACGTTTCAGATTCTACAAAGGTCATATGAAGCTCTCTGTAAGTCAGATTATCTGTCTCTCTATCTGTGTATCTATCTATGATTCTACCTAGTCTCTGTGTATCGATCCATCCATCTATATTCTACCTGCCTATCATCTGTTCTATCTGTTGTCTGTCTATCACCTATCTACTCGTTTGTTAATCATTTATCATCCATCCATCTATCATCCATCTATCATCTATTACCTTCTATTATCTATTCATCTATCAATCATCTATATATCATCTATCTCTAATCCATCTACACGCTTATTAATAATTTATCATCTTTCTACCTTGTATCCACTATCTCTCCTCTATCTTCTCTCTATCCATAATATACTATCTATCTCCTGTCTCTATCTACCTATCATCTATCTATCATCATCTATCTATCTATCTATCTATCTATCCTATCTATCATCTATCTATCTATCTATCTATCTATCATCTATCTATCTATCTATCTATTCATCATTTGGCTTTATATCTATTGATTGATCAGTCTGTTTGTCTGCCTATCTATTCATCCATCCGTCAGTCGATCATCATCTATCTTCTGTCTGCCTATCCTATATCAATCACCTAGCCATCTATCAGCCACCTGTCCTCTGTCTATCCAGCCACCTATCAATTGGTCTATCATATATAGTCTATCTACTTCTTATCTATTGACCAATCACTTCAGTAGCAAATGTTTATTTCATGCTTTGGATAACACTTTGCTGTTTAAATCATTTCAGGCTTGGCCAAAGAGAGCTCATTTGTTTGGTCTATTCATGGCCCCACAGCCTTATCGATGTGGTTTTTGTTTGGTGGGGGTTGCATATTCTTGTTGTTTAGCGTTATAGGATACCCCAAGCTCACCTTGAGAATTCCCTGCCCCATCCTAGCATCTCAGATTTCTTATTGGAGAACGGTATTAGAAACAAGGTTTGACTGCCAAATGTTCTCTTAGCTACTGGCAAATCACTGCTTTCTCTCGGATCACAGAGCAAGGCACTACCCCTGCATGTACATGTGTGTAGGTATTTCTGTATGTAGACAAACATTCACGCCTGTGCTCAGCCAACCACAGATGTGTCCGTACTGACCCATCACTGACTGCATGGATCATTCCAGCCTTCTCTTCTTGCTCACCTGCAACTTTCCACCCCAGCCGTGAGGAAACAGCTCCCGCATGCGCTTTCTTGTTATTCTCAGTATGCAGTGTAGTACGTGACTTCAGAGCCATCTCACAAATGGGAGCAGAGCTTGTGGATTCTTGTGATAAGAGTACACAGGCCAGCCAGAGTCTCCCTGCTTCTGTGAGGCTGTCCTGTTCACCTGTAATATCCCTGCTCACTTCAGGAATGTCCCGCCCCACCCTAGCACCTCATATTTCTTATTGAAGAATGGAATTAGAATCAAGGCTCCCTGGGGCATCATGGCTTTCAGGTCCTCTCCGCTCACAGAGTCACCACTAACATATATTCGTCTTGGGATCCTCTGATATTGATTATATTTTAATCTGTGTACATATATTAAGGTTAAGTTTTTTTCTGCTGGGAAAGTCTAAGGATTCTAACCAATGCATAAAGTTATTCACCCACCCTTGTATTTTGTAAAAAGTGGTTTTTCTGTTCAGATTCTTCTGTAGTTCCCCCTCTTCCACTCTCCTACTTCCCAAGCACCTGGCAAACACTGACCAGTCAATGTCTATGGTTTTACCTTTTTTTTTCCCTGAATGTCAAACAACAATAACCTTTGCAAAATGCCTTCTTTCCCTTAATATAGTGATTTGGGAGTCCATCCGTCTTGGCTGACTTGCTGGTTCAAACCTCCTTTTGAATCCTGTGTAATATTCTAGTGGATGGACATACCTCAGTTTACCCATTCACCTAGTGCAGGACTTCTTGGGTTGCTTTCTGTCCTTAGCAAATTCTGAATAGAGTGACACCAGCATTCACACTCACGTTCTTCTATGCCCCAAATCGTTCAAGTCACTTGGGCACAGACTAGGGGGGCCTGATTGCTGGATTGTGTGGTAAGACTGAGAAAATGGATCGATCTGCCCTTTCACACTCATAGCGGCTGAGAACAGGAGTCTGGGAAGGTCAAATATATCGATAAATAAATAAATAAATAAATAAATAAATAAATAAATAAATAATCTAGATATGTAGGAGCATCTAAATGCCCCATTTCCTGAGTTTCTGACCCCGTTAGCCAGCAGCCTGACATAAGGCCTCTGACTGTCATGGAAATCCTGGTCCTGAGTTGTGTCTTCCTGTCCTAGAGGCTGGGCTCTTTAGGGTCACAGCTCTTTCTGCAAGCCCTCCCTCTTGTTGGCCTCTCCTCCTTTGCATCCAGCAGTGGTGAGGGGAAGATATCTGTTCCAAATGTTCCTCCTTCCCTCCTTCTTTCTTCCTGGTAACAAACAGCTTCACTTAAAAAAGCCATCTGGGAGTCTGGATGGCCCAGGCACATTTTGTGGAATATGTTTTTGGGGAGAAGAGTCAAGAAATGGAAGACACAGCATTGAGGACCCCAGTCTCATCAGCCCGTGACTCTGACTGTGGGAATTGTATTTCTGAGTTAGATGGTTACTCCCCACCCCCACCCCCACTGCCTGATATTCTGGGCTTGGTTCTCACCTGTCTTCCAGAGGCCTGATTCTGGTGCCTGGGGCTCATTTCTTCCCTCTAGACAAATTCCCCTTCTTCATCTCTCTCCAAGGTTCTCTAGTGCAGTCTCTGCCCCACCTCAGTGATAGTTCCAGAGACAGATGCATGGCTCTGGGGAGGGGAGATGAGCCTTTGGAGGTCTGTATGCAAGACAGGTGAGCACTCAGCAGGGATGCTGGGAGACCAGTTGGGTCCTGACCTCCAGGCCTGAGAGATATATGAGCTCAGCAGCTGATTTGTCTCCATGGGACCTCAGTTTCTTCATCTGGAAAATCAGGCAAAATGATCATACCTACTTCTTAGAGTTGCCATGGAGACGGCAGGACACTGTGTGCAGAGGACTAAGCAAGGGGTGTATTGTTAAATCACGGGGAGGGAGGGAGAGCAGGCTGGGTTGTGACACCTTTGAGCAATCTGAGATTCAAAATTGCTGTCATTTATAAACCTGGACACTGAGAGAGCCAACGATTCAATTATTCTAAGATTCTAAGATTCCCCTAGAATCTGAAGCTTTAAGGAATTTCGATATTGTTATTCTTATCTGGGCCCCTTAGAAGCCCAAGGCTGTGAATTTTGTGATCACAGTCTAAGCCCACCCCTCCATCAGCTACTTTCTCCCAGCCACGAGCTCTGGGGGCACCTTCGTTTCCAACCCTCTTTCCACTCAGATCTCTCATCTCTGCCTCCATCCTCGTCTTGGCTCCTCCCCCAGGCTCCCGTTTCTCATTGCAGTCCTTCCAACACCTCACTATTTGTTCTGACCACCAGGCCCCAGTGACAGTGGCATGTGACATGCACACAGGCTCTCCACACTCTCTTCTCCAAGCCCCGCCCTCCTGACTGAGCCCCGCCTTTGCCCACTTTCAAGGCTAGTGTCAAGGGCTGACCTTGGGAGGAGTGGCCTTCACCTCCCAGCTGAAGCGAGGGTCCTTCCCTTGGCATTCCTGGTAGAGTGGTGTTGTATCACCTGCCACAGTTCCACTCATTAGAGTGGAGCCCTAAAACTGCTTCTTCCCCAGGGAAGGAGGGTACCAGTCTGGTTTATCAAAGGTGGAACACTAACAGTGGTGGGCATGGTCGCTAGGTGTAAGATGAGAACAGCTGAGTCTCTCTCTCTCTCTCTTCTCTCTCTCTCGCTCTCTCTCTCCTTGCCACTTGTTCTTTCTACCTCCTGTACCAGAAACAGATTGACTCTGCAGACCCACCGCCATGCCCTAATGCCTCTTGTGTCCCTCTCCCTGTGCAGTCCATCCCTCTCTGGGGGCTCATCCGCCATCCACGTCCCCATGGTCTAGCTCGCCAACTCTCTTAAGCCACATCCATTGTGGAGGGCCTCCACTATGGCTGGCATGTCCTGACTGCAGGCTGTTCAGAGCTGAGCCCCTTCCTGGGTCTTCTGGTCTGGTATTTCTGTAGCTGCTGTTCTCTGAGTGACCACAGCCTCCCCAGTGGGCACGCTCAAAGCCTTTCTCTTCCCGTCAGCCTGCCTCTTGGCTCCAGACCCATCTCTACATCGCCCTAGCACCCACAAATGGACTCCTGGGGGCTCATCTTTCCTGCAGGACTTTTTAACCCCTGAAGTCCTGCCTTTGTCCAGATGGTCATCTCTGTCCCTGACATTCCTGGGCATTCTGTCTCAGGTCAGCCCAGCTGCGTTTCTGTGACTCATGTACCCCTTGTGTGCTTAGATCTAAGCCCAAGGACTTGCATAGGCCTGTGACTCAGGGACCCTGCTCCAAAATTCCTGTCTGAGTGCCCAGCCTGCTGCCGGTCCTACACGGATGGACCTCTTTGGTACCCAAATGCTCATCCTAGAGCTCAGATATCCTAGAGCGGATGTAGCATGGGCCTGCTGGTGGGAGATGGCCCACTGTGTGTGGCTATGGTTGGACTGAGTGGAGAGAGTCAAGGCAAAGAAGGCTGTCCCCAGTCAGTCAGAAGTCAGAGCCTGGGGGCAAGGAGGGTCAATGTCAGCTTTCTCTGCTACTCAGATTCCACTCGAGAGTTCAGGGAGTCCCAGGGGCAGGAGGGCAGAACTTACTTAATTTAACACTTTGTTAGCTTGAGATATAGCTTGTACTATTGAGTCTGATGGCCTGTGGGCCTCTGTCAGGCTCTGACTCCGGTCTTTGCAAAGGCTGAGAAGGACTGGATCCACCACCAGCCAGTCTCCTACAGAGGAAATGTCCTAGATACAGGGTGCTCACATCACTTCCCTGACACACTCAGTGGTTCCCAGAGCTTGGAAATGGTGGCCACAAGCCAAGATGACTCACAGGTACCTGGGTGCAGTGACCTTGCTTCTACATGGGTACCAAAGATGCTCGTGGAAAACCTAGGCTATGCAGACAGTACTCTTACAGTCTGCAGGAGGGGTAGGGATGGTTTGTGTCTCTTGGGGTACCTGAGCTTGGCTGCTCCTCAGGAAGGCAAGAGTCTCTGGGCTATGCAGACATGACCAACAGGGCTACCTGCTTGGGTAAGAGATAGCCAAAGTTTGGGGCTTGGGGGACTAGGGGAAGCTGCAGCTGGGAGCATGGGTTCTCTTACCCTTCATGTGCCTCAGCTGGCCTCTAAGAAAGGTTGTGGATATTGCTTTATCAGTTACTTGACTCATTGCTGTGACCAGATAGATGCAGGATAAAACCAACGTTAAGAATGGAGGCTTTATTTTGGCTCACGGTTTGAGGGTACACAGTCCATCATGTTGTGGAAGGCACTGGCTCACAGTTTGAGGCTACACAGTCTATCATGTTGTGGAAGGCACCGTGTCAGGAGCATGAGACAGCTGTCATGTGACAGCCACAGTGAAGAAGCAGGGTGAGATGAATGCTTTCATTCTGAAGAAGCAGTGTTCAGACTGCTTTCTCCTCTTCAGGCCTCCCCAGAACTCCAGGTCATGGAATGGTGCCACCCACATTTAGGGTAGGCCTTCTTGTCACAGTTAACCTGATCAAGAATCTCCCTGGCGGACACGCCCAGAGGTTTGTCTCCGAGGTGATTCTAGATCCCGTCAAATTACAATCGATATCAGCTGTCAGGCTCCAGGTCTGGCTCCTCTTGGGCCACTCTGAGGCCTCTGAACTCATTCTCGGAACAGAGAGGAAGACAGTCCACTTTCCCTGGGCACTCTGAATTCAGAGGGGCCTCTTCATCCTGCTCAGTGGAACAGAAACCACCCCAGCTCCGGTGGACAAGTCCATGAATACTGAATCCTGGCAAGGGAGTCTACTCAGGACCAGTCTTGTGCAGCCACCTTGTTTCCATAGAAACCAGAGCCCTCTGGCTAGGGTTGAGCCTCTCCATGTCTAGTCCTGCCACTTGGAAAGGATAGGCACAAGGCTGGCTGCCCACAGGTCTGTGTCCTGTCCCAGGCAAGCCAGCCAGGGTGAAGCCAGCCAGGGAGGGACTGATGCCCCAGTGCCACAGGCCCTAGGGTACCATGGCCAAATGTTACCTCCGCTCTTCTTTTCCCATCCTTGGTAGCAACTCCCTTACTACAGCACTGGTCCCCATTCTCCTTATCAGGTTCCAGGAGGGATCTCCCCACCTCTTGCTCCCTTCCTGTCAAGTGGCAAGATCTGGCCCTCGCCTCATGAGCCTGAGGTAGTTTCATTTGCCCTAGGATAAAGTTTGTACATTCATTCATTCATTCACTCATTTATTCATTCATTCTTCATGTATCTGATAGATATTCAATAAGTCCCTGCTTAGTGCCAGGTGCTGGGGGCGAAAAAGACAATGGTAGAAAGGAAGGTTCTAGATTGGGAAAGTTCAGCTTCTCTGGGGAGAGATAGAGTGTAGATGAAGGCATGGGGTGTCTGGGCTAGAGCTTTGCAAAGACCTAAAGCAGGTGGAAGAGGGAGCCATGGGAGTGTTGGAGGGGAGCATTCCAGGCAGAGGGGATCATCACCTAGCAGCTCCCCCTGGTTGAGTTTCTCTGCTCACCAGCCTCTATCCAGGCACGTGTGGTGCTGGCCCAAGGTGAACCATACTGGTGTCTGAGGAGGGTGGTGGTGGTGGTGGCTGCAGTGGTGGTGCTTTTTCCTGAAGGGTCGAATGACCTGTGTACTCCCTGCCTTGTGAGCACTTTGGCTTGTTTATTTCTCAACCTGAAGCCACTATATGCCCAGCATACAGTAGGTACTCAGCAAAATGGGTGGATGGAAACTGAAAGAATGGCCAAGAAGGAAATGGAGAGGATCCATTCCTTTCCACTGAGCAGGAGCTGATTCGGCTCCTGACTTCTTACGGGAGGAGGGAAGAGGGTGGGTTCCATGCAAGGTTTCTGCCCTTCCCCTCTCCCTCTGTTCCACCCCGCCCCCACAGCATCTTCCTTCCCTCCCCTTTCTCCTCTTTTTCCCCCTTTGCCCCTCCCATCCCCTCTCCTCCCCTCTTCCCCCTTCTCTCTCCTCTGTTCCTTTCCTTCCCCCCTCCTTTCCCCTTTTACCCTTCCCTCCACTCTCCCCTTCTTTCTTCTCCTTGTCTGAAGCGCACCTTGCATAATCAGAGCTAGCAATTACACTCCCATCTCTGGTTCTGGCTTCATAGACTCTGGGCCCGGAGGAGAGGAGCCGTTTCATATTTAATCAGTATTAGTTCTGGAATGCCCTCAGGGGAGCTGGCTCACTTCAGGGCTGTGTGCTTTAATTCTCCCCGATGCTAATTAGATCAGGGAGAGAGCCTGGGCTCAGAGTAGGGCTGCTGTGGGGTCACTCCAGCAAGCTAGAGAGCCCAGCTCCCCCCCTCACCATTGCCTGGCCCACCCTGCCCACCCTTACACCCTTAGCCCTCAGCTGCAGGGGAGAGCTAGCCTCCCAGCTTAGTGACTGTGTCTCCTGAGGGAGAAGGAGCATGTACAGTGTGCTTGAGGGAGCTCACTCCTTCTCTCTGTTGTGTGTATGTGTGTGTGTGGTGTGTGTGTGTGTGGTATGTGTGGTGTGTGTGTGTGTGTGTGGTGTGTGTGTGTGTGTGTGTGTGTGTGTGTGTGTGTGTGTGTGTGGTGTGTGTGTGTGTATGTGTGCGGGGTGTGTGTGTGTGTGTGGTGTGTGTGTGTGGGGTGTGTGTGTGTGTGGTGTGGTGTGTGGGGTGTGTGTATGTGTGTGTGTGTGGTGTGTGTGTGGTATGTGTGGTGTGTGTGTGTGTGTGTGTGGTGTGTGTGTGTATGTGTGCGGGGTGTGTGTGTGTGTGTGTGTGGTGTGGTATGTGGTGTGGTATGGTGTGTGTGTGTGGTGTGTGGTGTGGTGTGATATGTGTGTGTGTGTGTGTGTGTGTGTGTAGTGTGTAACTGAGAGCCTTATACCCAGCATTACCTCTGGCACAAAGTAACAATTATTCCAAAGCCTATGTTCTTGACTACTTGACCCTAGGTGTGGCATCGTGAGTCCCATGGCCACTATTTCTGGAAGTGAGGACATTCTAAGTGAGAAGATTCAGATCTCCTTTTCAGGTGGAAGAGACAGGCTCAGAGACGCTAAGAAAGGCCACACAGCTAACTAGGGATGATCCCAATTTCAAATGTTTTCCTGTTGTCTCAGTGTCCCCTAATTTAAGCCAACAGAAATAGTGCATGTGTGTATGTTGTGCATGTGTGTATGTTTTGCACATGCATGTATGTATGTGTGTTGTGCATGCATCATGTACACAGTGTCTACAAGAATGTGTGTATATGTACTTGTGTGTGTGATGTGTGAATATGTGTGAGCATGTGTGCACATGCAACCACCTGGAGCTTTCTCTGTCAGCTCTCTCCACTGTCTCTGAGCAGTCCTTCCCGGATCACCTTGTGTCTTGCATGCACATTGGGTCTCACAGCCGTGTGCCCTCAGTCATTCTCATCAACAGTCCCAGCTGCCACATCCAGTGCCAAGCATCCCAAGTCTCCAGGGCCAGGGCAGCCAACAGAGACAGGGAGGTAACCTGTCCCCTGGCTACTTCCCTTCCCTGAGCCTTGGTCTCCTCATCTGTAAAAGGGGAAGGTAGCATCTGCCCCCTCGGGGGCCACTGTGGTGGTCAGGAAACTCACACTCCAAAGGCCCAGTGCTCGGCAGGGGCTCAGCAATCCTCCTGTCTCTCCTTCCCAGGACCTTTCCCTAAGCCCAGGATTCTTCCCCAGACCTTCAGCTCAGCACTCTGGGTGGATCCCATGGGAGAAGGGGGTTCTCCTTTAGAAGGATGGCTGAGGGAGACACTTGACCAGAGATGAGGATGAAGTCAGGGAGAGAAACACAGGGACACCTGGGGGAGGGGCCGTCCATCTTGCTGTTATCAATGATCCTGAAGCTGATCAGAGCAGAGTGACAGAAGACAGGCAAGAGAGTTATTGTAGTCCAAGAGGGGGTGGGAGGGATGGGAACTACCCTTAGGGATAGGCAGAATGTGGCCTTAGGACACACCAATCCAGGTCCTGACAGCCATGTTGCAGCTAAATGTCCACTCCCCTGCAAATGGGGTTGGAGGGCTTGTTATCTCCAAAGCTGTGTTGAAACCCGATGTACCAGCATTGAGAAATGAGACCTGGAAGCGGAGAATAGGGTGAGCAGACTACAGCCTCACGGGTGGGTTTCATGTCTTGATAGGAGCTTTGTTTCTGACTCTTGCCTCCCATCGTGTATGGCAACAAAACCCTACCCAGGTGTCCCACCTTGGACTCGGGCCTGTCAGCCTCCAGTACCGTGAGAGGACAGGTCTGATTGCTGTAAATTCCCCAGCCTCAGGTGGTGTTGTTATAGGATCAGGACTTGACTAGGAAGGGGGGGAGATTCTGTCTAGACTTCCTTGTCGCGTTCTCTCATTTCTCCTGGGCCATCCTGACTTGTAGGAGAGGAGAGGAGAGCACTACTAGGAGAAGACTACCCTAGAGTAGACCTTGTCCGTGCCTTACTTTGCGTGGGGCGCATAGAACATCTAAAATGAGAAATGAAGATGCGATACCTCCATCCTCCTGAGGAAGTCCGGCAGATAGGTGGATGCTGACCACATCAGCTGGGGGTTCTAGAAATGGAAGAGGGGGAAGCAGGCACTGGCTCTGCCTGGGGAAGAGGGGGTGTGGGGGAGACATTCTGGTCCATTCTGGTCCTTGCATAAGATACCGCACTGGGCTTGCTGCCAACGCCTCAGAGCACTTTAAGGGCCCATGCAGTGTTTAAGGGCTGAAAAAAGTCCCAGGATCCAAACTCCATCAGAGAGCTGCCACACCGAAACGGGTACATGTTCAATTAAATGTCTGCAAAATGCAGCATTGTCAACTAGTCACTTTCTGCTCTGCTTGGCTCTTACACAGTTACATAAACACAGATTTAACGTCAGCTCTTCAGATCTCTGGTTCGATTGTAGAAGGAGCTGCTCACGGTGTGAGGATCTGGAGGTGAAACCCCTTAGTGTAATAGTCCTGGTGGGTGCATAGGCGGTAGAGCTGGGGGGACAGCTTGTTTAGGGACCCACAGAGGTGAGGGCATGGGGTGATGGGACCCACAGAAGGATGGAGTGGTGGAGGAGACATTTGTGGAAGGAAGGACACCAGCGGAAGAATAGGTCTCTGGGGCCTGGCTCAGAGATATAAAGTGAACATCTGTGAGGGGATTTGGATCACAGCTCTCTCTTCTCTCTTTAAGACTCTCTCCAAGCTTCCAACAAGCTTGTCCTTTCAGGGTTAGGCTTGAGGCGGGGCATCTTTGAGGCTCTGAGTCTTCTGGCTGTCTTTGCTCCCTGCCTTTGCTGGACTCCAGATGCCTGGTCCTATGAACTCTCCAAACTTCAGTACCAGAAGTCGTCCAGTTGCCGTGTAAGTTACAGGCATTTTTCTCCTCTCTGACATCTGGAGAATAAATGGACGCTTCTATCCACAGAGTGAGGACAAAAACCGCCAGAAACGCAGGGAGTTGGGGGAGGCCAGAGGTCATGAGCGAAAGACACAGAAGAGAGATCTCCAGGCCACCTGGGAGGAAAAATCCCATCCCTCAGAGCTGTGTTGGAGTTGAGGGTTGGAAGTAGGTTGTGTGACCAGACAGCACCATTGGGACAAGGGAGGCAGGAAGGTAGAAAAGCCATGGGCCTTGGGGTGGAAGGTTGTGTCTCGAGTCATGTTGGGTCTCATGTCAGGAGAGAATGCAACTGGCTTGGGTGACCTCTCACACAGAGACTGAGGGACAGAGGGATGGGCTGAGCGATGTTGTCAGGGCGGTTGGACTGGGCTTGCTGTAAGAGAGCCGAGCAGCTCACAGCTTACCTCGTGCCTGGTGCCAGCTCTGCACATAGCTATATATCAAATCCTCCCAGGAACCCTTTCAGGGAGAAACTGGCATCATCCCTTTTAACAGAAAAGAAAACCGAGGCACAGAAAGATTCAACTCAGGCTCAGTGACATCAACTAGCAAACGATGGAGCCAAAAGTTGGTGCTGAAGTTCCTCCAGCTCTAAGTTCTAAAATCCCAGGGTCCCAAGATATCGCAGATCCTGGTTTTTTTCTTTTTAAATTCCGGATCCATAATTTAATGATGCCACAAATATGAGGTCCTGTATTCCTAATGCACCACGATGCTGAGGGCCTTCGAGTCTATAATCTGATGCTAAGTCTCAGGATCTAAGACGTTTGCTTTAAGATTCCCTGTGTCTAATATTTTATGGGAAACACAAGGAGTTATTTAAAGCCAAGCAGCGGGAGGTAGAACACTTCCTCCTTTCCCCAGAGCGAGCCAGCAGGTCAAGGCTATATTTCCGAGAGCCCGAGTTGTCTGTCTCCACCCCCTGGCCCTGGAGGTGGGCTGGGGAAGCCAAAACTCTTGCTATTCTGGGCCCATTAATTTGAGATGTCCTCAAGGAAGGTGTTAGAAACTGCTGATTGGAGCAGCAGGCTGACACAGAGCTGGGAGGTTTGTAAGGGAACTTTCCAGAGGTGGGCTGTCAGGAAGCATCTACATGGACCATCAAGAAGCATCTGCTTGCTGTACACCAGCAGCACTACACAGCAGGGTGTGAGGGGCACTGAGGGGTTTATGGCAGGTGGACCCTGCAAGGTGGGCCTTGTATGAAGGACTCTGACATCCCCTTTTCCCTCCCACCCCTCCCTGGAAATCTCTTCTGTTTCCTTTATGGCACTTACCACTGTCCAAAGTGGTCCTTCCCATCAACTCTTTTTTCTAGCTTTCCATGGCCCATCAGCCACCAATGAAACACCAGCTTTGTGAGGACCAAGAACAAGTCTGGGTCCACAGCAGCAGGCATCTTCTGTTCTGGGGTTGAGTAAAGAGTTCCAAGAGACATTTCATCCCAGGACCAAGATGTCACCCACCTGGCCTCCTCTTCTCACCACAACCCAGGGCAAGGGACGGCCTCTCTGCCTTTGTCTCCATGAGGAAGAGATGATCACAACCCTTTTACCCTTGTCTCTTCATCCCTGCATAAAAGGGTCTCAATTATTCTCCATACTATCCTGCAGAGATGTAACGCCCTGGAGAACCAGCGGCTGCTGTGACATCAGTGCCACTGTCATGTCTCCCTAAGTCTGCAGAGGCATCAAGGGCCCTCCCAGCCTGACCCTTGAACTCCCCAGCCTGAGTCTCTCAGCAATCCTTGACAGCTCCAGCCTCCCTCTCAAGAATACCCTGCTCTCTGTCTCCTGGCCTAGATGCCTTTCCCATCATCCTTTCTGCACTCCTGCCCCCTGGAGAGAAGGAACATTTTCTTCCCCTCCTTAGGCCACTGCAGTCCCCTCCCCATCTTCCAGTGCCTTCTCTAGGTTCCTGAGACCCAGCACTGCCTTTGACAGTCTTCATTGACCGGCTAGTGAACTGGCACCCTGTGGGTCTTTCCATCTGAGTTCTTTATTCCGGAGCCAACCTGCACAGGACAGATTTCCCCAATATGCACAGGAGTGAGATGCTTGGTTTCTGGAGGCTGAGCTGACAGCCCCTCACCCCTAGCTGCAGGATGGAGCCATGGTCCCTGGGGGTGCATTCCCAGGACAGCAGAGATCTGGCATTCTTGGCAGCCTGGGGGTTCTGCTAAGAAGAGAAGGCAGTATATTAAATTCCTCTGGTCCTGGCCGCAAGGGGAGCAGGTGCAGCAGGTGATGAGGTTGTCAGGGGAACAGAGGCAGCTGGCATTGATGCTGATCTGGAAGGAAGTGGCATGGCCTCAGGCTGTGGCCAATGAGATGGAGGCTGTACATCTCCAGGGCTATACTCTTAAGTCTGAGAGGCAGAAAGAATACTGGGACTAAGCCTTGTCCCCTTGGTGGGTGACACCCTTGGTGGTACCAGATACGGCCTGTAGGTGGCGCTGCAGGCTCTTGCAAGTGTAGCTGGGCCTGCAGGCAGGGCCTGGAGTTGGGAGGTGTAGAAAGGGTGGGAGGAGAAACTGGGAGAGGCGGCTATGATTTGAAAAAGTAGGAGGAGGTAGTGGAGGAGATGCGACTGCCCTACAGAACAGTCATCTCCTCCCGCACCCTACATGGCTCCACAGGCCCTCAGGGAGCAATCAATTCCACAGCCCACCTTACCTACCCTCTATAAGCTTACCCGCTGAGGACCCTCTGCTGTCTTTTATAACCTCTCCTTTTGTCCATTCCACAAGCCCTCCTTGAGGAATTGCTGCCATTGGTGATGGCCCAGACCCCTCTCTGTCCAGGGGTGCTGGTTGCTGTCATATAACCTTCTCCCGAGCTCTTCCCTGGGTCCTTGTCTTCTTCAGTCTCAGCACAAACAGTCCTCCGAACAGGTTCTCCTTCTGTGACCCAAATGTTCAAGGCCAGGCCACCCTGGGCTCCTGTATCTTGATCCATGGCCAGACTAGATGCTGCTGGGGATGGGGGTGACCCTCTAGAGTCTTGGTGTAGCTAGTCCTGCAGATGTACCAGCAGGCTGTGCCATTGGGATGAGTGATGAGAAGCTAAGGATGGAGATAAAGAAGGAAGCAAGGACCAGGAGGGGCCATGGATGGGAAGCAATGACTTAAGACAGGCTGGAGGAAGCAACAGTTCTGGGCACAGGGGCTGTGGGCTTCCACCTTTGTGCTCATGGTGTTCAGTGGGCTCTCTGAGGCCCGCTGACCCTCTTGCTGCCAGGCAGCTCCTGCTTGTTAGCAAACCAGGACTTCCTGTGCCTCAGCTACCACAGCTGCTCAGCTCAAGAGGACATAGAGTTGGTACAGGGACCCTGGTCTCCATGGTGGGACTGGAGGGAGCATGGGGCTGGGTGGGGGAATCTGAAGAGAGACTGAAGAGCTCAGACTTTGCTTTTGCCTTTATTCCTCTCCATGCAAGTCCGATGTCTCTACTCCTCTCATCCTCACACATGGCTAGAAACCTTGAGCCACCTTGGTTAAACTACCCACAAAGGAGGCCTTCAGCCTTTAAAGCAGATGAACACACACAGACATAGACACACAGACACAGACAGACAGACAGACAGACAGATAGACACACACATATGCACAAAGAGAGGACAAGACCTGGAGAATCTGCTTGCCTGACATCATGTTAAATCAACATAGTCTCCTAGTTTTAGGAAGAAGTTGACTAGCTGTGCTGGGTTGAAACCGGAATCAATACCAGCCCCATCTCCCCCCGCCCCACCCATAGCAACTGCAGTTGCCAGCAGTTCTTCCCAGAGACGAAGTGCCGGAACCACAGCCTTCTCAGATCGAACACCCTCCTCCATGGAAGACTTCCTGATTGCTGCTCCTGGGTTAAGAATCCCTTGAACGAGCCTGAAGAATTTTCACTGCATTGCCTGTCCCAGTGCACGACTGGAGTCTACTTGTCTATTTTTCTTCCCCACTCACCCTGGATCTCATGAGAACCAAGACCGGGAATCTCAGCTGAAGCTCTAGAGCCTTCTACCGGTGCTGTCATTATTCCGTGGAGTGGCCACAGTATCCTCCTAAACTGCCTGTAAAATTCAAGGGGCTCTCGAGCCATCCAGGCTGAATTCCTGTTCTGCCCGCAGCCCCATCTGCCTCAGTGTCCTGCTCCCTCCTTAGAGTCCACAGAAGGGCCAGGAACCACAAGAGTCACCCACAGGGCCCACGTCCGTCATTTGTGAACTGCATGGTGTGCAGGGGTTACCTCTGCTTTTGGGTCTCAGTATTTTTTTTTTTTTCAATCACCAAGAGAGACAGTTTGCAGGCCAGGGCAGAGCAATTTAATAAAGTCTTTAATAAACTCCCTGGCAGAGGCAGCCGGGGATCTGCAGAGAGCAGGGCATAAAGGGGAGCCGGGGACCTGTAGTGACTGCACAGAGCAACAGAAGCTGTCAGCATGTGTCCACCAGGTAGGAAGGGCCATCTGGACATCATTGCTCCTGGCAGCCACATGCAGAGGGCTACAGATGGGGTAGGGGGTTGCTCGGCCTGGGAGGAGACCTGGGCTTGGGGCTTCTGGGGGAAACGCAGGGTAGGGTGGTGATGCCTGGCCCTGTAAGCCAACTGCCAAAGGGATGGAAGAAAGGCCTTTTCCTGTGCCAAAGTAACTGATCCTTTCCAGCCTGTTTTTCATTAACACTGGCTTCCTGTTTCTCACTGTAAGGGGCCCCCGGAGCTGCGGCAAAGCACACTGGGATATGGGGCAGGGCAGGGTCCAGAGGCCCCTCCTGTATTTGCAGGGGCTGCTGATGTTATCTACAGGACCTGCTCCTGTCCTGATGCTGGAGGCAAGCCTGTTGAACATTCCTCATCCCTGCCTGGGCTAGTTTTTCATTTGCAGAGAAAGTGCTACCCCCTTCTTCCCCCCACCAGTTCTGTACTGATCTTTCTCCATCCTCCACTCCCCAGACTCTGCTCTCTCTTCTGCCATGACCTTGCTGGGGCACAGTGGGCAAGTTCTCTGTTTGCACTGGCGCTGGGCCAGGTGGAATGCTCTCAGGCCCCTGTGCCCATGTGCAGGCAGGTGGCAGACCTGATGGACGTTCTTCCCTTCCTTCCCCAGTCCTTGTTTTGTGCTTGTGGTGCTTGGAGAGGCCCCCGAGTAAATATTAATAATGTGCCTTTGTGTACATTGGCTAGGAGAGAGAATGAATCATTTCCCGCTCTACTCTGCACTCAGAAGGAATTGTAGCCATGAATACAACAGGTCGCTGGGCAATGGGAAGGGCCTGGCGGGTGGGGCTGAGGCAGTGCCAGTGGCTTCTGTCCCAGGCTGCCTGAATATTGACACTCCCTGCCCAGAGCTGAGCTGTAGAGGAATAGCCCTGAGTAAAAGCTAAGGTCTATATTTCAGGGGCTACATTCAGAGGCCTGTGTGGTCTGGACTTAGCTTTCACACAGGGCTATTTTCTACACTGATCCTGGACCTTCATCAGCATAGAGAGTGCTGTGTGTATGTGTGTGTGTGTGTGTGTGTGTGTGTGTACAGGTTCAAGTCCTCCCTCTGCAGGGCTCCACTGTGTGGCTACAGCTCTGGTTTCCTCTCCTGTCTGGATCCCAGGTTCTGAGCAGGCAGGCTGGGCACTTTCACAGGGGTTTACTCCACCATCTCTTTCTGATGGAGGGATGTTATTGTTTGACCCAGGGTCTTGCTGTGTAGCTCAGGTTGGTCTCTGACTCCTGATCCTTCTACCTTGGCCTCCTAAGTGCTGGGATTACAGGTATGTGCACTGCACCCACTTTGAACAGCTTGTCTGTGCCGAGACATTGGAAGGAACACAAGCTTTCCTCAGAAGTGCTGGGGCCAAGGAGCAAAAGCAGACTTGCTGGCATGGAGCCCGTGGAGGGTGGTGCAGGTTGGCTTGGCACCATGCTGGTTCACAGTGGGCTCCTGGGCTTCAGAGTACCACCCCATCCTGAGGTGGAAGCTGAGACCTACTGAGGGGACCTACTGAAAACCCTATCACAGGGGAAGGAAGAGGATCTGCGCCTGGAGTAATGTCAGCATCCTGCCCTGGACCCTCACCTGCTAATGAGAGAGGAATGGGGTGCTTGAGGAGAGCTTTGGGGCTGCGGTGGAGGGGGAGCAGGAAGGAAGAGGTGATGGGGAGGTAGGAGCATCTGGGCGTGGCCTGGCAGGGCAAAGCAGGTATGGACAGCACACAGGTGAGGTGAGCACTTTCTATATGTCCAGACCTTGCTACAGCCTGATGCGTGTCATCTCGTTTATCATCAGATGACCTATGACCTAGTGCTGTCACAGCTGGCCAAGGGAGCCAGGATCTAACTAGGATCAGACCCAAAAGTACCTCCTATCTACCAAACTCAACCTCCACACCCATATGGAACATCTGCTTGCAAAACCGGTCCCCCTCCGCCCTGCTGTGTGGCCAAGTCACTTAACCTCTCTGAGCCACCTTTTCCTTCATTTATAACACAGTGATATCATACGCACAGAATCAGAGAGAGGAAGACACTTTCAGACATTAGGATTCTTTAGGGGAGAACAAGGTTTACCTGGAGGAAGCCCAGGCCGGCAGAACACAGATACACTGGAGCCTGCAGGTCAGAGGCTCTGCAGAATCAAGGTCTACTTTCTTGGAGATGTGGGGGAGCAAAGACAGGGTGGGCAGAGCTGGCACCCTTCCATTTAACCTCATAGACCTCCTTTAATGGGTGAATTCAAGGTGCCTGGTATGGGGGCTGGTACCTGAAAGAGAGACAGCTGAGCCCTGCACTTGACACGACCCGAACCAGCTGGGCCAGAGCCCATCGCGGCTGTCCTGTGCACAGAGGCCTGGCTGGCTTCCAGGATGCACCGCCTGGATGCCCATGCCTACCTCGCTACCTCAGATGGTGAAGCACACAGGTCCTTCAGAGGCCAGTGTGCTATGCTCAGGACTCTCTACCCTGCCCCCCACCCCCAGCATCCTGTCACCTCTACAATGGGCAGACTCCCACCTTTAGTGCAAAAACAAACAACAAACAAACAAACACACAAAACACCCAAGACCACGGCCTCCTGAATTCTAGGGCCCTTCCATTGGGAGGTGTATAACCCAGCCACCCCTGACCCTGCATCTCTTCTTGTTGCTTCATTCTGGTCTCTGTGTGATGTTACAAAGAACCTTGACTCTTTTGGTACATCTGACTCTTGAGATCACATTCTCCTCTGGAAACTCCTCCACCTAGGTTTCTATGATTTGGTTTGTTTCCTAGGTTACAAGTGGGGGGGGATTTCTAGAACTTTCTGCTAGTCAGAAGTGTTTGGGGACTGGTCAGCTGCCTCAGAAAGAGGAGTGAAAAGAGGAGGAAGAGGAACCATGTCTAGCTTGCATCTTGTCTTAGTATCATTCCTATTTCTGGGATAAACTACCTTGACAAAAACAGCTTATCAGAGAGAGGGCTGACTTGGTTCCATTCCAGGTTGTAGTCCGCCATTGCTAGGAAGTCAAAGTGGCAGGACCCTGAAGAAACTGATCACAGAGAATACACACCTGAGAGCAGAGACATCATCGATGGCTACAAGATAACCCTCAGCTCACTGTGTTCAGTCGTAGGTACTTCCTCGTTCCCTGCTTAGGGAATGATGCCACCCATAGTGAGCTGAGCCTTCCCACCTGAGTCAAACAATCCTTCATGAAGTCACTCACAGACCAATCTGATCTAGACAATCCTTCATGAAGACTCTCTTCCCAGGTGAGTCTATGCTGTGACAAGTCGGCAGTTATAACTAATTATCCCAGGATGGATACAGGGCATAAAGGACAAACCCAGAAGTCACTGGTTCCAGTTATCAGCGCCGGCAGGGCAGGCCCTGGGAGTGCCCGAGACCTCTGGTTCTCACCACACCCCTACAGGGAGTTACCATTAGTGTTCTTATTGAAAAGGTGAGGGCAGGATGTGCACCAGAAAGGGAGAGGGGTTTGTCTGAAGGCACACAGGAAGCTGGAAAATAGACTGTTTTTTCCTTTGGAAGCATGTTCCTTGGAGACGCTTCCCTTTTGCAACGTCTGGAATCTTATTTATTTATTTATTTATTGGTATGTTATAAGAGATTGTTACCTGTTGTGAAAATCGACCCACATCATAGATAATTTGAGAATATTTATCCCGGTGCCCACACTCGGTTGATCCGTCCTCTGGCGCACAGTTTTGATTTTGATTTATGTCTCCATGTTTTGAGGCCACTCTGAAGAGCAAATTGGCGATGATCAAGCTCCAGTTAATTTTACCCCACGCTGAAGCCCACACCCACTTTCCAGCAGGACTTCATTAATAATGTCCTCGAAGAGGAGGGAGCAAGGCACCCTGTGGAGAAGCATAGCCTTTCTCTGTCGCATGGCCCCGGTGCTTCAGAGACCCGTTGCAGCCGGGACTTCCCTCAGACTTGGCTCTGGCAGGCTGTGTTCCACTTCTGCATCCGGCTTCCATCTGGGACGAGGCAGCAGCAGCCCCTTTGGGAGCTCAGACGCTGCTCCTGGGATCAGTGCTAACCTTGGACTGGGGCTTCATCTCTACTCTGCCTCAGCCATTGTTGACCTGGATCAGTTCACAGTTGCCCAGAGCACCCAGAGACAACATTTCTTTCTCCCAATCTCCCTTCAACCCCAAGTCTTTCCATTCACAAAATGCTTATGTCCTAGATGTGAAGAAGGTGCGTTGTTGTTCTGTACACAGTGTACAGTGTGTTCAAAACAGGGCCTCTGGGCTTCCCATGGGGTCTAGCCTCTGGTACCCTCCTGGTCCCCAAGATCATCATCCTTACTGTGAGACCATTCCCAAGAACCCCTTCCTCATTTCCTTCTCACCTCAGATCTGAGCCAGCATGTCCTCTCGGGATGCTGGTCATTCTAAAGGACATTCCTATTCTTGCTCCAGACCCAGATCTTTGCCAAGCATCTTGCAGAGGCCTAGCACTTCTTTGGGAACAGATTTGAACACCATTCCTTGGGCTTCCCTCACTCAACACTTATAGTTAGAATGGTGGGTGGGTCCCTACTCCTGTCCCACCAAAGAAGGTGCTGGTCCTCATTAGTATGGGTGCCCATCTGTGGTCATGGAATACCACATTCTGCCTCCCCCATTGAGTGGCTTCCACTACGCTAAGCAGATAAACATGGAGATAGCCAAGGGAGGCTGGAGGAAAATCAATAAGTAATAAAAGTTAACATGGGAGCAAATGAATTAGCAGAAGGAGCCAAGAGAGCATTTGCCATGGGAGGCATACTGAGCTCTGTGAGGCCCTGAGCCTCGTGGAGATTCTGCGCTGAGGAGCGTGGGAGGTGATGGGAGTTAGACACAGGAACCCCACTGCTGCCCACTAGGTTCCTGGTGGCCTCAGGGGCCCCTCAACTGGCGACAGTGGGAGAGGATAGACAGGAAGCCAGGGAGCACTTAAGCACCTTAATCAGTGGACTCCTTCATCCATTCTGAGGCTACAGCCTAAATATCCACCTTCCATGTGCCAGACCAGTGTCACCGAGTGAGCTCTGTTACTCAACTGCCTGCTTTATGTCTTGTGTTTGCCACACACTGGCCATGTGTCAGAGACCAGGGACATAACCTTTCTGCAGGTTCTTCTTGGTTTGTTTGTTTTATCCAGGGTTTCATTATGTAGCCATGGCTCATTATGCACACCAGGCTGGCCTCAAACTAATAGAGATCTGTCTGACTCTGCTTCCCATTTGCTGGGATTAAAGGTGTGCACAATGGCACCTGTCTTATGGCAGGTTCTTATATCCTCAAAACGGAGCACCCTAGTATAGGTGTTGTCCTTCCTCCTGGAGCTGGAGAAGAATCAAGAACAATTCACAGTTCCACTCTGCTCTGACCTCCCACGAGCACCTCCCCCATCTTTTCAGCAGGGTGGGAGTTAGACACAGCAGTCCTCAGAAACCTTGTAAAGTGGGTTTCTGTTTGCAAGGAAAAGCCATTACTTTCTTATCCGCTCCTACAGCCCCCCAGTCTCCGGAGAGGTCGTCTGGTTCTCTATTAACTCAAACAAGCCTCCAATAGATCAGAGCCCCGTGATAGTTCCCAAGCTGTGCCAGTCAACCCGCACTCCTCCCTCTGCAGCATATAGCTGGCCGGACTCTCCTGCCATTTCTGCTGTCTTCTGTGCTCCTGTAGTCCTGGGCAATGGCCAGTCTGCTCCTCTCCCTGCCTTTTCTCTCTGGTCCTTTCTCTGTCCCTGAGAGGTAGCCACGGCAGACTCCCTCAGATGCCTCTGGCTGCCCCCCCCCCATCTCTCTGTCTCTCCACCCTAATAATGGAGCAGTCATGTGGGCAGTTTCTTTACTGTGCCCACTGACTTCCAGAAAGCTTGGATAGGCTCATGCCTAACTCAAGTTCACCCAAATGGTCAGTTGAGACTTGAATTCAGTTCTGACTACAAGAGACAGAAAATTGCAAATAGTAGCTTGAAAGTGTAATGTGTGTGTGTTGATTTGTTTTTCTTGTCTGCAGAGAGACCCGAGTTCATTCTGTCCTGACATCTTCAGTGTTTGTGGCCTCTTGTCCTCAGGCTTGTAGCTTCTTAGCCGTGAAGGGCTGCGTAGGTATCATGTCTGGATAGAACTCAGGAGGCAGGTTGGTTGAGGAGAGACAGGGAACAGGACACTTTGGCAGAAAAGGTGCCTGTGGCCCAGACAGACCCTTGAAGGAGTGATCATGTTCAAAAAAGACAGAGGACGAAGTGTGGAGGGCTCCGAGGGAACTTCATAGCTGTGTGGATGGGTTTAACCTTGAACCTGAGCAGTGGGGAGCAGGAGGCTCCCCCTCCAACTCAACCGCAGCTCAGCAACGCCCCCTGCTGAAAATGAGAGCGGGGAGCAAGCAGGTTACTGCCGGTCATGGCCGGCACTTTATTAATTAGGCGTCCCGAATACATTAAACCTGGGCATTTAATTTAGATTTACAGGGATAATTTGGATTTATGAGACTAGTTATCATGCATTAAGTACGGAAAATGCCTGTTGGTTTCATAGGCGACATTTACTGGAGCACGTGAAAGAAAACTATGGACCATTTAATTACCTCCTGTTAGCTCAGAGTTGCAGTAAGTCTGAGGAGGGGCCCACATCCCACAGGTGTGGGTGCTCCTGGGGGTGTAATCCCGTCCTCCCCTGGGTGGTGGTCTTACAGTCACTGGGTGATGTTAACACCTCCAGCCTGTGTCCCTGTGGTCTGGGCTTTCTTGGCTGGCGGACCCTGCTGGATGGGGTAAGAGCTTCCTCAATGGGAGTCTTCAGCCAGGTCCTGCCTAAGCTTTGGTGCTTCTGATATTTGGTGGACATCATACCTGTCCCCTTTTAGTGAAAAGGCAACAAGGACTTTTCCAGTAAGTAGCACTCTGGGGGCCGCGGCGCTGAGCCACAAGGCTGGGACACATGGTCACTCGTCTCAGTTCTACCTGTCTACCCGCGGCTACTCCACATCTGGCAAATGTTGGGAGGCAGAGCTCTGGGTGCGCAGACTCATGGTGAGGCCCAGCCACACACTGCACAGCCTTGCCACACAGATACCAAGGCCAGCAAGCTGGTTCCACATGTTGGAATACTGCTTGATGGTCCTTCTGTAAAGGGACAGATTGTGCTGACACACTGGCTTGAGGGGAGGACGAGAGGGGTGAGTGTAGGAGAGAGAGTGAGAACATACACAGACTGCCATTTCAAGATGAAGCCAGTGTTCAGAACAGCTGCTCTGGGAGACTAGAACCATCGAAAGAAATTTTGAGTGCAAGACCCCTCACTGTCAGAGCTGGGGGTTCGCAGGGCAGCTCCTGTAGGGCACGTGGGCAAGAGGATCTGGAAGCCAAGCACAGTGGCTACTGGCAAGTGGGGGACCGCTGACACCTGAGACTCTCTGGCCCCATTCTGAAGTGTGAGGTGGCCACAGCTGGCTGGGCTCTCTTTTCCTCTAAGGATTCTACACTGTGTTCTGTTAGCCAACTGTGGGGTGGTCTAGCCTGCCCACACCTGCGAGGATGAGACATTTGCTTGGATTCTCCTGTACACTCTCTGGTCCCTCCCTTCTAGGTTCATCCTGTAAATATTTGTTCCCTGGCTCCAGACCCAGCTCATATGTGTGAAGATGCTAGGAGTGACTTGGTGGAGTTTTCAGATGGAGGTGAGGAGCAGGGGTCCCAGAGCAGCCTCCTGATGCAACAGCAGCATTTACAGAGCATCTGTTCCAGGCCTGTGTGGATGCATGAGTCTTACATACAGCTTTGTGTGCCCTGTCTGTGGACACTGTCCACAGAGGGCTGGCGCTACAGTTCCCCGTGAGCCCTCCACAGACCAACACAACTGCTGGGTCCTCCATGCCAGCACCCATCAGGGAGCTGCCAGGTACTGCGCCAGGGCCCGGAGGCCACCATCAGCTGACACCAAATGTCACTTAGCCCACCTCTTACCTCTCCTTTCTCCTTGGGATAATTTTAGACCTCAGCCCTCCCAAGCCCGGGATCCTACCCCAGCCTGTCACTTACTGCAGGTTACCTTCCATGCTGGGAAGACTGAGGCCACTGGATACTCCCACCTTGTACCTGATCCAGCCCGGGTCCTCCTCCGATGAGAGTCCCAGACTCTGACTCCCGCTGGACCAGTCCCCTGCCTCCGAGGCTGTTGAGCGTAACCACTTCCTACCATTCTGTCTCTATTGTGTCCCGCTGCACCACTCACCGCTTCCTATGGCATCCCAGCTTTGACCTCAAAATGAACCCTTTCTCTTGACTCCCCAACCTATTGAACCTCAGCTTCTCTACCTATCGACAAATGCCTTTGACCTTTGTCTCTCCTCTCCCGTTCCCACTAACATCAGGAACCACTTCCTGTCTCCGCAGCTTTTAGAATAGTGTAGCAGAGGCTGCTGCTACCCTGCCCAGGGTCCTCTGGATCCATCCTGACTTGTCTCACAGCAATGACACTTTCTAGCACACTTCGAGCCCCCCTTCTTCCCTCCCTTCCCTCCTCTTCTCCCCTCAACCCCAGGTTGTCTCTGGCACCTGGATACACCTTCAGTTGTGAGCAGCTGCTGATGTCCACGTGTGCACAGTGATACACACCAGAATCCCTTCACTGAGGTGGCGACACTGGGAGCCTGTGGGGAAAGACCTTGGTGTCCCTACCTTCCAAATGGGTGAGTGTGACCCAGACATCTTCAGACACCTTTAGGGGGGCTCTCTGGCCTCAGTGATACACACCATGAATGCTTCCTCTGTTGTCTTTTCTCTGTGACGTCACACTTTGTTCCCTCCCTTCTGTGGTCCACAGAATCACCTTCCAAACCCTGTCCTGGAGGCACCCATCTAGGACAGACACGTGCTCTATACCTGCCCACCATGGGAGCCCTCCCTCTCCCTTTCTGACAACCACTGTCCTGTCAAAACTGTCAGTATCTCAGCGACATCGGGTTCTTTTTAGTTCTGAATCCCCATTACCAACATGGTGCCCCTGGGGAAAGAGACAGCTGTTAAATGTTCGTTGGGAATGGGGTTGGAGATTGAGTGCATGCATGGGAAGTGTTTCCGGGGTTCCTCTGCTGTCTACTCAGACCCTATGAAGCATGTTACACCGAAGACACTGTGTAGTCCCCTCAAAGTCAGCTCTGGCCACAGATGATCGCCTCTTGTGTGCAGGGCTTCCCCTCTGTTGAAAAGCCCCACCCCCACCCCCCACGATGCACTTGCTCCATTCAGCTCACAGAGCCTCGGAGTATGGAGTGTTCTCCTGAGGGATTCCCGCTGCAGTTAAATTTGAATTAACCTCTCACCATGTGTTACTGGGAGGGGGAGTGTCTCTGTGGAGGCTTACCTAGATGGACCCAGAAAAACCACCCATTTGCAACCAATGGAAGCATCGGGGGATTGGAGGTGGTGGTTGCTTTTGCATTCCATATTTGGCTCAAGTGGATCCAGGGCTCAGGGATTTTAGAGAAAAAAGTTGTTGCCTGGGATGTGAGCAGGGTGAGGTTGGCAGAGCTGTATAGCCCACCCCCGCGTAGGCTGGGACCCTCTGAGCGTGTCAGAATACTTGGGACACTCACGTGCAGTGTTCCCATCCCCCAGTCATTTTGCAGAGAGGAAAAAAAAATAGACTTGCAGGGGAGCAGAATGACCCAAGGTAGCACTGCTAAATGAGTTGGGGTGAAGTTGGGAGGTGGGGTAGGGAGAAAGTCTAGAATAAGCCCCCATTCCTAGCCAGGAAAGGCAGGGTGGGACTCACCTGAAATCTACCACCCTTGATAAGCCACTAGGCCTGTTGGTCCTACCTAACTTTGTCCTTGTTTCAGCCATACAGGGGCCTCTGATCTAGACTGAGCAGTCAGAGGTCCAAGTGCCCAGGAGCGACAGACACCTCTTTCACTGACCCAGTACCTGTTCCCAGCCTCTGAAGCTGTGTTCTGTATACTCTCAGGACACACTGCTGACCCCTGAAGGGGCTGTGAATCAGGAATCTGAAGCTGAAGTTGGGGATTTATGGGCACCTTGTGACCCAGGGCAAGGTGCCTTTGCCTCAGTGGGCCTCCGTGCCATCATCGGAGAACACAGAGAATGATGATAGTACTACCTTGCAGGGGAGCTGTGAGGAACTGACGTAGGTTCAATCTAGACAGTGCAGGCAGCTGAGGGAGCCTCACAGACCCAGCCCTGAGACTCTGCCACCTCCCCAGTCACACTGAAGGGCTGTGCACCTCTCAGACTCACCACAGAGCACACACTGAGATAGAGCCTGATCTGGTCACATGACATAGGAAAACAATCCTCAGACAGGGTGGGCCCAGGCTAGTGTCCAATGAGGGAGCAGAGTCACTGATGGGTCTCTGATTCCCAACAACCAAAAAAGAAAGGGCTGTTATCACCTTCCAGGTGGCAGTTTCTTCTCCAGTGCCCCCCAGGTCACAGCATTCGGTCTAGACACAGTAGGTGATCTGGGCCATGCTTGACCTCAGAGGAGCCCAGAACAAGAACACGGATAGATGCCCACACACCATCTGTTGGAAATTTTAAAGTTATAAATCAACCCAGCACACTATGTCATAAGCTATGCCTCATACTGCTATCCTTGCAGCTTCATAACAGACAGGGTAGCCAGATTTGATTTTAGAATCACTGGACTCCAAGAGTTCCACCTGGGAAGGTATATTCTCAGGGAAAGCTGACCACGGCCTTGGCTTCCAGATTCGCCTCATCTTCCTACCCTGGATCCAAATAAGAACCCCCCCAATACCATATGGGAAAGTGTCCCCCATCCATACCATGTGTGGACATTCGCTACAGCCTGTGCTGACAGCTTACACTCAGCCCACTGCCTGGTATGGATTTTCATCCTTTTCCCAACATACCATTGCAGTGGTGTGAGGGGTGCAGGTCATTTGAACAGAGAGCTCCAGGCTTCTGGACACTCAAATTGAAGTAAGACAGAAGAGAGGTCATTCTGGCTGGACACATAACTGTGGACACAGACTCCATGTCCATGGATAGAGATACACCTGAGCAAGACTGCAGGGTGTCTACATTGCTTGGATAATGGTGCCGATCCAGAGCCCCTTGCCAGACTGTCTACTGTCTACTTAGTCAGTGGGAAGAACTGAAGAGGCCACAGCACCTAGCCCTGGGAGAGAATCCAGACCTGATGTCAAGGCTCTGGACAAAGACCAAGAGTAGACCACTGTATAACGCGAAGCTTCAGTGACTCAGCCAGTCAGAAAAGGAGTCTGGGCTCAAGAACATGACATCCTCCAAGAGGCTCCCCATCCTCCTCCCGAGTCCACCTAGAAAGACAGAAGGAGGGGTGCTCTGCTGGTTTCCAGGCTGTCCTGTGTCCTTACCGGGAGCATCACAGCCTGGGGAGGAAGCAGTGGGCACCAGCTGGGAGCAGTTGCTGAGGATCAAGTTCAACCTGCTCGAGAAACGCTGTGCTGTGCAGCCCAAGCTTCACACTATTTCACATTGTAACTTTGCTTAGTCTTAAAAACCATAGCTTCCTAGAAATGAGAACTTTCTAGATCCACCTTCTCCTACTGGTCTTTCTGGAGACAGAACAATGAAAAGGAACTGTCACTCAACAAAGAGAAGAAGGGCGGGAAGCTGGGGGTTGGGCAGAAAGCATTTGTGTTTGTGTAGCCTAAGAGCACTGGGGATGGAGTAGGGAAGGTGTGCAAACAAAATGGTTCTCGGGGCAGAACAGACTCTGACACGTCTGTGCTATTGTCACTGAGTGGGAAAGACAATCATGACAATGTCCCTTGAGTCAGTCTGGAGTGAATTGTCACTTTCACAGGCATGGGAAGCCCACGTCTGTAGGAGTTCCAGCTCAACAACACCCACTGTCTGGACAGAAGTCCTGGGTGTGGGATTCTGGGAGGGATGCTCAGGACAAATGGTAGTTGTAAGAATATCTACTCTTGCTGTGGGTCCTGCGCCCCCCACTAGGCGGGTTCCTGGAGAACTCCAGCTTGGGGGACACTGTTGGGGAAGTTTATTTTTAGTTATGTTTAAAATGTTTTTGTGCACTGTTGGAAAAAGGGATGCCTAGGTTCTTGGCGTTTTGCATTGTTTGCAGGTGTTGGGTTTCTGTGTGAGTTGTTTGATTGCTAATGATCTGCATGTGCTATCAGTAAAATACATGAAGTGTTCTGGAAGAATAAAAACACCTGAGCTGAGACTCTTAGGGTTCCACTGCCCAGGTTGGCGCTTGCCATGACGGTGGTTCCCTCTGCTGAGGTCTGGAAGGGTTTGCAGATATGAATATGCCTCCTTGTCCTGTTTGCTGAGCCGCCACAGCAGTGTACTACTACAGGACACCACTGCCCCTGACAGAGCACATCTTCTGTGTCATGACCTGTACCAGTCGCCAACATGCAAGGGTGACTTCTTGAGTCCCACCGCCACTCACAGGGAGAAGGTGCTACTGCCTCCCAATTTTGGGTTCGGGAGAATTGCTGTCCAGGGTTCTGCAGCAGGGAGGCAGAGGAACTGTGAAAGCTGTGGAGACCTGAATTCATCACCTCCCACCTCACCCCCACACACTCCAGGCTGGCCTAAAACTCCTTATATAGTTGAAGATGACCTTGGATGTCTGATCCTCCTGCCTCTACCTCCCTTCTTCTGGGATTACAGGTGTGCACCACTATATTTGGTTTACACAGTGCTGACGGTGGGATCTGGGGCCTCGCGTGTGCTAGGCAAGCACTCCACCAACTGAGCTGTATCTGCACCTCAAGCTCACAGGCTTTTTTACTGCTTTCCAGCCCCCGCCCCAAGGTGGCTCCCATCTCTCATTCTAGAGGTTAAGATGCCTTTGTGGTCCTGGCTCACCACTTGCGAGAGGTAAGGAATTACCGACTCTATACATGATGCTTTGAACAATTTCGAAAAACTAAGGGATATAATGACTCTGGCTGCTGCTTCTAGCATTGCTAGACGGGGTAATAAAGAAAAAGAATGAGCTCAGGGAGTCCATTTCCCAGCCCCATGTGTGTATAAACAACCTAAAGCCTTGGCAGTGTGCCTTGAAAGAGAATCTCAACTCTTGCAGCCATAGGAGTGAACACCAGACACCAGACCTCTCACATCCTTGCTGCCTTACGGGACGAGTTAAGCTTTTGGCATTGCAGGCTGCTGCAGTTAAAGCGAAGGCACAGATGCAGGAAGAACAGGACTCTGTACATTGAGATGAAAACCTGTAGGAGGCTGTGGACTCTGGATTCCTAAATTCCTATGGGTCTGTTCTCTTGGGACCATGGTTCCCTACCCTCAGTGGCATCACCAACCTGGGGTTGCACTGACCTCCTTCAGTGCAGGTCCCGTCAAGACGGTTCTGATGCGCCTCTGGGCTCACCCCTCCTTGCATCTTTCCCTCTAGAGCTACATCCAGAATCAAGGCTCGTCAGACCGGGTGAGGGACCTAGTGGGGAGCAGAGGAAGTATGAAAGAGGCCTAAAGATCAGGCTTTATACAAAGCAGAGGTCTGGAGAATGTTGGGGGGAAGGGATTTTAAGGTTGGCAGTAATGGTAGAAGAAGCATAAACTTGGATGAGGCTGAATTTATTGATATGGGCCCAGTGAGCAGAGATTCTGGGTTTAATGTTGCAGCTCACAGAGTTAAAGACGGTACCGTGGCGGTTTGAATGAAAACAGCCTCTGGAGATTCATATATTTAAATGCTTTGTCCACAGTTGTTGAAGCCATTTGGGAAGAGTTAGGAGGTGTGGCTTTGTTGGGGGAGCTGTGCCACTGAGGGTGGGCTTTAAGGTTTTAAAAGTCCACACCATTCCCAGCCCCCTCTCCCTCTCCCTCCCTCGTGTGCTTGTGGAGCAGATGTAAGTTTTCAGCTACTGCTCCAGCACCATGCCTGCCTACTTGCTTCCATACTCCCTGCCATGATGGTCTAACCCTCTGAGACTTTGAGCTCCTGAATTAAATACTTTCTTTTATGTTAGTTGTCTTGGTAATAAGTGTTTTGTCACAACAATAGAAAAGAAAACTAAGGCAGGTAATGATTAATTCTCTTGGCTGGTTGGCAGAAATGTGAATTGAGATGGTCCCTGTGACTGAGCTGGAAATGCCTGGTATGCCAAGGGCCAAGGTTTTCTGTTGACAGAGGAGTCAAAAGTCTGGGGATACTAAAAGCTAAAGTGAGGCTCATCCAGTAGGACTTACTTACATCCAGGGTCCAGATGTGCTGTGCAAGTTAATGCTAATTATCAACTTTACAGAGTCTAGAATCATCCAAGAGACGTGCCACTGGGCAGGCCTGTGGGGACCAAAGAGGAAAGACCCGCCCACTGTGGGCAGCACCATTCCCTGGCCTGGAAGGGAGGTGAGATCACAGGACTGCGAAGCAGGTTGTCATATTGTGTCCACAGTCAGGAAGCAGTAAGAGATGAATGTTGGCACCCAGCTCTCTTTCTCCTTTTTATTTCATTCTCTCTGGAACGCCAGCCCATGTGATGGTGCGTCTCACATTCAGTGTGGCTCTTCCCGCTTCAGGTTTACCCTCTGGGAACTCCCTCAAAGACGGGCCCAGAAGTGTGATTTCAAATCCAGCCAAGTAGACAATGCAATCGAGCCATCCCATTGACTTATAACTCATGGAGATTGACTTCCAACAAACCACTCCTATTTAAAGCACACTGGTCGAGTGTTTCAAAGGACACTTTGAGATGGAACTCACGTGCAATAAACCGCACATATAAAAAGCACACAATGAGTTAAGTCTGTTCATTTGTGACAGATTTAGTTTCAGCTGCACCATCACCACAGTCAGGATATTGAATATAATCATTTTCTGCTGCTTCTTGATGACCCATCCTTCACACAGCCACCCACCCACCCACCACCCACCTGCCCAGGAAGCCACTTATCTTCCTTGCGCTACTACAGAAGACAGAATTATATATACACAAAATCACATCAAATGTCCTCTTTTTGTCTGTGTTCTTCAATACACCTAATTATTATGCAGCTCATCTGTGGTGTGTATCCATGGTTCATTATTTTTTACCGTCAACATTTTATCTATTTCTAGAAAATAAATGTTTAATTTTAGAGTGCTATGTTAGTTTTCTACCACTACAACAAATTAAATAATTTAAAGAGAATTAGCCTATACAAATAACAGGTTTATTTTGCCTTGTGGTTTTAGAGGCTCAAGGTCACAAATGTTATTTTTAGGATTATGGGGGGCGGATTCTGGGTGGTGGGAGGTGCTGAATTATATGGATGCTTGGTGATAGGGGTGCTGGGTAGTGGGGGCCCTGGGGAATATGTAACAGACTGAACTTCTTGCCTTGTGGCTAGGAAGCAAAAGAGAAAGGAGAAGTTCTTTTTTATTTTTATTTTTTAAGACAGGGTTTCTTTGTTGTAATTCTGGCTATCCTGGAACTTACTCTGTAGACCAGGCTGGCCTCGAACTCACAGAGATCTGCCGGCCTCTGCCTTCTGAGTGCTGGGATCAAAGGCATGCACCACCACAACCTGGCGAGGAAGGATCTTTTTGTGGCCCAGTGACTAGAGGACTTCCCATTAGGACCTACTTAAGGTTCTACCATGTCTCACATTCACAAACCCAGACTCTAGACTTTGGCGCATGGGCCTTCGGGGACATTCAACATTCTGACGAGAGCAGTTTGGGATTAGAAAAGTTGTGGAAACAGCCCCAATGTTTCCACACACTCACACTCAGTTCTCTGAGATATAATTTGTGTGATATATTTTGCTCATTTAGGGCTCTGCTCTTTCATGGATGCTGGAAATCTGAATTCAGGTGCCCAGCCATGTGCAGGAGGCCCTTTTCCCACTGGGCCATCTCCACAGCCCAAAACTTTATTTAATGGTTCAGAATATAGTCCCGTAGGCTCAGATGTTTGAATGCCTGGGTCCCTAGTTGGTGGAACTGTTTGGGAAGGATTTGAAGGATTGGCCTTGTTGAAGGGAGCGTGGCACTGGGGATGGGCTTTGAGGTTTCTAAAGCTCATGCCAGGCCCCAGTCTTTCTCTTGCCTGCTGCCTGCAGATCAGGATGTAAACTCTCAACCCCTTGTCTGCAGCCATGCTCTCTGCCCTGATGACAATGGACCAACTCTCTGAAACTATAAACAAGCCCTCAGTTAAACGCTTTCTTTTACAGTTACCTTGGTCACGGTGGCTCTTCACAGCAATAGAACAATAACTAAGCTACAACTATAGTTCCAACTTTTTCTATTTTTCTTTTCAGATCTTTCCGATTTGCTTTGAAGCTCTGCTATTGGTTGCACACACATTTCAGAGTGGTGTGCATTCTTGGACAATTACTCCTACTCACAGAACACCACCCAATAGAGGTTAGTTCTTGTCCTCAACTTTATTTTGCCTGATGGGAGTACAGACTCTCTAGCTGTTAGCGACTTCAGGTAGATTTCTGTATCCTTTAACTTTTGACCGTTTGGTATTTTCATAGTCTGTTACAGGTGGGATGTAGCTAGGTTTTGCTTTTATATTCAGTCTAGAACATCCGTTGGTCCATTAACACGCATGGTGATGACCGGGCTAACTGCCTAGATGTCTACTGTCTTAGCTGCTTCCTAATCTTTTCATTTCTTTCTCTTTCTTTTCTTCATTTTTCTTCTGTCTCTTGAGCTCACAAAAACTTCACGAGCCAGTTTTATTTCTTCTTTTTATCTTGTAAGAACACTGTTGGTGCTTGTTATAGTGTTTATAATGTGCATTTAAATTAATCTGAGTATACCCTCAGATATCATGCTGTTCAAGAATAGTGTAACCACCCTAACATGGTATTTTTCCCACTTTGACCCCTTAGCCTTTGTGCCATTCTTGTTACTATCTCAATTTCAATCATTCTGAAATTATAATATATTATTGCTATTTTTCTACAGGCAGACATTTATGCTTTCGTGCAATAAAAATTAGCAAAGAAAATTCATGGGATTTTTATCTTCCTTTATTTTGTTTTGGGTATTCTTCTTTTGTGTAGTCCTAAGTCTCTACTGGGGATTCATTTTGCCTGGAGAACTTCCTTTTAAATGTGTGTGTGTGTGTGTGTGTGTGTGTGTGTGTGTGTGTGTGTGTGAAGGTAAGGACAGCTTTGTGGAGTTGTTTCTCTCCTTCCACCTTTACATAGGTTCCTGGGATGAAACACAGGTTGCCAGGTTTGAGTGAGAAGCACCTTTACCTCAGAAGCCACCCCACTAGCCTGATCCTTTAATACTTTGTCTTAGTCAGAGTTACTATCCTGTGATGTAGAAACATGTCTAAAGCAAGTTGTGGAGGAGAGGGTTTATGTGCCTTACACTTCCACATATAGTCCATCGTCAAAGCAAGTCAGGACAGGAACTCAAACAGGGCAGGAACCTTGATGCAGGAGCTGATGCAGAGGCTATAGAGGGGTGCTCTACAGTACTGCTTACTGGCTTGCTCCTTACGGCTTGCTCAACCTGCTTTCTTATAGAATGCAGGACCACCCACCCAGGGATAACTCCATCAAAATGGACTGGGCCCACCCATGTCAATTGCTAATCAAGAAAATGCTCTACAGGCTTGCCTACAGCTCAGTCTTATGGAGGCATTTTCTCAGCTGAGGCTCCCTTCTCTCCAGTGACTTTAGCTTGTGTCAAGTGGACGTAAAAAATAGCCAGCACGTATTTATTTATCAGGGGAAGAAAGTGAGTAATAAACTCCTTCACTTTTGTCTGGGGAAGTATTTGTTTCTCCCTCACTATCCAAGGGTGTTTGCGGTTGAGTGTTGAATCTGGGTTTGACACATTTCTTGTCTTTCCCCAGAACCTCTAACACACTTTTTCATTGTCTTCTTGTTGTCATGCTTTGTGGCAGGAAGTCTGCTGTCGTTCTTACTTTTGTTTCTTGGTATATATGTCTCATTTCTTTGGATTACTTTAGGATCTTCTGAGTTTTTTTTTAAATTTATCTTTAATTTATTTATTTAGCAGTTTGAATTTACCTTCAAACAGTACATGCCATAATGAATAGCATAACAGCCCAAACACCAACACATCACACTTTCATTTTTAATTTTGTGGATATGTATGTGGGTGTGTGTACATTGGTGCAGATACCAGAGGAGGTCAAAAAGGGTGTCAGATCCCCCGGAGCTGCAGTTACAGGTGGTTGTGAGCTGCCTGATGTGGGTGCTGATCTGCAAGAGTAGTGTAGTAGGCACTGTTTAATGCTGAACCACGGCTCCGATCCCTGATCTACATTTAACATTTTTATTTTAATATTCACTTGTTTACTCTTAGTATTTCCACTGATGTGTTTGCTAAGCTTCTAAGACCTATAGATTGGTATTCACCATCAGTACTATCACTGCTTACCATTCTGTCAAATATCCTCCCTTTCTGGGGTTGCAATTGCTTGTATGTTATTCACTTTACGGTTCCCCATAGTTCCAGGGACTCTGTTCTGTCTTTCCGGGTTTTGCTTATTTCTCTCAGCGTGGGTACTTTCGTTGGTTTTAGATAGTATATTTTCCCCCAGCTACCCCAAGTCTACAGAAGATCCCATGGAAGAGATGTTTCATCCTTGTTGCTGGGTTTTTGATTCTTGGCATTTCCATTGGTTGCTTTCTAGAATCTTCTTTCTTCTACTGCTCTTACATATTTAATTTTCCATTAGAATCCCTGATGTATTCATCACAGTGATTTAAAATTCCCTGTCAGACAGAGAGTTCCATAATCTAGGCCATCTCTGAGCTTCGTTTTTCATTCTTTTCCGTGTGTTTTTTTTTATTGCTCTTACCTTATGATTTTTGGTTGAAAAACATGACAATCTAAGTAAATTTTGGTTTTATGCTTAGAAAGATTTGTGCACCTTTTCTTCAGTGAGATCCTTAGTTGGGGAGTGCCATCAAGAGTGGGATGAGTTTGCACCTGTTGCCATGGTTACTCTCAGTTCACTTCGGGCTTTGCATTCTTATATTGCTACTTCACTTTCGGGGGCTGGCTATCCAGAACTTTGTCTACAAAGTCTGATCTTCAGATCTCTGCCTGGAGTCTTTCTTTAGGGTTGACCACTGAGAATAATGCATCTATCCACAGCACTCCCAGTCCCCACAGCTACTTTCCCTTGGAGCCCTTTACCCTGGAGAAGCTTTCTAGTGGGCCTCCAATGACATAAGTCTTTGGTCCCAGGCAAGTGTGATGTGTGGTAGTCTCCAGGGCAATAACTTGATGTGTATCTGTGCCATTCTGTTGTGACTGCATGTTCCTGTCATCACCTAGACCACTTCTTTACACATGTGTGTATGTTTGTGCATGTATTCATAAGTGAATACATTAAGTACATGCGTATGTACATGTATGTCCATTGTGTGAAGGCCAGAGGTCAATATCAAGAGTCTTCCACTGCTCTCTGCCTTGCTTTTTAAGGCAGCATCTTTCACTGAACCTGGTGCTCAGCATTTTAGCTAGGCTGACTGCCAGCAAGCCCCAGAGACACTCCTATCTGTGTATCCTGCACTAAAATTACAGGTATGCTCACTGAGCCTGGTTTTTAACATGGACTTTGGGGATCCAGTCTCAGGTCCTCATGAACAATGAAGACTTTGCCAACTGTGGTGATTCAAATAAGAACGGTCCCCATAGGCTCAACTATATGAACACTTAGGGAGTGGCACAATTAGGAAAGATTTGGAGGTGTGGTCTTGTTGGAGGAAGTATGTCACTAAGGGTAGTTTTGAGGTTTCAGAACTGTTTCCCTAATCCAAAATCCCAAAGTCTACATTCCCCCACAAGCAGCATGGTCAGGCCTGTAACAGCAATACCCCACTCCTGGTACCAACTTCTGTCTTAGTGTTCCATTGCTGCAAAGAGACACCATAACCATGGCGACTCTTATAAAAGAAGGCATTTAATTGGAGCTTGCTCACAGTTTCAGAGGTTAATCCATTCTCGTCATGGTGGGGAGCGTGGTGGCATGCAGGCAGACACAGTGTGGGAGAGTAACTGAGACTTCTACATCAGCAGGCAGCAGCAAGAGAGAGTGAGCACAGGGCCTGGCTTAATGCTTAATGGGCCATACTAGTAGAGCATGGACAACAGTACTGAGAGCAATTTGAACTGTAGGGGTCCAACACAAGAAATATCAAAGGAGAAGAATATTGGCAAGTGGCCTAGACATCACTTACTAATATTCTAAATATACTAAAATATCTTTTGATATTTTTTGAAGAATATGGCTACTTTCTGTCCTTGTCAAAGAATCTGCCTGAGGCTAAATGGAATTGTTTTGGATTAATGTCATTGGCAGAGGAGATTTCAAGACAAACTAGTACTGACTGTATCACATGACTATTAGTGGTCATTCTTACGCAGATCTATAATGAAAAGGAGCTAGCTGATCAAGGAACATGCAAGGGAGAGAAGGAGCACCAGGGAGTGTAATGGAGCTAAAACCAATACTCAAGGAAGCCAAGGGATTAAAGAAAAGCCTGATGCTAAATGGAATAAAGGGGTAAGACACGCCTGGCTAAGCTTCCAACCTGTAGAAAGGAATTAAAGAAAATTAAAGAAAGGCTTAAGCAGTGAAAGAAACCATCGACAACAGAAAGCTAATGAAAATGTACTTGAATGAGGGAGCCAAGTTCCAGCCCCAGCAAGCAGAAGAACTTGACAGCTTTGGTCACATGGTTCTGGCTCTAGAGTCAAGGATACAAGGGAGGGGTTGTGGAACCCCGCTACTAGGCTAAGGGAAGCCACTGAAGCCAGGTGCATGTCGGAGGTGTCCCTGCATGGAGGCCCAGGGAAGCCATTGCGTGAAGCTGTGAAAGTGAAGCCTGGATTTTGTTGGAGACCCCAAGATGTTGGAGATGCCAGAGTCATACGAGACTTGCCGAGAAAAGCTAACAAGGAGTGGAACCAGCCCAGGAGAGAAAAGTGTGTGGCAGTCAACAAAGCTGAAGGAGTTGGAGATCTGAAGATCATCAGACATTGAGATGCAGAGTTTGGAGTTTGCTGAGCTGGTTTTCAGTCTTGCTTTGGTCCAGTATTTTCTCACTATGCTCCCTTTCCTCCCTTTTGAAATGGTAACATATATTCTGTGCTACTGTACATTGGAATCACGTGATCTGCTTTTTTATTTTGATTTTACAGGGGGTTGCAGTTAAAAGATGGTCATGAGTCTCAGAAGAGACTTTGAACTTTGGACTTTTAAACAGTGTTATAGACTTTGGGAACTTTTGAAGTTGGACTGAATGAATTTTTGCATTATGATATAGCTACAAGCCTATGGTGGCCAGGGAGTGGAATGTGGTTGTTTGAATAAGAACGGCCCCGGTAGAGAGTGGCACTATTGAAAGATTAGGAGGTGTGGCTTTGTTGGCATAGGTGTGGTTGTTGGAGGAAGTGTGTCATTGAAGGTGGGCTTTGAGGTTTCAAAAGCCCAAGCCAGGCCCAGTGTCTTTCTCTGCCTGCTTCCTGTGGATCCAGAGGTAGAACTTTCAGCTCCCTCTCCAGCACCATGTCTGCCTGCATGCTGCCGTGCTTCCTGCCATGACAACAAGGAACTAAACTTCTGAAACTATAAGCAAGCCCCAATTAAATACTTTCCTTTATAGGAGTTGCCATGCTCATGGCGTCTCATAGCGATAGAACACTGGCTAACATACCAATATGGATTCCTTGCCTCAGAAGAAGTGGGCTTCCACCAGTGCCTTATGACAACAGTTTCTTTTGCTCTCCCCTCTATATATGGAGAGCTGTGGCTGCTCAAGGACACTGGGAGGTGGGTGTGTTAGTTAGTTTTTTTTTTTGTCAACTTGACACAAACCAGAGGAATCTGGAGGTAACCTCAGTTGAGAAATGCCTCCATCAGACTGCCTGTGAGCAAATCTCTGGGGCATCTTCTTAATTAATGATTGATGTGCGAGGGCCCAGCCCGCTGTGGGCGGTACCACCCCTAGGCAGTGGTCCTGGATTGTATAAGAAAGCAGGCTTATACAACCTCTGAGCAAGCTCTGAGAAGCAAGCCAGTAAGCAGCCTTTCCCAGCGGCCTTTGCTTCAGTTACTGCCTCCTGGTTCCTGCCTGAGTTCCTGCCCTGACTTCCCTTTATGATGGACTCTGATCCAATATGTCAACAACAACAACAGCAACAACAGCAACAAACCCCTTTCCTCCCCAAATTGTTTTAGGTCATGGCATTTTATCACAGCATTGGAAAGCTAACTAGGACAGTGGGTTTTCGGAGTTTCCTGTGTATAACTGCCACTGCCCAAGTGGTCACGGGGAAGTTTCCTTTTGTCCCTTTATCTTCCCTTGGTGGGGGGCATCCTGGTGGGATTTAGTGTGAAGCAAGTTCACTGCATCCTGCTCACCCTGAGTCTGAGTTGGTGTTACACCAAGATGGCCGGGGTCAAAGTAAGCCAGTCAGAGCATGCCCTGGTCACATCACTGAAGAGAAAGCCTGACCAGGCTGCCCTGGGCTTGGTATCCTGAGGAAAGAGCCTAAAACATTGGCAGTCCTCAGGGGGAAAGAGCCTGGATGACATAACCAGTCTATTCTTTCCCCTCTAGAACATTCTCTGTATACTCCGTGGTTAATCCTGAGACCCGTGCACAAGAAAGGGGCCAGTCCAAGGCCACTTGGAGAGCCTTGGAGGAGGACACCCCTGTAATTTAGTTTTTGAAAAGTTGATCTGTTTCTCCTTTGGGCCTAATGTGGCTTCTGCATCGTTGACTCCAGCTGGGGCCATTCTTCTCCACAGGGCCCTGTCCTTTCCCAGCTCCCTGTTGCCAACAGCAAAATAATAAAGCCCAACCCCCTTGCTCTGGCACCCGCTGCTGACCCCATTTTCTACTTCCCAGCCCTGGCAAGGTGCTTCCCCGGTCGCCTCCACCTGTCCCTCCTGCTGCACGTGCATGTACGCAAGCATCAGCCTCCACGCGCACTCACGTGCACGTGTGCAGTCATATCTACAGCAGACACGCATACCCACGAGCATGACACAGGCACATACCCTCAAGGACACACACGTCTTTATCCACGCAAGTTTCCCATCTTTTCTCTTCAGACCTCCCCAGGTGTGAGGGCCCTTCTTCTAATTCTATTTCCCACCATCTATTTCCCACAAGGGGAGTGGGACTGAGCTGAATTACAGTTTAACCATCTCTGGCAGGAAGCCAACATCTCAGGTGATAATTACAATAATTAAACATTCTGTTGAATGGCCAGATTGGGGGAGAACCGCTGGGCTTCTGCAGGAGGTGGGTCTTGATGAGCAGATCCAGTCCCAAGCCCCTTCTCCCCAAAGCAGGGTCTCCATGCTTCTGTGAGAATCTTTGGAGACAGAGAGAGTGGGGAACAGGGAGCCAAGGGCTGGCTCTCCTAGGGAGGTCCCCCACCAGGCAGCCTATAGCTGTTGGGACTGGAGCCTGTTGCAGGGTTTCTGAATGACAGAGCTGGGCTCAAGCTCCAGGCCACTGACCCCTCGCCATGTAGTCCTTGATGGGGCAAAGTGTGGCCCCTCTGTGGACATCCCTTTCTGCATATGGTGATTGGGACAGGGATGAATGTGGATCCCCATGTGACCATCACTCTGCAGACTACAGACCCTGGCCTAAGCCATGGGATTTCTTACATTCATAGCTACATAGTGGGTCCAACAGCGCCCAGCCTGGCCTTTCCTGCCTGCACCCCAAACAGAGCTAAGGCTAAGCAGAACTTCCCAAAGTCAGAGGCAGCCTTGCCTGCCCTGGAACTCCAAGCAAAAAGAGCAGAGGAGAGAAGCACTCTCTTCCTAGTGACTGCTCCATTGGCCCCAGGCTGGGCAGACTTGACAGCTGTAATGAAATCGGTTCATTACACCCCTCTACACAGAGCAGCTTAATGAACACGCAGCCCAAGGCACTGGGCCTCTGAGCAAATGCAAATGAAACTATGTACACGACCATTTAATTAGCAGGGAGAGGAGGCAACGGAGAGGGAGACACCAGTGGGTCAGGGGCCTGGGAGGAAAAGCGTGTCAGGAGAGGGGCAGAGGGGTTGGGGAAGGGCAGGAAGGATGGGGTAGTAGGGAAGGAAAGGGGGAGTAAGATAGAAAAGAAATGGAGGCTGGGGGAGCTGGGCACCTTTACCCCTGAAGGTGAGGATCCTAGGCCCTTGTTTGTGTTATATATGGTGGTGGGTGCTGGGGAAGCCACACAGAGTCCTGCCTCTGTGGGAGTCACCATCTGATGGAAGGCATTCAGCAGAGCATTGAATCAACAACCCCAGTAAGCTCAGGTAAGCAGCCTGACCATCGTTAAGAGTCTGCTAGGGTACAGGCAGAGCCGTGGGGCTGGGATCATGTACCTGTCACAGCTGACTGCAGGTCTGTAGCAAGTGAAATAACTTTCTATGCCCTCAGTTCCTGTCTATTAAATTGAGATCCTAGATGACTGCCAAGAACTAATTGCTTATTAATATATGTGGTATCCTTACAAAAGTGTCTAGTATACAGTAAGTACCCAATAAATGTTTGCTATTATCTTAAAAGCTATAAGTGGAAGGGAGAGATGAGAGGCCCTGGTCTTGACCAGTAAATCAGAGTGGTTGCCCCCTGGGTTGGTGCCACGAGAGCTGAGCACTAAGGTCACAGGCAGAAGTCAGCCATGTTGGGTGGGGGGGCGGGGTCCCAGAAGCCTTTCCTCTTGCTCATTAACATTCACTAATCTCCATCCCTCCCTCTTTCCCTGCCTGCCTCCTTCCTTTTTTTCTTTTCCCTCCATCTCTCTTTTTCTCTCTTTGAAACAGTGTCCCATGTAGCCCAGGCTGGCTTTGAACTCCCTGTGTAGCCAAGGATGACCTTGTGCTTCTGACCCTCCTGTGTGCTGGGATTACGGGCATGGACCATCACTCCCCACTCCAGGCTGTATGTGTTTCTGGGGATCTAACCTAGGCCGCCGTGCATGCTGGGAGAGTACTCTACCAACTGAGCCACACCATTAGCTGCCAGCCTAATTTTTCTTGCCTCGTTCCATGTGAGCAGGGCTGAGCCTGAGCTCTTTCTCCAGAGTGGACATAGTCAGGCCTGGAAAGCCCTGTAAAGGCCACATAGATTGATAGCTAGGACCCAGGAAGAAATGAGTATCTGGGGCAACAGATTCTATAACAGGCCTCTGGGGAGGAAGGGGCAGCACTGGGTTGTGGAGCAGGGTGTTAACTGCCAGGCCCTCCAGCTATCACTGGGCTGAGAATCGATCCAACTCACCTCTCTCTCAACTGCAGCCATTCCCTTAGGGCAGTCAGGTGACCCTCCCCTTGGCCCCAGCAGCCCTGAGAGGTGACCTAGAGCTTGCCTGTCCCTTCCTCCTCTCTATATAGGAACAATCTCTCTTAGCTGTCTGCTGCAGAGACACAAGGTATCAAACTTAGGACAGGGCCCACAGCCACCTCCTTCCTGACCCTGGCTGGCCTGAGGGTCTGGGGGAGAATTACTGGGCCTCAGCTGCCCTCACCCCTCTATGCCTGATCTTTGCAGAGCAGAGAACCCCCTGCCCCCACATCCCACCATCCAATTAATGCAATTAGCAGCAGTCAGGTTGTGGCTAATCTGTGAGCAGAGTGAATGATTGGGAAAATTACCTCCCTGCAAACACCTCAAATTTAATTTCCTTCTGTAATCTACAGACTAAATCAAGAAAGATAAACTTTGTGCTTTCCCCTTTCCTCTCTTCCCACAGCCTTGGCAGCTGTCCTGAGGGAGTCATGTGACTGGGCTTGTGCAACGGGGCTCAACACAGGACAGTCATGGATATATCCAGCATGCATGCACACGCATATGCAAGTCCACACGTTTGCAAGTCCCCCTCTGTACCTATGCCCCCTCACATATGAATTCACACACATGTCCACATATGCACACATTCATGCTCTATGTGCACACAATCATGTGCACACAGACAGACACACACACAAGCACACACTCCTGAAGGGTGGCCATGATAGTAGTTTCAGCTCTTCCACTAAAAGGCTGTGTGTGTGAGAGAGAGACCCTGCGTGCCTCAGTTTCCCTACTTGTGACAGGGGCTGTTAAAGTCCATTTGGAAGATCTTCCAGTTGTCACAGTATGGAGTCTGCTTTTTTTCTTCGTCAGCCGAGGCTGGCTCACAGAAGTGAAAGTTGAGAGGGGGACCAGGAAGAGAGTCATGGTCTTTCTACAGGTGAACAGCTCACCAGCAGCTCTGTCTGTGCCCAGAGCTGAGTGTAAGTCAGGCCACACCTGGGATCCTGTTTCCAGGTCCCAGATCTGGATTAGCCTGGTGTGATTGTGAAATGTGACACTGCCTCCGTATTATATGGCAGTTTCCTCCAGACATTACTCCAGGAGGAAGGCGGAGGCTCCTGAGACTGAACCAAAGGTCACATGTCAGGAGAACAGAAACTTGGAAGATCCCTGAGGTTTACAAAGAGGAGTGGACCGTGGCCGGGGAGAGACTCTCAGCAGCACCACTGTGGAGAGAAGGTTTTGGGATGGCGTTGCTGCCTGTAAGCTGTACAGAGGGCTCCAGGGTGGCAGGTTTTCCAGAGTCATCACAGGAGTTGGGTGGGCCTTGGTGATGCAGCTGTCTCTGAGCCATCCCTGCTTCTGGGACTAGACCCTCACCCGCACTCCTGTTAGTAAACCCGATAAACACTCATTGCTTCACCAAGTTGGACATGGTCCATTTGTTACGTAGGTCCTAGTGCCCTTTCTGGGGTGAGTAGATGTGTGCATGCGTGTGCGTGTGTGTGTGTGTATGCGTGTGCGTGCGTGTGCGTGTGCGCGTGTGTGCGTCTGTGCGTGTGCCTGTGTGTGCGTGTGTGTGTGTGTGTGTGTGTGTGTGTGTGTGTGTGTGCGCGTGTGTGGTGTCTCTCCAGGAAAGGTCTGCTGCACCGCAGTGCGCCTGTGCTTTGGGAGGCACACTGCCTTGTGTGGGAAGCAGAACAGCTGAAGGCCTGGCTGCGACACCGTGGTCAAGAACTCCAGGAAAGCTGTGTGCAGAGACTGATTAGAGTTGCGGTCGTGTGTGGGATTGGAATGCAGGTCCAGAGGCTGATTACCTCGTCCCGGCTTAGCTTTAGCTCCAGAACTGAGGTTCCTTGCCCACCTCTGTGTCAGAACTAGCATCCTGTGACTAATAGATAAAAACTTCTAGAATCTATTAACTTGGCAGGACCCCCTAACTTCCACCAACCCAAAAGCTATGTCTGTCATCAGATTGCATCTTTGGCTTGTAGAAGAGCTCCCCCTTCTTGCTGTAACTGCCTCTCTGATGTACCCACCAAGGCATTCTAAACTTGCTTTGATTTATGGCTTTCTCTGTTCTGTAAAACTATAAAAGTTCGTGAAATTGCTTCCATGTTGGAACATGGAATTTAGTTTAACTTAATTCTGTATTTCTGGGCCATGGTCACTCAAAATGGCTCCAGAATAAACTATCTCTTTTAAGGTCAGAGCTGTGTTTTCTGCATTGATATCACCTTGGGGTCTGTCAGAGTCAGGGAGGGCTTCCTGAGGGCGGCTAGCCTTGGCTGGCAGGTTTGGATAGAGGAGGGGAGACAGCAGGGGGAAGGTAGTGCTGGTGGGAGGGGCCATGGTGAGACCATGCCTCCTTGCACTTTCTACCATGGTTGTAGATTAGACTCAGGGGTTTGTAATGGGACAGAGTTAGAGTCAGTCTGGACAAGTCTTTAATCCCTTGGGAGCCTTGGTAGTGCTGGCTATACCAAGCCCCAGTGTAGCTGAGGGGCTGGTTTGTGGGATAACACCTGGAGGACCTGGGTATCAAGAGCCGCCACCCCCTTCAGCTCATCCAGGCCACCCAGCTACCCTCTGCGCACCGGGTCACACGAGTTTCAACAGGCTTTGATGTGGGGACTTCAAGCTGAGGACACAATACCTCTCTCAGGCTCTAGTTGGTGAGAAGCATGGATCCTTGAGGCTGAGTGGCAGTCCACCCCCACCTGCAGGAACCCTGAACAGAGAAGGAGTGGCCCAGAGTCACCAGTTCTTTAACCTGCCCTGGGGTGGGGATAGGGGTGCATTTGGACCCAGAACCCCAGATTCTTCTCTCCTGCCATCCCTCCACTCTCACACCCAACTGACTTTTAGGCCAGGAGAAGCCTAGAAAGAGGACCCAGGTCTGGGAGTCTAGGCCAGTGCCCCACAGAGTCGTCTCCCCAAGGCCCACACCTGAGCTGGGCAGGGGAGGGTTAAGGCCAGAGCTGCCTTGGCAGTTAGTGTTGAACTTGCAGTTTCCAAAGGCTGCAGGAGCTCCCCAAGCAAACGTTTTCTCTCCTAATGACACTGCAGCAGATTAAGGAGGGGCGCGTCTCCCCAGCAGCGTTACAGAACAGCCATCCATTATCCAGAATTGTCTGGCCTGGCAGCTGGAATAACTTGCCCATAGACCTGGGTGCAGAAAGGTTTTCTCATTTCTGCCATCAGCAAATCGTACCTGGTTCCCTTGGTCCAGGTCCTGTGGAGGAAAGATGTCAAGTATCAGTTTGGGAGGATATTAAGACAGGTTGAGGCTCAGAACAACAACAAAATTGTGCAGTCATAGTGAACCACAGATGAGAGCTGCAGCTGCCCATACTGTAGTAAAGTACTCTCTTCTGGTATTGAGCAGGAAGAGCCTCTGGGTCCAGCACGGACACCCAGTGGATATGTTTTTCCTTGCTCTAGCCTCTTCCTGAATGTGGTCCAAAGGTCTCGATGCTTAGCATGTGTAACTGAATTCATGGCTGGGTATCGGGCCCTATCTTGCCTCTGAGACTTTAGGGAAATGACTTTCCTTACGAGACCTTTCTGTGCACCAGCTCATGAAGCAGCTTTCCTCCCAAGCCCCCATGAATCTCCACTTCCAACAAGCATCCTGTCCTCATCATAGCTACAAAAGTCCCTCCCTTGAGAGAGGGTTGGCACATGTCACTGTTACCTAGTGGCAGAGCTGAGGTCAGGGCTGCCCCGAAGTTTGTGTGATGCCCTGTCCGTGCCTCAGTTTCTCACCTATAAAACAGAAGTGATACCTATGCCCCATGACCCTCACAAGGGACTGGACAGCTCCAGGGCAGTGCCTCATGAAATACAGTAGGCACAGGGGAGGAGACGGATGCCAGTGTGCACAGACACCCAGGGGTGCAAGCACACTTGTACTCGCTCATGTGGAGAAGTCAGCACCTGTGCTTCTAAAGACCGTGGGGTGGATCCAGGAGTGAGGTCATACATTGAGCAATCTTTTGAAAGAGCAAAGTCTGCGTTGTGATATAGCTCAGCTATTGCCTCACGAGGTCCTGGGTTTGATCTCAGAACCACATGATTTAGGAGTGTTGGTGTACGCCTGTAACCCCATCACTGGAGAGATGGAGGCCTGGAGGATCAGAAGTTTGGAGTCATGCCAGATATGAAAAGCCTGAAGTGCGCTCTCTATCCATGTCTAAGACATATTTTAAAAGCTGTCCTGATGTTTAACTTGTGAGTATGAACTCCGTGAGATATGTCTCAAACATGAAGCACTTAGCTTATGTCCAGCACTCTATAATCAGATATTTGGAGCCGGCTGAGGACTGAGACTTGTGTGCATAGATGTCCATAGCAGGTTTGAAGGCAACAGATGATGCTCGGGAAGAATCCAGATGTCTGGTATAGGAGGAGAAAGGTGAGCTATTGTGTGGCCAATATAAGCCACGGTTGTGAAGTGACACCATGACCCAGGAACAAGAAAGCTAAGCCAGCCCCTGCAACACATGCTCCTCTGTGGGAAGCTACTTTGTTATTAATTTTTTTCCGGAACAAGGTCACATTATGCAGCACCAGATGGCCAGGAACTCACTATATGTAGTCCAGGCTAGTCTCAAACTCACAGTGCTCTTCCTGCCTCAACCTCCCAGGCTCGGATTACATGTGTGTCTTACCGTGCCAGCTGTTTTGTTTGTTTGTTTATTTTTGGTGTTGTTTGTTTGTTTGTTTTTCTGCACTACAGCCATGCACGACCTAACAGGTGTGTCCTGACTGCAGTTGGCAGGTCACAAGCATTCCAGGAGAGATTTAAGGGAGGTTCAACATATCTGTAAATGCTGTCATCCAGTGCCAAAGGTTGGATACATCTTTGATAGACGGTGTTGTTGTAGAAGTTTAATTTTACTTATGTATAAAATAATTGTTTTGTGGATTGTTGGTGAGGGGATGCCTAGGTCTTGGCATTTTGTATTGTCTGCTGGTGTTGGATTTCTGTGGAGGATGTTGGTTGTTAATGCTCTGCATATGAAATCAGTAGAACACCTGGGAGTTCTGGATCAATATAAAAACCTGAGCTCAGACACTCAGGGTTCCGCTGTCCAGTATGGTCCTTGCCATGATAGTGGTTCCTCTGCTGAGGTCTGGCAGGGTTCACATCTGTGATTATGCCTCTTTGTCTTCTTTGCTGAGCCACCACAGCAGATGTACTGCAACAAATGGCGCCTGCAACATGGGGCACAACATCACACCAACTAATCCAATGTGGAGACAGGGAAGAAGAGAAAGAAACTCCAGACCTCTGAGAGTCCACTTTGTTTTGTTTTGTTTTCTGCAAACCTGTCCAGATACTGATGAGGTAGGATGGTCCTGACAAGACACATCTGCTGTGGTGATGAGAACTCCACCCATGAGGGAACCCTTCCTGCAGGCAAGGGCAAGTTATTTTTCCTGCAAACCAGACTCTATCTCAAAATCTGGAAAGTGTTTCCTCAGGGTCAGCACACAGAAGCTGTCGCCTAGAACTGGCTGAGGTTGTGTCTCCTGCTGGGAGCTGAACTTGGTATTGTAAGAGTCACCCAGGTGGTACTGGTTTTGAAGGCATGAAGGGCTCTTTGGAGAGCAGCTGAGGCTTGGCACTGTGAGAATCCAGGAGAGGCCATTGGGAATGTGCAGCCTCAGTGGCAGTTGAAGGCCCAGATTGAAGGAGTCATGCAGAGAAACTGAGGCTTGGCACCATGAAGAGAGCCCAGGAGAGGCTATTGGTGAAAGTGAAGCCCAGTTGCAGCAAAGGACCCCAGTGTTCTGAAGATGCCAGTACCATGGGATAACCGCCAAGAACAGCAGCAACAGCTGGAGCCTAGAGGCCAAACTGTGTGTGTTGCAGAGGTCAGATCCAGATCTAAGCCCTTTGGAGAAGCCCAGAAGGTTGTGTTGTATTCCAGATAATTGAACATTGATAATATTACTCTGCTTTCCAAAGACATTGTGAAAAACTTCATAGATATTTGGTTTCATTTGGTCCTGTGCATTAGCAACCCTCATGATTGCTCCTTTTGTAAATAGTTTTGCTGGTATAGTGCTAAATTGTGTTGTAGAGATAAAGCTTTTTTTTATTGGCTTATACAGAAAAGGGGAATTTTTGTGGAAGTTTATTTTTATTTATGTATAAAATAATTATTTGGCACATTGTTGGGTGAGGGACTGCTTAGGTCCTGGCATTTTGTATTGTCTTCAGGTGTTGGATTTATGTGGGGATGTTGATTGCTAAGGATCTGCATATGTTATCAGTAGAATATCTGAAGAGTTGTGGATCAATAAAAACACCTGAGCTTGACACTCAGGGTTCCACTGTCCAATATCGAATTTGCCCTGATAGTGACTCCCTCTGCTGAGGTATGGCAGTGTTTGCACATATGAGAATGCCCCCTTGTCATCCTTGGTGAATGACATACCAGTGAACTGCTACACAGCGTGTTCCTGAGGTCTCTGCCAGGGAAAGGGGACTATGGTGCAGAAGCCAAGCTTCATCCAGGTCTCACACATGTGTCTGGCTCTGCTGCCTCTCTGGGGACCTGTGGCCTATGCCAGGGGCCTACCTCTCTCCTGGAGCTCTTGATTCTGCTTTCCAGCTTTTCCAATCCCCTGAACCCCACCCCCACCCCATGTTCTCATTACAGACAGGTGCCTAGTGTCCCCAGCTGTAGATGTTTGCATGTCTGTGTCCAAGTGCCAACAGGGGCATTATCTGCAACTCTCTCAGACTAGTAAAGAACCTGTCCTTGTCGTGTGGCTTTGGAGAGATGTCTAGTCTGTGAGAAGTAGTCAGAGATTCATGAAGGCTGCTGTCCAGGGGATGGCTCTGTCCCATCTGACCACACTGCTATTTTTTGTTTGTTTGAGACAGGGTTTCTCTGTTGTAACTCTGGCTGTCCTGGAACTCACTCTGTTGACCAGGCTGGCCTTAAAGTCACAGAGATCTGCCTGCCTCTGACTCCTGAGTGCTCAGATTAAAGGCTTGTGCCACCACCACCTGGCCATACTCTGATCTTAATTGGTGTGAAGACCCTGTGATGTCCAAACATGAAGGTGGTAAGCTTTCCTCCCATGCACACAGAATATTTGCCAATACAGACCACATGCTGGGCTCTAAAACTTACGAAGATGTTTAAAAGCATGGGGACTGTACAGAGCACTTTCCTTGATTTCAGTGGGATGGAATTAGAAATCAATCACAAAAAAATGCCACCAGACACCTCATACATGTCTGGAAATTAAACAACACAGGTCTATAGAACCAGGGGGTTTCTGTAGAAATCACAGGCAAGATAAGAGGACTGTTTGAACGGAATGATAATAAAAACACATTAAAATTTGTGAGATGCAGCAAAAAGGTCCCAAGAGTGACATACCGAGGCTGAAATGCTTAGAATCTGAACTTTGAAAAAGTTTAAAAATCAATGATCTACATATCATAAGCTGGAGAAAGAATAGAAACCAATATCATGAGCAACACACAGTGGGGAATACCAATAGCTAGAGCCAGGTCTCCAGAGACAGTAATAGCCACCACCCTCCCCGACGAGACCGGCAAGCCCTTCACCAACCAGCAAAAAAGGGCGAACAAAACAAACCATTCCCAGGGTCAGGAGAGTTAGCTCAGATGTGGCTCAGATAGCCCAGTCTTTGCTGTCGTTTCGTTTTCTTTCTTTGTTCTGTTTTTCTGAGACAGTGGCTCACTCTGTAGCCCAGTCTGGCCTGGAACCCATGGTGATCCTCCTGTCTCAGTAGCTGAGCTCTGAGATTACAGCCATGAGCCACTGTATGCAGCTTAGTATAACAGCCTTTAATAGTACAGGTAATCATAAGATAATAGTATAAACCCTGTCATGGAAATGGACTCAATTGCTTCAGTAATGTGAGCAACTTTCTTGGAAAAACACAAATTATAAACATAGCAGCGCATCAAATAGCTCTGTATCTACTAAAGAAAATGGAATTTGTGATTTTTTTAAAAAAAATTTCCCATGATGAGAGCTACAGGTTTGGCTGGTTTATCTCTTGGGTTCTCTTCAATGATTATAAAATGATATTAACATTATACAAATTCTTTCGGACCTTAAAGGAGAGGGAACCCTTTCTATGCCGTCATAACCCATGAAACCCTGACAGACGCCAGAGAGCAAAACAAGAAGCCAGGGTCTGCCAAGAATATCGGTGCATAGGAGCTGGGAGATTACGGAGTGCAATTGGACAGTAGCCAAGGTTGATGGAGGAGGGCAGAGACTGGAGAATCCCTGGAGCTCATTGGCGGGGTGGTCTAGCCAATCAGTGAGCTCCTGGTTCAGTGAGATACCAGGTTCAGGAAATAAGGTAGAGGAGTGATCGAGGAAGAGCTAGAAACACGCACTCACACATGTGAGCATGCACACATGTGCGTGCGGGAAAAATAAAATAATATGTACCTATGTAAATCTGAAAACACCATGTTGAAAGACGCTAGACTCTGCTCACAACCTCATGCATATGGAATCCTGGAATATAGTCGCTCAATGGCTGCCCAAGGTGAGGTGTAGAATATCTGGGGGGGAGACTAACAGCAGCTGGGCATCAGAACATTAACGATGCCTTGTGACTATAGAGTATCAGTTATTTTTCTCATTGCCGTAACAAAAGATATCTGACCAAAGCCACTTAAAGCGGCTGGGGAGGTGACTTGGCAGGTAAAGTCACAAGTCTAACAACCTGTGCTCAATCCCCAGAGCCCCTCCTGGAAGGGGAGAACTGACTCCACAGAATTTCCCCGTGACCTCCACAGGTACCCAGCGATATGTATGCACATTCCCAAGGTTGGGGTATAACACCCCATTGGTTGCCCCACCGTGCATCTCTTCCATTGTCTCTCTGGAAAAGCCAGCTGCTTGGTCTACAGTAGTCTTCCCCCCTTGCAGGAGCGACTAGAAGCAGGTACTCTCCTGCAGCCAAGCCTGGAGTTGGCTGCTGTGACCCTGATGAAGACTTTGATTTTGTGTGGCACCTGAGGACGCTGGCCAAGCTGGGTCACTCCCATGGAGACTGAGAGATGGGGGATACTACTAGTTGCAGCTGGGCAATTTGGTTGTAATCTGGGTTTTCGGGCTATGCCAGAGCTCTGAGAGGTCCCTGTCTTCTCCACTCGTATCTCCACCTTCCCCTGAAAGGACCTGATGCTGCCTGACAAGCTGGAGGCTGAATCTGAACAATCAAACATGCCTCCATTCCATTCAGCAGAGCAACTCCAAGCTCCCACAAGGTGGGAGATTCCCTGCAAATTAAACCTCACGGGACCCACACAATCACATCAACGTTTTACACTTTCAGATATATGTTTTATAATAGGATTGTCTTCTTGTTTTCTTGGTGCTGGGGTTTGAACCTACGACCTTATGCTTGCAAGGCAAGCACTTGACCAACTGTACTAATTCCCAGCCCTTAGAATCATTTCCTACTGTGTTTCTTCAGAAAACCAGGGTAGAGAAAGCTGCGGCCGAAGGACCACAGAAGATGCCTGCAGGAACTTGGGGGGGAGGCCTTAGGCATTCTTGGGGATCCTCTTGTAACCCTATAGGAGCCCAGGCTGGCTTTCCAGGGGGACAACTTCACCACCTCTATCAAGCGCTTTGCAAATGTCTACAGCCATTAGCCCAGTGAGCTCAGAAGCTTATCATAAAAGTGAAACCACAGGTGAACACACGGTTCTGTGTTCAACCATGGCTGGCATGGGGTCACCGTAGCAGCCAAGGCTGGGGCCACTTTCGTGCCCAACAGCAGATGGTGTATTTGCTAAATCAATTATGGGTGGGAAATGGGCCTGCAGGAACAACGCACTGCCACCGGATGCTTGAGTGATGAATGTTACTTAAAACGGAACTTTCAGAGGTAATTTATGTTAGGAAAGGACTTGTAAATGAAGAACTCGAGAAAAACAGCTTATAAAATCAGATATAGGGTGCGTTCCAATGCGGGGCTAATAAAACTCCGAAGGACTTAGACAAAAATACCAGCAGCTGTTACCTCTGGTGAGGAATTACCATTTCCCCTTAAGTTTCTGTACTTTCCAAGTTCTCTACAAGGAACACCTGCCACTAATACATTATTTTAAAATTGTAAGTGAATGCAGCTTGGGCGAGACCTCCTCTGTAGCTGCTCACCCTACAGGGGCTCCTGGATTGAGCTGCAGGCTTGAGCATTGACCTGGGCGGGGTTGGGGGGGGGATGTGTCTTTGGTCTCCATTCCAGGACTCTGGGTCTGGTTGGCACACAGACTGTCTGTTCTTTTCCACCCTCTGTGCTGTCATGTCCATATGCCCTGCCGAGGCTGTTTTCTCACAATCCTTCTGCCGACGATAGAGAAGCGGGGAGCGACATGAATGGAAGAAGCGGGAGCAGGCGCCACGGAAACCGTCTGGTAGGAGCTTGTGCCGCTGGCGTGGGTCATTTGTATCCCCTCTTCATATCCGGTGGTGGCTGTGATTGCTGGTGCTCCAGCAGCTGCATTGTGTCCATAAGACAGTGTTACAATGAAGTAGTGTTGTAGATGATGCTGGAGTAAAATCAAACAGGGAGCCTGGTACGTTGACACAACTGTGCCTTCAGCAACCATAGATGTCTTAGGGTTCTTGTGTCTACAATTTCCTTACATGTAAGAGAGATGTGATTTCAATTTATTTAAGAAACTTTCTGATTCTAATTAAACAGTCAAATTTATTTCCAGGGCCAAAAATAAAGGAAGATTCGACAGGAATTTCCTAACGTAATTTAAAAATGATCTCTCTTAATGTAGGGGAGGGGAAACCATGGTCCTCACAACGCTAAGGATCTTGGGACATAACCTGGGTTATCACCTGATTAGATCACGTGCAATGGTGGGAAATATCAACAGAATCACGAGCCTTAATGTCTCTTTCCCCAACTTCAGCCATCTCTCTGGTATCCAGAACTGGCCAAAGTGAGGCAGGCATGAGTCCGGGACAGGACAGTCAGGGCTCCCTGGACAGCCCCTGAGCCTCTTGAGAGCTCTCTTGCTCCTAGCGAAACAAAGGACCTGCAGGGAGAGAGGCAACAGAACGCATGATGTGTCAATAGAAAGTGAGCCTTGCCTGGTGGTGATGGGCACATTCCATTTCAACTCAAATTCTTTCAAATCTGAAAGACAGGTCAGCAGTCTCCTGGGCCAGTCATCCCTCTCCTTAATGCTTGGAATCTTTCTTCAGCAATTTCCACCAATAGCCACAATGAAATTCATCACATCATAAACAATCTCATCATCAATCACCGTCACCAACCCATCACCATCACAATCCCTATCACCATCATCACCATCAGCACTGCCATCATCCTCATCACCATCCTCATCACCATCACCACCATCACCATCACTACCATCACCACCATCACCATCATCACCATCACCATCATCATCATCATCATCACCATCGTCACCATCATCACCATCCTCATCACCATCATCACCATCATCTCCATCATCACCATCATCACCATCATCACCATCATCACCATCACCACCATCATCACCATCACCACCATCACCACCATCATCACCATCATCTCCATCATCACCATCATCACCATCCTCATCACCATCATCACCATCATCTCCATCATCACCATCATCACCATCACCACCATCATCACCATCACCACCATCACCACCATCATCACCATCATCTCCATCATCACCATCATCACCATCCTCATCACCATCATCACCATCATCACCATCATCACCATCATCACCATCCTCATCACCATCATCACCATCATCACCACCATCACCACCATCATCACCATCATCTCCATCATCTCCATCATCACCATCATCACCATCATCACCATCACCACCATCATCACCATCATCACCATCATCACCACCATCATCATCATCATCTTCATCATCACCATCATCACCATCACCACCATCATCATTGCCTTGTGCCACCGCCACCATCACAGCCTTTGTTGAGCATGTACTTTGTACCAGGCACAGATCACCTTGTTTAGAATCTTATTTGCATTAAATTCTCAGCACAATGCAGTGGTGCAGATCACAATCCAGATTTGTAACCTCGGTTGGGAAACTGAGGCTCATAGAGGCATTCAGTCACAGCGTGTTTGATTGCGGCTAACCTCTACCTCTTGTTGCTCCTGAGGGTGGAGCAACACCCACCTCTGCAAGAGAGGTGCTAAGAGCTCACGGGAAGAGGTTTGTCTTAGCACCTGGAACTGGCTTCCTTGCTGGAATTGAGCATCTTCCTGGTTTCTTGGGATGCCATGGAGTGCTTCTAATTTCTGGCATGCACGATGGCCTTTCTGACGTTGGAGGCAGTGTTTGCTCCCATCTGATCAGTGTTCTTCATCATCATCTTTATACCACCCTCCTTCCAACCCCAGGGCCTTTGCACCTGCATTCTCATGACTTTGGTCTTCTGACATTATCAGCAAGGCTCACTTCCTAATTCTATTTTGGCCTCTGTTTAAGTATCACCTCCTGAAAGAGAGCTCTTCCGGCTGCCCTCTTTCATGCTACTCCTCTCTAGTCCCTTCCCATTTGCTCATCATTTCTCTCAGTAGAACTTAAAGGTTATATAAATGTATGCATGCCAGGCAAGCACCTCACCAACTTTTTTTTTTTTTTCTCAAAGAGAATGCTTCAGGTGAATCAACAGCTTATGCCAAAAAGGCCTTGCATCTTAATGGCCCGGGAACAGAGAGCAGATTCGCAGTGTGGGTGCTGGAGTAACCCGGGGTTCCTGCCGCACAGCCAGACTGAGCCAGCTGAACGGCCACCATGACTGTGTTCTGAGGATACTTCCCTGAAATCTTTGCTCAGGCCGTAGGGGTGACTGAATGCTCTGAGACAGTTTGAAAGGTCTTGACATTATTCTAAGTCTTTTCTGGAATGTTGCAGTGGCCCGAGAAGGTCACCCGACAGCACAGAAACTTGTTGGAGAGACAGTTTTCAAGACATGGATACGTCTGAGGTGACAAATCTGGTGCTTGAGTTGGGGGAGCAGGAAGAGCAGCGTCAGTGTCGGGGCCGTGGTTGGAGCTGGGTACAGAGGAGAGGGTGCTGCGGGGAGAAGAAGGAGTGAAGCACTGGAGGTTGGAGCTACACCTAAGACATGAAGGTTGGTCAGGGAGAGAAAGTTAGGTGATGCTTGTTGCTCCCAACAAGAGAGGCCAAGGGTAGAAGGAATAAAGGGTCATTAAGGATTCGAGAGCCACACGAGTTGACAGGTGATGGCAGACCCAGGAGGCCCTTGTCTCTTGAGAAGTACCTGGTGAGCAGCTGGGGGTGGACGCTCGCCTGGGAGAGTGCTTGCCTTGTGTGATCTTGTGTCATCTTGGCTGAAACCCTAACCGGATATGGATGACCTCAAAGGCAAGCCACTGGGCTGGGTGATCCCGTGGGGGGCTTTTCTTGATCATATTACTTAAAATGGGAGACCGACCCTAATTGTGGGCAGCACCTTCTCATGACGCCCATATAAAAGAGGGATGGAAGGACGTGTTGGTTTTAGCCTATGTGTCTCTGCCCTCGCTGCTAAGCTTATCTGTTCTGTTGTGGTTAGATTCTTTGCCAGAAGCTTCTTCAGGATTCCAACGTAACCTGAAGACCAGCAGCTCTCCAGGAATCCTCTAGGCTTCTAGCACCACATCGGGGCTACTGGGACATCCAGTCTCATGGACTGAACAACTGGATCCTCAGCATCTTTGGTGCGAGGCAGCCGTTGTTGGAATACCTAGATGGCATTGTGTAAAGCAGTCGAATAAAGCCACTTTTCATAAATATTCGTTCCATCAGCTCTGTCAGAACTCCAATACTTGCACAGTAAGTCTTGAACCCACATGGGGTAAGCACGGCTTTGTCCTCTTCCCAGGCTTTTTCTGTGCCCCTTTTCTCACATTAACTTTAGAATCAATGTCTTCACAATGGGTTGCTGGGATTGGGGTTGGTATTGTGAATCTATAGATAAATCTTAAGAGACTGGTCTTAGTTACTGTTCTATTGATGTGAGGAGATCATGGCCAAGGCAGCCTATAGAAGGAGACGTTTAATTAGGGGCTTGCTCACAGCTTCAGTGGGTGAGTCCATGACCAGCATGGGGGGAGAACATGGTGGCAGGCAGACAGGACTGGCACTGGAGCAGTAGCTGAGAGCTCATGTCTGACCCCCAAGTTGCAGGAAGAGAGGGAGGGGAGAGAGAGAGAAAGAGAGAGAGACTAGGTCTGATGTAGGCTTTTGAAACTGCAAAGCCAATCCCCAGTGACAAACCTCCTCCAAAAAGGCCACATCTCCTAATCCTGCCTAAAGAGTCTACCAACTGGGAGCCATACATTCAGATATATGAGCCTATGGAGGACATTATTATTCAAATCACCATACTTCTCACGACAACATGGACTCTGCCTATTCATGAACATGGTACTCTTCCTTCCTTCAAATACCTTTAACTTCAACCATGCAATAATCTTTCTCTTTTAACTTGAGTGGAGGGAACATTTGTGCCTTGGATTCAATTCCAGGGCCATTAAATGAATACATAAATACTGTTTTATCTTCACTATTGACTTGTGTTGAAGAAATTTATTTTTAGTTGTGTTTAAAATATTGTTTTGTACACTCTTGAGTGAGGGGCTGCCTAGGTCGTGGTGTTTTGTATTGTTTGCAGGTGTTGAATTTATGTGGGAGATGTTTAATTGGTCATGATTGGCACTTTCTATCAGTTGAACACCTGAGGAATTCTGAATCAATAAAAACACCTGAGCTCAGATGCTCAGGGTTCCACTGTCCAGTGTGGTACTTGCCATAATAGTGGTTCCCTCTGTTGAGGTTTGGCAGGGTATGCACCTGTGAGAACACTTCCATGTCTTCTTGGCTGAGCCACCCAGCAGTAGAACAACTACAGACTTGCTATATCTTTTTAAAATAGTGACTATCCTAGAATGTATGATACCCATACTTAACTGGTTGCATAATGGTTTTTCCTGTATAGTTTTATTTTATTTTTGTAATTTGATGTATGTATGTGTGTTTCTACATGGTTATATGCCATGTATAGAGGTGCCCATGGAGGCCAGAAGAGACTTTTACATCCCCTGGAACTGGAATTACAGGCGGTTCTGGGAACTGAACCTGTGTCTTCTGCAAGAACAGCAAGTGCTCGTAATTGCTGAGCCATCTGTCCAGCCCTCATTTTCAGTTTTCATAGAACACTTCCATTTCTTCCTTCCAGTACCTTGTTACTTTTCTCTTTATATACAATTGTCTGAAAGCAGTGACAATATCTAGCCAAAATCTATTTCAGGCAGGTCGTGACTGAAGAAGACACCTAAGGTCATTCTCTGGTTTCAACACACATGCACCTACACCAGCACACACACACACACACACACACACACACACACACACACACACACTGCACACACACACAATGTACACACACACACACACTGCACACATACACAATGTACACACACATACTGCACACACATACAATGCACACACATACAATGCACACACACTGCACACACACACAATGTACACACACACACACTGCACACACACACAATGTATACACACACACACACACACACACACTGCACACACACACATATACACCTACCACAGATACACACGTACACACAGCAATGTGGACAAAATCTCTCTCTCTCTATCTCTCTCTATTTATCTGTGTATGTGTGCACACGCATGTGTGTGCTTGTTTGTATGTGTGCACATGTTTACCCATTGAGTTTCTGATGACTGTGGCCAGAAATTTTCATGTAATGTGAAAACCCTCAGACATTGCTCCTTCGCACTCCCTCCCACACACCCGTAGCGACTCCAGCCCTGTCCTCTTGACTTTGTCTCCTTGGTCAATGAGACCCAATTCTTCTTTTTACAATAGTCCTATTTCCCTTCTGTGTTTATCCTTTGATAATTTCTATTCTACTCCATAATTTATATTCATTTTTATCCTACAATGGCTAATCTTTTGATGGTATTTTAGTAAAAATCTCATATCAAATAGTGTACTTTTCAGCTCTGGAAGATTTGTTGATGCCTTGAATCAATGTTTATTATTTTTCTGAATAGAGACAGTGTGCGTATTATGTTAGATTTATATCTAAGTATTCCCATTTGGGTGTGATTGAAATGGTATTACTTTTCTCACTTTAAATTTCAATTATTCATCACTACTATATTGGAAAATAACTGACTTTTGTATCCCAAGACTATATTGTGAAACTTGCTGGTATTTGCTTACTAGTGCCACACTTTTTGATTTTCCTTTTGAGATTCTGTGGGAAATTACACAAATAATCATGCTATTTTCAAATAAAGACAGTTTTATTTCTCCCTTTACAAACTGCACATTGTTGTGGAAGTTTATTTTTAGTTGTGTTTAAAATAATTGTTTTTGTGCACTGTTGGAAAAAGGGAAAAAGGAAAAAGGGCCTTGGCATTTTGTATTGTTTGAAGGTGTTGGATTTCTGTGGGGGTTGTTTAATTGCTAATGATCTGCACGTGCTATCAGTAGAATACCTGAGGAGCTCTGAAAGAATAAAAACACCTGAGCTGAGACGCTCGGGGGTTCCACTGTCCAGACTGGCACTGGCCAGGGTGGTGGGTCCCTCTGCTGAGGTCTGGCAGGACTTCCACCTATGGACATGCCCCCATGTCTCTCTTGGTGAGACACCACAGCAGCTAACTACTACAGCACATATCTTCCCCATCCACAGAATGGAGAACTAACCCTGGGCCACTAGCATGCTGGGCTAGCACTCCACAAATGAGCCACACCACAGCCTGAGCTGTACACCTTTTTTTTTTCTGCTTCTTCCTGGTCTTGCTATATAAACAGTATGGTGCCGGACAGAAGGCGGCGAGAGAAGACGTTTTCTTTTTCTTTCCAATTGTTGACAATGATATACCGGTCCAGTCTCTCTATTAGAGGTATTATCCCTGGGTTTCCCCCTCCCTCCTATCCGTAGACGGTCTTTGTCAAGGCGAAAGAGTTCCTGATTATTCTTTATTCCCTGCGGTTTGACTGTGAATGGGCGTTGGACTTCACCAAACGCCTTTTCTGCACCAATGATATTCTCATACGGATTTTATTCTCTTGCCCGCTGATTTGGATAAATTATAGTGATTGATGTTTGAATGTTGAACCAGCCTTGTATGCTTGGAGAAATTCCTTCTTGCTCACACTCTATAATCTTTTTTTCATGCGTTCTTGATTTGATTATCTAGTCATTTTTCTGAGAATTTTTTTCTGGGTATGTTTATGAGAGAAACTGTCACACTGTCTCATAGCTCCTTACAGTGCTTTCTATTGGCTTGGAACTTAAAGTGATTATCACCTCACCCTGGTATTTAAATGAAGTATTTAATGTCATAAATTAAGATTTCAGTGTGTTTCAATAGTCACCATTGTCTGACCAAAGTCAGTTTTTAAGGCAAATGTAAGATGCCTGGGGTTGTACACAAGAGCTCAGAGTTGCACAATTTGAGCTCCGTGCTTGGAATTGAGGAGAAAGAACGGAGAGGTTCTGCGGCCTGCCAAGCTTCCCTCTTTGTTTCTTTGTCCTCTTGCACGTAAGTGATGGGGACTAGCACACATCAGAAAGAATGTGCTAGGACTTCCAGGTCACACATTTTCTTAGCAGGACAGGCCTGCTTTCTGCGTGGGCAGCAGGTCCCAGATCCTATGGAAAGCATAGCCCCTCTCAGGGCTAACGGTGTCTCGGATCCTCAGTTACGGAAGGCATACTCTTTTACCTTGCATTCATTTAAAAATGGTGATTAATATGCACGACGGGACATGTGTCTTCAAGCCATTTGAAGTGCCCAGTTCAGCCACACGAGCTCCATAGCTCACATCTGGTTGCTGCCTGCAGCCTCTAAAGCTTTGTCCATCTTCCCACAGAGAAGCTCCTCACCAGTACTCAATCAGTACTCACTCCAGCCAGGCTCGGAGGTACAGCCTTGTAATCTCACCTGCCCGGGACTGCCTGGGCTACAGAGTGAGTTCTAAGCTAGCCCAGACAACTTAGTGAGAACCTGTCTCAAAGAGAAGGGCTGGGAATGTTGCTCAGGGCTGCACACTTGCCTGGAAGGTAGGAGACCCGGGTTCAATTCCCAGTGCCTCAAAAAGGTAAAACCACCTAGTAACTGCTCATCTTCCCCTCCACTCACCACTCCTCCACTCTGGGGATAGAGGTTAGCACCTCGTGTTGCAGTGAGTACACCCCTGAGACTTGTGTCTGGCCATCCCATTCCTTGCTCCTTCCTCCCCAACCCTGTTAGTGCTCCCCACCGTGCTCCACATGTCCTCCCATTCACCCACTCGAATGCCCTTGCGTTTGCTCCTCTGTAACAGTGAACACCTCCTCACCTCCACCTCTGTCCCAAACCAACTCATTCTTCCTGCCTCGCTTGATATAGTACAGATTTATATTTTAGAAATGCCTCCTCATCCTCAGGGCTGAGTATGGCTCAGTGGTAGAGTGCTTGTCTAGTATGTGTAAGGTCCTGGGTTCTGTCCCCAGCACCATCAGAAAGTTCTGATTTTAGAAATACCTTGTCCTAAGTCTTGACTCTGTCACAACCTGGGTGGGGTGTCCTCCATGTCCCCCACCCTAAGCCTTGTGTTCTCATTTGCAAATCCTGAGTTTGATTTTATCACTTTGAAGGGTTTTTGAGAAGTTCAAAGAAATATATTAAAAACACAGCAAAAGGGTGAGTGTGCACAGGTGTTTCTGAAATTGATTGAATGGACATTGTGATAGAAATTATAACTTGTCAAAAATGATTTAAAAGGAGCAGAAAGGGTCATCGAGATGGCAAAGTGGGGGAAGACAATTGCCATCAACCTTGAGGACCTGAGTTTGAGCCCTGAAACTCACATGGTGGAATGAGAGAACCAACTCTGACCTCCATGTGCACACGTGCAACCTTGTCCCTGAGCACTAAGTGCGATTAAAAGAGAAGAGGGAAGGCTGCGTAGCCGTGTACTGATTGTTTCCTGTGTGTCTGTGTATACATGTGTGTGTGTGTGTATACGTGTGTGTGTGTGTATACGTGTATGTGTGTGTGTGTACCTGTATGTGTGTGTATACGTGTGTGTGTATACTTGTATGTGTGTGTGTGTGTATACGTGGTATGTGTATATGTGTATGTGTGTGTGTACGTGTATGTGTGTGTATGTGTATACGTGGTATGTGTATATGTGTATGTGTGTGTGTACGTGTATGTGTGTGTATACGTGTGTGTGTGTATACGTGTGTGTGTGTATACGTGTATGTGTGTGTGTATGTGTATACGTGGTATGTGTATATGTGTATGTGTGTGTGTACGTGTATGTGTGTGTATACGTGTGTGTGTGTATACGTGTGTGTGTGTATACGTGTATGTGTGTGTATGTGTATACGTGGTATGTGTATATGTGTATGTGTGTGTGTACGTGTATGTGTGTGTATACGTGTGTGTGTGTATACGTGTGTGTGTGTATACGTGTATGTGTGTGTGTATGTGTATACGTGGTATGTGTATATGTGTATGTGTGTGTATACGTGTGTGTGTGTATACGTGTGTGTGTGTATACGTGTGTGTGTACGTGTATGTGTGTGTATACGTGTATGTGTGTGTGTGTATGTGTATGTGTGTGTGTATGTGTATACGTGTATGTGTGTGTGTATACGTGTGTGTGTATACGTGTATGTGTGTGTGTATGTGTATACGTGTATGTGTGTGTGTGCACGTGTATGTGTGTGTATACGTGTGTGTGTATACATGTGTGTGTATACGTGTATATGTGTGTGTGTACGTGTATGTGTGTGTGTATGTGTATACGTGGTATGTGTATACGTGTATGTGTGTGCGTGTGCACATGTACGTGTGTGTATACGTGTGTGTGTGTGTGTGTGTGTATGTGTGTGTGTGTGTGTACACCAGAGGTCCACTTCAGGCATTGTCAGAATTCTAACACTATCCACATTGTTTTTCCAGACAGGTCCTCTCACTGTGAGTGAGTGTGTGGGAACCCCTCTGTCTCTGCGCCCTGAGCACAGGGCACTACCAAACTCAGCCTTTCCCCAGGAGTTCCAGGAATCACACTCAGGCCCTGAGGATTTCACTTTATCCAGGGAGCCATGCTAATGTATGCTAATTTACACTAATGTAAAAGAGTTACATTTGAAGTTTAAACTCCTCTCCAAAGAAGCACCCTATCATCTTGAACTACCAGAAACTGGAGACAAGTCAAGAACCCTCCGTGGCTTGTATAAGATATGATGATCCTGATACCAAAATCCAAATAAGAATATTACAGGAAATATATAATTCAGATGCTTCCGGTGGCCACAGCTATAGAGCTCACCACTACTGCGAAACCACTACGATCTGGTTTACTGCAAAAAGCATCGTGCCTCCTCAGCAGGTCTGCATTATCCCAGGAATTTAAGCATCCATCAACATAGAAAAGCTGTTGATGGTGTTTGGCTGTGCTAACAGGCAGCACAGCCAGTAAAAATGTTCAGAATGCTTCTAGAGAAAATTATCACAAAATAATTTAAGCCGAGAGGCAGAGAAATGAGCCACATTCACTGACGGATGGGAGGGGACGCTGCCGCAGAGATCGCAGCCCTCCCTTCAGCGTCTACGTAACATTCCAGGTAAAATTGTAATAGCCTATCTCGAGGAATTTGATGCCCTGATTGTAAAATTTATAATAAGAAGAACCCAAGGAGAATTACCCAAAACACACCTGGAAAATAAGCCAGGGTCTGGACCATTTCAGATAGCGAGGACTGTGCGAGTCGATGAGCACATGGATTTAATAAGGCAGAGGACAGGGGGGTGTCCGTACTGGAGTCACTGTGGACCGCCGGTGAAGGGTGAACTACATTGTAATGATGGTTTGTCCATATGGAAAAAAAAAAAAACCCCAAAAAAACAAAAAAAACGAAATCTAACCCAGATTCCTTGAAAATCAATTCCAGATAGATAGGGATTTGGCCCCAAAATGCAAAACTTTAAATAATTTAGAGAAGAATGTGGACTGTTTTTATGACCTTGAGTAGCAAAATATTTTGTTCCCAAAGTACCGAAAGGATGAACCATGGAGGAGATCAAAAAGTCTGACTGAATCACAACAAAGATGATTCTAAGTGTCCACACTATGAGAAAATAAACAGGCAACCTGGGATGGGGAAGACGTCACACTGTGATCAATAAACAGCTATTATCCTAAATAGATGAGGGACTCGGAAAAATCAGCAGGATGGCAACAAAGAGTGGAAAATTAGACACGAGCAGGCATTTCACAGGTGAAACACAAAGCCCGTAATGGCTGGAAATTAGGGTCAATTTCACTCACAGGGAAGCCGATCCACGAACAACACACAGAGCAGCATCTTCCGGCTGGGGAGTTGGCTCAGTTGCGATTGATACAGCGATTGATCAGTAGTGTGTATCAATACAGTGATTGATACATGAGCGTGAGGAGCTGAATTTGATGCCCACGACACAGGGGTGCGTGGCGTTAGATTTTAAACGTCAGCACTGGGGGGGTGACACAGGCGATCCTTGAGGCTTGCTGGGCAACCAGCCCAGCCTTGTATCAAAAAGCAGGGTGGAGAGTAGTAGGGATACTGGATGTGGACTTCTGGCCTACATGCAGCCCACATGCTCACTTGCACACATTCATACACGTACACACAAATAGGCTGGTATTTCGTGCTCACTCTCCTGGCAACAGCTCTGATACCTCAGCGACCCCTATCTGGATCCAAAGCTGTAAACCTTACACAGCTCTGCTGGGAGGGGAAGCAGGTGCTGCCACAGAGCGGAACAATTTGTAACCGACCTGTGAAGTTGAACAAACACGGTTGCCACGTGCCAGCAATTCCCCTTCTAGAACATTCCCCTCCAGAGAATCTGCTACGCAGGTGCACCGGGAATTCGTGCAGGAATGTTCAGGGCTGCCTGGTCTCTAACAGCAAATAAACAAGCAAGAGTTGCCCAAAGAGCAACAACAGTTAGGAACATGCGGAGAGCCCGCGGAGAAAAGGACGGGGTTTCGGATGTAAGCTTTCCTGTGTGCGCAGCAGCCCCAGCAAGGTGGGTAAGCCACAGATGCTCGTGTCCACAAAGTGCATTGCACACACTGCCAAGTGAAAAGGAGAAACGGGGCACGGAGAAGCCATGCATGGTGTCCACAAAAGCCACGCTAGTGACGGGAGACAGCATCTGCTTTGACACAGAGACAGTGGTATGACACCAAAGGAAAGGCAGAGGGACCCAAAATACAGTGTTTTCTGGGAGGGCACCCAGGGGCAATGTCTCTCCACACCCTGGCAGCAGCGTCCTCGTTCCACAGAAGTCGGGTTGATTCACAAGATTTTTACCAAAATCCAATTTAAGACACAATTTAAAGTGATAGAAGGTCTCACACACACAATCGAAGTTGGCAGAGACAGCCTGTGCTCTCTCTGGAGTCAGGCCCCACCCCTGAGTCATCGGCATGCACCCTTCTGCGGGTGGATGCTGTTCATCCGTTTTGCAGGTGTGGCAACTGACCTCCAAAGAGGTTAAGCAGCTTGCCTCAGGTCACAGTAAGAGGGATGCCAGAGGCTGCCCCGGCCAGTGTAGTTGGTGGTTCCCCCAGTCGCTGTACACTCTGACTACAGTACCCCTGCTTCCTGATGAGCAACACCCTGGGTCTCAGCTGTTCTAGCAGAGTCCCTCTCAAGCTCCTCCACACATAGTGCAAACATGCTCCTGGTGCCTTCTAGGGGCTCAGCTGCAAGGAAGGATCAAGAGTCAGAGGAGGGGAGGAGCCTGGGGTTGGGAGTCAGGAAAGTAGCCCAGAGTAAGAAGTGGAGCCTGGGACTTAGGGGCAGAGGTGCCTGAGGCTGGAGGAGGAGGGAGCCTGGGCCTGGAATAAGGTGAGGATTCAGGGCCTCAGGTGAGGAGGAAACTGGTACTGGAAGGTACCACTGCCACTGCCATGTGAGCTGCAGACCCTGGAGAGCAAATCAGAGTCTTGAGGGTGCCCTGAGTCGCCTGGGCCTACCCTGCTGTAAAGGGAAACAGTGTAGCTTGGGAATGCTCTGGAAGGCCTGTAGTGTAAGAGAAGACAAACTAGAACAGCCTTGGGAGGCCAAGCAGTCAAACAGAACCCAAGTTACACCCAGCTCCGGCACTTCCTATGACCTCACTTGGTCTGTGGGTTCTCCCCTACTCTGAGCCTCAGTTTCCTCACCTGGGAAACAGGGGCTGTGGGAACTCTGGTTGAGGCTGTTGAAGGAAGAGTGGAGCCCAGGGCCACCGTCCCTGCTGAGCTGTTCCTCTCCCTGACCCCATCCTCACCCTGTCTTCTGGGGAGTGTTTCTAAGTTATTTTGAGAATTCTGATACCACCAAATAAGTACCACCACTGTAGCGCCCCCAAATCCAACCCCTCTCCTACACCCCTCTCCACCCTCAACCCCACTTGGAGTCCCATCTCAGGGCCTCTGCTAATGACAAGGACGGGGACTCGTCACTTGGAGACATGTAATGTGTACTTGTTGTAGAGAAGCTATATACTTCTGCACCCAGGCATGAGGGCAGTCAGGGTGCTTGCCACTGATCAGGTTAGGCTGACAATGACAGTTTCCTCTTCCCTGAGAAGAAAATGGCCTCCGAGTCATCCCGAATGCCAGTGTGTGCCTGGTGCACCGCGGGCAGCAGTCAGCTGGTGGTTGGTATTTGTGACAACCTTATACAATGGCACCCCATGTTTGTGTGAGCAGCTGTGTAGAACCTGAGGCACAGAAGAGGTGGGGCTCACACCCTGGACAGGCCTCCTCTGCTTCCCCTGCTTGGGTCTGGATATGGGCCTGGATCAGAAGGCACCTGGCCAGGTATCTCTCCCAGAGCCTGCTTATCTGCTCCCAGCAGCCCCAGGACCCAGGGCCAGCTGCCCATGCCCCCAGCCTGGCAGCGTCTATGCAGATGGAGATGGGGTGGGGAGAGGCTGGGTATGCCCTGGATAACCTTGCATGGCACATTTACAACCCTTAGATATGGCACTTAGAGCACAGTGTCCCTAGGCTGCTTGGTAGGAAAGAGTGGCCCACGCCATGTACTGGACTCCTAGGGGAAGGCTTGCATCCTGGGGCGCTCATCTTTCTATTCCTGTGCTTGGGAGGCTTCTGTCGCAGTCAGCTCTGAGCTGGCTGGTAGATGGTTATCAAGCCACTCTGAGACACTCCATCTCCTACAGTCATGCTAGGTTTATAAAACACTAAAAGTCTTCACCTGAGATCTGGGAGCTCAGCCCTTCTGGATGCCTGCCACCCTCTGAAGACTACATCAGGGAACCCAGCCCTTGCACAGCCCCGGCCTTTCAGAAGGATCTCCATCCTATTGCACCGGGTCAATCCTGGAGCCCTATGCTCAGGACCCTCCTCTCAGCCTCCCAGGAAGGCCAGTCCTGATCTGAGCACCTAAGAACCCTTCCAGGGACAGTGCCCAGCACCCTAACCCTGGCCTCCAGCTCAGTGACTCACTGTAGAGGCTCCAGCCTCATCAGCAGCCTGACCTGGGCTGGGCTGGTCTCAGGAGAGACTTGTGGCCCGGCGGTGACCCCCTGTTCTCAGCCTCTGGATCTCAGTGTCCATGGCATGGGTTTGGTACCCCTTGCGGGTGGTGACACCTGTCCCTCACCCCTAACATACCTCATGCTTTTGAGTCAGGCTCACTCCCCCTCTCCCTGTGTCCTTTGAACCCAATCTGGCCTCTGAGCCTTTGCTAGACTGTCCCCTGCAGGGAGAAGCTTCCATGTCCCTGTCCCTTCCCAGTCCTCTACTTACTCCGCAGGCAGGATTTGGGGGGACACTAGGGGTCTACCAAGGTGGGGAAGAGGAGGTGAGACTTTCAGGCTCTGGTCAGACATCTTGAGGTTGGGGCCAGAATAGGGGACATATTTATGGTGAGGCCAGGGACAGGTTCCATCCTGTTTCACGTGCTCCTCACTCTCTTTCATGCCAGGAGAGAGGATGCAGCCCGGATCTGGCACTGAGACACCACCCATCCCTGTAGCCCAGCCACAGTGACTCCCTTCCTTCAGTGTTCATCAAGGCCCCTCTGTGCTCACCCTCAGGATGCGTTAGCCCTGCTGATGGGGAGATGGAGTCCCTGGGAACCTGGGCACATGCACACTGCGGGTTGGCTTCTTCTGGTGCGAGTTCTTGGGGTCCACTCCTTAGAGTCCAGCGTGCCTGGGCCCTGCTTTTGTAGGAACAAGGAGACTGAGAGGAGAAGCCTGGCCCACCCATCTTTCCTGGCTTGCGGGATGAATCCTGTTGGGCTTCCTGGAGATGCAAGTGGGACCTTAGGATTACTCTGGGAACCTTCCCAGCTCTCCCTGGGTCCCACTTCTCAGGCAGGGCTCCCCTCCTCGCTCCTCAATGGAATATTGAAACTGCTTCATGAGGAGCTGGATGGAAAAGGAAGGGCAGGCTGGTGAGGTGTGCACAATTTGGGGGATTCCTGCAGAATCTCCCTCAGTATGGAGGCCTCTCTCTATTCTCTGGGGTTCTGTCTGGGAAAAGCCCTGGACCATGGCATGGGAGGACAGCGAGCCCATTGTGAGCACAGCCACTGTCACTATACACTGATCTTCTTTGTAGTGTCCCTGTATCTAGTTCCAGCATGTCACAGATGCTCCATGAGCTGCCTCTGGTCACCTTGTGCCACAGCTAGGAGGCTCCTGGTATGATGGCCACAGCCTCCACTCTGGAATCCTCGAGCCTGCCATGGCCCCTCACCCCAGGTGCTGTGTACTTGCTGCTGTCCCCTCCCTCCTCGTGTTCCTTCTCTGTGCTGTGAAATGTCACTCTGTCCTCCCCACGGGCCTTGCTCCGTGTCCGGCCAGTGTTTCCTGCTAGTGCAAGGGAATGCAGAGCCCTTAGTCAGCAGGAAGTCAGCTCTGTGAGCCAGCACCCCGTCTACCTCCTTACCAACACGTACAGGTCAACCACCCAGGGTGTTTTAGGAGTTCTGGAGACAGGAAGGAGCTGGACTGGGAGCACAGACCTCAGGGTCAAGCCTGCCACACACACTGAGCCAGGCTCAGCCTCAACAGGCCAGCGATCTTTACTGAGTTATGCAAACTTTGTGTGCCTCATTTTCCTTATGGGAGATGGACTAAATGATGGCATTACTGACATCTCTGAGGATCCCTAAATTTTCATGTATTTGCAGGTGAATGCACACTGTGTGGGGAACAGGACAAGAAGCTAAGACCCAATACACACCAGGCAAATGCTCTACCACTGAGCGACCATCCCAGCCTTACACATATGCACATTGAACCCAGATCCTGAAGTGTGCTGACTGCTACCTTGCAGCTGCTCGCCTCCTCACCAGTTTGCAGCCTAGGGCAGCTTCTTCCTCTCTCTAGCCTTTCTAGTTCCTGTACCATCAAACCCCCACCTGGACCCCAGAAGCTCATTCTAGAATGTTCCTTTATGGCTGAGATAGCTCAGGTTCACCGCCTATAAATCATGCTATGCACTAGGCAGATCGTGATGAAACCTGAGATACGGACAGAGATCCAACACCGTGCGGTACAGCACAAGGTCTCCCTATGAAGTGCATTGGGATCCAGCAGATGGCTCAGGGAGCTAAGCACTTGTGTGAGCCTGAGGATTGATTCTCAAATGTTGCCCTCTGACCTTGTTGATAAACTACTTCCCCGGGAAAGATGGAAACCATGTTCTGACTTCCTCCTAGGGTCCTAACCACAAATCAAAATAGGACACCATCACAGTTCACCCTGGGGAATCAGTGAATTTACTGGGCTTCCTGACAGGAGTGTGGGTAGGCTTGTGAAAGCAAGCAGGCTGATCTCATGTGGATGGCAGTCGCTCTGTTTGGAGAATGGTGCTTTACAGCACTCCATCTTCCTCCAGCTCTTATATTCTTTCTGTTGCCCTCTCCCACAGTGGTGCCCGAGTCTTGGAAGAGGGGACATATATGTCTGGCTTCTGTTCCTAAGAGGCACCAAACCCTCGCGCTCTCTCATTCATCCCGTCTTCTGAAGTTGACTGTCGATGGGTATTAGCAGTATTCCTTTCTGCTACAAAACACACGTGAGGGAAAGGCAGGAAATGGGAAGATATCTGAACGGATACTGACAGCAGTCGTAGCCCAGGCTATGGCAGACTTCCTCCATCACCTCAGTAGGTAGCATTTGTATCTTGCCCAAACAATAAAGGTCCCAAGAATGCCACAGCTGCACCTGGCCCTTTGTGAACTCATTTTCCATCTTTGCTCCCTCGGGTGCACGCCGTGTCTCTCCAATGGGTCTCCAAGTCTGCAAAGTACTCTGAGGTTAGCGCTGGGCCATCCATATACCAACACATTTTTACAGAGGACAGGCAAGACGAAGACACAACATCGCATCTATGCGGCAGGAGCAACGCCAGAGCCCCCCTGCAAATTTATCTCTGGTTTTTTCACTCCCTGCCTACATCACATGTTGCTAAAGTTCCTTCCCGGGGGAAGAAACATACAGTTCACTCTGGGGACCACCGCAGAAGAGGCAGGCCAAACGAATGTTAGAGCCGGAGGAGGCATGAAGTGTTGCAAGGTGCTCTCCTCTGGGCCACAGTGTTGCCATCTTCATGAAATCACTTGCTGACTTGTGCGACTCCACCTTGACAGGGCCTGTGGGTTGCTGACATTTCCTCCCCAAAAGGAAGGGGTGGGAAGAGTCACTGGACCCTCGCTTGAGTATCAGGCCGCTCTTCCTAGACATTTGAATGTCATGCAGTTTCAGGGTCTCAGGGAGGGGTGGCGTATATGTGGTGTGGGGGAGAGGAGGGGAGAGAAGCTCCATCTCTGCGGCTCTGGGAAGTCTTCTCCATGCTTTGGGGTCTCCATGCTCTGTAAGTAAAGCCCAATAAGTTCACTGGGTCCCTGAGGTAAACTGTGTTGAACTCATTCTTTGGTTTGTGGTGAGAACCTTAGGAGAAGGGAGAATGTTGTTCTTATCTTCCCCAGAAAAAAAGATTTTAGCAACAGACCTCCATATGTGTGGCACAGTAAGTGCGCGCGCACACACACACACACACACACACACACACACACACACACAGACACACACAGACACAAATATTTTAAGTGCAATATAAATGACCCCAGAGCACAAGGACGCTTCACAGTAGATTTATGAAGCTAATAAGCATGTGACAAGATGGACCACCCACGTTCAGAGGGGCACGTGACATAAAGCCCCTCTTCCCTCAGAGAAACAGCTGGACTCCATTAGCCCAAGCAGCCACAGGCTGGGCAGAGCCTGGTCAGTCGCCCTGAGGGGCATAGGCAGGTCTGCCACCTCAAAACAGCATGGCAGCCTTCTCTAGACGCGCACTGCCTGTGAGTTGAGCTTCCAGAAAGCTGAAACACACATCTGTTAACGATGGGTTAATCACAGTTGCATTTGTATTAGCCCCAAAGTGGGAGCCACTCAAAATGTCCGGTTTGTTTGTTTGGCTAGTTGGTTGTTTTCTGAGGTCTATCTTGAGGCACCCTTACCAAATAACCTGTACATTAATAAATTGGCGCCTACACCAACTGCCACCCCATCCTCTGTCCCAGCCCCACCCCTGGACCAATCACTTGGGTCTTCCAGGGACATTCTGTACTCTGATTCAACAGGTCTGGGGCTCTGCCCACTCAGAAGTCCAAGACTAGATCTCTTCTCTCAAGAACAACGGGGAGTGGGGAGGCTGAGAGAGGGCCCAAGGGAATGGTGCCCGGTGGGCAGGACAGTCATCTGTTTGTGGTGGGTGGGGTCAGGTGGGAGGGGAGGTACATCCTGTTGGGACCTGCCGGGATCCTGTGGGCACTCATTGTCCGGATGCTAATGGTTCACTGCTGGATGTGCTGAGGGATACCTGCCTCCAGCTGATAACCCAACCAGATAGGCATGCCTAAAGTTACAGCTCTCTTTGGACCACCTACAGCTAGTTGACACAGGGCTGTGGAAGGGCCGGCCCACTGCCGTGTGGGACAGCCAGGAAGCACCACACACACTCCAGTGCTCCCCACAGGTCCCGTACCCTTCATGCCTTTCTCCTGAGTATCTAACCCTGCATCTCCTCCTTGAACTCCCTCCTTCTAGAGAGCCTGGCCTAAGACACTCCAGGGTCTGGCTTGTCCCTGTGTAGGGACACAGCTGGCTTTGAGGAGGGCAGGCTCTGAGGACCTGCTAAGAGCCAGATCCTGCCGCCAACCTCAACGTCCCCGCCTCTCAGGTCTTTAGGACTTCCCCATCCGGACCTTCTTCTGTTCCAGATTTGATTGACAGATGCTCCAGAGAGTGGGAAAACCAGGGTCCCCCAGGGCAGCCAGTGTCTGGTAGAAAATGCCCTATCACTAGGCAACCAATAGATATTTCTTGAATTTGTGCAGATGACAGAGCTAAGCTGATTAATATATTTTTCTTTTCCACGTGAGGCCTAGGTCTACAGTGCCAGTCTTTTTCACCCCCCTTGGTGAACTAGTTTTCAGGTCAGGACAGGGCTTTATCTCACAATGACAGTTCATTAATAGATTTACGAGGGGGCGAAGGCGGCTTGGTCTGTCTAAAAGGCTTGTTTTGCATTTTTCTTCTTTTAATTACACAGTTATCTCCCAGACCAAAGCTCTTTGAAAAACCCAGAGAAATAGACCCCCTCCCTCCATCTGCTCCAGTTCCGAGAATGCAATTAGTGAGGGAGAAGACAGGCACTGTGCAGGGGCTTCCTGCTCTTCCAGACCATGATCCTCTTCTCCTGGGCTGCTGGTAGCTGGGAAGCTCACTCACTGGTCTCCGTGGGCCTCTCTCGGGTGCATCGGCATGGGAGGGGCTGCTCTGATCATGGGACTCAGTATCTGAGGTCTTGCATCAGGACAGCACCAGACTTTCTGAGCTACCAAGTCTTGGGTACCTCCACGTGCTAACAGGGATGCCCCACCTGCATCCCCAGGGCCACCCTCATCCCCACGCGGCTATGAATGTGGTCCAAATTTATAGACGACACTATCATGTATAATGGACGCTCCTATTAGAGACTTTTCTAATTTAACCTTCATAGTGATCTGTTTTAGACCTATTTTACAGACAGAGAAGCTGAGGCAGACAGCTCCTGTGGGGCCCTGAACTAGAAGCAGAGGGCAGATACTGAAGACTGTGCAGCTGCACGAAGTGTGGGGTTCAGCGGAGGCATTCAGGCTGGCATGTAACATCAGGCCTGTGATCTCAAAAGTCTCCATCATTTCCACCCTCTCTGCTCCTATCGGGTGGCTTTTCTGGGCCTCGGCTGCCTTGACTGTGAAATGGGCCCACACAGGATGGGTGTGTCTTAGGCTGTGTTGAAAGGATGGCCCGGAAGGAAGCCCGCAGGGCTGTGTGAAGGGGTGAGCAGCAGTGGGGCCTCGGGGCTCCAGAGCCAGGGTTGGCTCAGCTCTGGTCATAGAGTCGGATGTATGCGCGTACAGGGCATGTCACAGCTTCAGATGACCTCATCCGGAGCCTTCCCAGAGACCTCCGCTGTGGAAGAGATATTAGGAAAAAGTGAAAATGGAGTCCCTGCCTGCTGATGGCTGATATGAGATGTCTCATGGTGAAGGTCCCTGGTGTCTCCTCTGGGCTCCTAGCTCTGAGCCCTGCAGAACACTGCCAGATGACATAGGAGTACAAGAGTATGGAACCTGCGCGGTCCAGACTGAGCATTACTGAGAGGGGCTGGTGGTTGGACCAGGGATGGTTGACTGAGGAAGCTGAACCCTAGTGACTTAGCTCTTAAACATTTTCTGTAGAGACTAGATACTAAACATATAAGGGGTTTGGAGGACCCAAATAAAACTCCGGAATATAATGCAGGTGTGAGCAGAGGGAAAAAATCTCATCTCTACTCTGTGTGTGTGTGTGTGCGCATGTGCATGTTTTAAGTTGGCATTATCTAAAATGCATTCATGAATGCTGAAGTCTGAATTTCAAATAGCATTGGTATAGGAAGACTTCTCTTGAATCTCTTTTAATCTCACACACACACACACACACACACACACACACACACACACACACACACACTTCTAGCTCATGGACCATACAAAAGTAGCTACAAGCTACGGGTTGCAGACCATGATTTACTATTGCCTGGTGGCTTCCAATCCCACCCCAGGCTTCCTTTGATGGAGCCTCTGTGGCATGGAGCGATGCCCACCTCTGCCAGTAGAGGGCGCGGAAGGGACACTACGGAAGGAAGCTGTTTACATTTCTTGCTACCTTATCTCCCTCACTTGAGGTGACCTGACAGCAGTGGTGCACAGAGACTGCATGGCTCTTGGTGACCTCGTAGCCCACTCAGGGACAGGTGACCGTGTCCCTGTGCTGTGATGGTCTGATACTTCCAGCTGCAGTAGCAGTAACATCCCTCCCTCTTGTGTGCATCTGAGATGTCTTCTGTCCGGGGTACCTACTGACCAGCTCCATCAGGACCAGCCAACTTCTCTGCCATTGTGGGTTGAGCCCAGCTTTGGAGCAGGCCCTTTTCAAACTGTCTTCCTCACCATCCTGTTACACCCACCTATTCAAATCACTGCATGGAATGTCTCCTCACTAAACTCTGACTCATAGATCCTAAAAAGACCCAGGCAGTTTGGGGACAAAAGAGTCCCCATAACCCAGTGATGCAGGCTGGGCTCTGTCTGCTCTGTGACTATGGTCACATGACTGTACCTCCCTAAAGCTCAGTTTGTCCAGCTGGGGAATGGGGACCCTTGTTCCCTCTCTTGTGGGCACTTGAGACCTTGAAGTGAGTTGGGACTAATGCAGTACAGAGTATAGGCTGAGGAACTAGGGCCTGTTTTTGGTGTCCTGGACAGTTGACTGCATTGTCCCGTGTTCAAATGATGACACGTGTCAGTGTGTAAATGTTCATCAAGCTGTAGCGCCTGGGGAGGAGGGCGGCTCAAAGCACAACATTCCCCCATCCTTCTTCCCCTGGAAGGTCTCGACCTTAGGCCCGCCAGGTCCCGGTTTCTCTCTTCAAATCCTTTGGGCTCTGGGAGCTTAGATACTCTCTTAGCTATGTCCAGGGACTCCTCTGTCACCTCATTTGTGCCGTTACTATAGCAGCCATTACAGCCCGGGCAGGGTTGGAGAACATAGGCGGGAATATAACGAGGTCACATAGTTTGATCTGTCTTCTGTTGCCACAGGTACTGTCCCCACACAGAGGCTGCAGGCCGTGAGCCCAAGTTCCTGGAAAGGGATGTCAGCTTCCACCACCCTGCCTGAGACCCAATCTTGGGGCCCATGGGGCTCTCTTTTCACTATGGTGGAGGGAACAGGAGACCCTAGGCTAGCCAGGGCTGTTCAGTGGATCACAAAGCTGAAGCTCCAGAGGCATGGCCCCCAGGACAGGGGTGGAGAGGAAGCCACTGCTCCTCGGTTCCTGCCAATGAGGGTGATGCACTGCTGCTGGGCCCTGAGTCCGTCCCTGAATTTCATGTGCTTGTCTTTGAAGCCTGGGTGTCTCTGCTCCCCTTCTGTGAGATCAGAGCCCCCTGAAGCTCTCAAGGTCCAGCCTGGGCACAGAGGAGCCCAGGCCAGCCAGGGTATTCCCAGAAGTTTCCTGGGATACAGAGATATGACTGGGCCTATTTCCATGGACAGGTCTATAAGCTCTGGTCTCTGATTCTCTTCACAGCCACAGGTGCCTCGGGGACTCCAGCTCAGCAGCTGGAGTCGGTACTGCTGAGGGTTTGAGGGTCATGAAGATCCTAGAAGATCCCATGTGGGTCCTGTTCCTCACATCCCAGCCCCTCCTGCCTGTCCCTGGGATATCAACTTCATTTACACAAGAGCAAAACCTAACCTGAAGGCCAAACCTCCTCAAAGCCCTGGTGATGCTGAGGGTCACATGGTGGGCAGGCTCGTTCTTGTGAAGAACAGGCAGGTGAGGAAGGAGGGGCTGCCACTCCCTGCTCCTGCTGCTTCTTGTCTGAGCAAGATGCACCAGAAAATTTCCACCCGCATCCAAACTGTGCCTGCCTTCCTTACTGTAATTAATATCCCAGGGAAAAGATACGCTCAGCTGGGTGCCCATCTGCCAAGGCCCTGGCCTCATGGGCTCTGTCCCTGGGGACTCAGGGACCATTTCACCACTGTGGGAAGTGGTCACAGGCATCCCTGGGGATGGATTAACCTCACTTAGCTCAGCAAACAACTGTGCTGAGGAGCCCCACAGGCAGAAGTGGGGATGTGCTGGCAGGGAGGGGAAGTCTGGTATGGTGCAGCCCTGTCAGCAGAGGAGGAAGGGATGGGCATTATGGGTAGATGAATCCCAAAGGCAGTTTAGAGACAGATGTCAATGCCAAGGCCTTCCTGGGTTCGACCTAGCTCTGCTCTCAGGCCAACCAGGGTTAGATGGAGGTAGAGAATGAGAGGGGTTTCTGAGATGACTGAGCCACCCCTTTGAAGGGAGAAACTGGAATAAACTAGATGAGATCAGGAAAGGGAACAAGGAACCCAGGGCCATGACCTACACAGCCTAAGATCATCAGCCTAACCTGCTCTTTCTGAGATACTCAGATGGAGGGAGGTCTGGAACCTTCCTTTTCTCATTGGATTTTCCGAACTGCCCATGTCCCCCATACTTGATAGCCCAGGATCCCAGCTTCTTTCAGGGAATTAAACATGCCCTGATGGACTCTTTGGACCTCAGCCTCTGAGCATCTTCATCATGCTTCCGGGAATGACAGGACCACAGATGCACTGAGGGCTTCACGAAGAGCCGGGGTTAAGGATGGCTCAGAAGACACAAGTGAGTGTGTCACAGCCTGAGACACACAGAGCAGGTTGGAAAACGGGTGTCCTGGGATTGGCATCTGAGTCCTGGAGCCTCTGTCACTACAGCCTGTGGCACAGAGCTCCCTCCTCACTGATAGTAGCCAGGACTCTTTCAGGAACAGGAGGTCAGCACCATCCGGGGCCACCTCTCCCACTGTTGACTGGCCCTGGCTGCTGCTGCTGAGCCTATACTGACTTCTTTTGACTACCCACACCTGTATTCTAGTCTTTCCTCAATAAAGAGCTGACAATGTAAAGACATGATCAGAAACTCAACCCAGGCTAAGCCTGGCTGCACATAGCTTGACCCTTAGCCAGGTGGTGTGGATTTCCCCCGGGGGAAAAACCAGCCACCAAGAGCATGGTGATGCAATAGGCCATTGGCTCCCCTGGAACCTTTTACTCATCAAAAGGAGCGAGAGAAGAGACCTGCCTGGTGCTCTCCTGGAGGAGGAGCGGGTCATGGAGATGGTGGCTGGACAGGAGATGGTCCTGGGAAGGGATGCTCCATAATAAAGACATAAAGGAAGAAGCAATGCTTCCCAGTGACAGGATGGTCCAATCACAGCCTATGCTGTGGGAGCAGGCAGGACAAAGTAAGCCATTGAGCCAGCAGATAGAGTTGCCCTAACCTTCAGCAACACACCCGGGAGGATCCACTCCCAAGGTCTGTGCTGCCTGGAGTCAACCGCTTTCACTCCTTATTTCTTACTGCGCACCCCCTAATGTGGCTGCCCTGCACCACCCAGGCCTGACCAGATGGGCTAATGCAGAGGATTGGGTGTGTTGAGAACCACCTAGAATGAATCTCTCCGGTTGACAAACCTGAACCCTGTGTACCTCTCCTCCCTCAACACCCCTCCCCTCTGACATCCCGCCAGCCCCAGGAAGAAGCCAGCCTGACCAGTCACACAGAGGGACTCCCCCCTTTCTTCCTACAGTCCAGAGTCTCATCTCTTGTCTCAGCAACCCTACCTCATCCAGCTGCCTGGCCCGGTGGGGTCTACGCTAGTACCACAGACTCCCCTCAAGATTTCCCACACCACAGTTCCCTGAAAACAAATCCACACTCTGACAAATTCCCGTTTTCCAGGGAAAGGTACCTGATTCACTGGCAACTCCATCCTTATCTCTCTAGCTCTATAATAAAGAAAGTAAATCCTAATTAATAGGAGACAGCACCATTCGTGGCTGTTCTCCTTCTCAGACATCACATGATCAGCAAGGGAGCATGAGAGGAAAAAGAAAGAAGAGAGGAAGCAGCTGTCTTGCTGGGACAAGCAGGGGAGGGGGCAGGCTCTGAGGACCCCAGTCAGCCAAGGTCACTCCCGGCATGAGCCATTGGATGACCACAGTGAGACCTGTCAACTCTGATCAACAACTTTCATTTCTATATCTCTGACTCATAGACACTATCTCCTTTCTGTGTGGTGGGGCACATGGATTTGTTCAGTGGAAATATGCTGTTCTCGTGGTGTCCTGGGTATGACATGGGTGTGGTCACTCAGTCACCATGCAGGTGCTGCCATGGAGGCTCCAGCAGCTCCAAGGATGCTGGCAGGATGGTGGCCACCAAGGCTGGAAGACTCCCCATCTCTGATAATAAGTAGATCCCGGCTTAATGTCAGGCAGCTCTGAGCCATGAAGTCGGTCCCACCAGGCAGGCTACCTTGAGCCAGTGGGCTGATGTCTCAGCCTTGGTCCCTTCATCTCAGGAAGGTCGTTCACAGAAGATCTCACCAAATGGGAGGGGTGCCAGGGATGTGGAGACCCAGGTCCTGGTCCTCTGATTCTGCAGACCTGGGTCACAGATCTCTGGCTGTACTCAAGGCCTGGTCTTCTGGTTCTGTGGCTCCAAGTCTCAGCTCCTTGGAACTTCTCCTCCTCCTCTTCCTCCTCCTCCTCCTCCTTCCCCTCTCCCTCCTCTTTTTCCTTCCCCTCCTCCCCTTCCCCCTCTTCCTTCCCCTCCCTCTTCTCCTCCTTCCTCTCCCTCTCCCCTCTCCTCCTCCTCCTTCTGCTCCTCCCCTTCCTCCCCCTCCTTTCTCCCTCTTCAGCTGTCTGATTTCAAGACCTGGAACAGGCTAATGTTTCTGTCTCTGAATATGGAATAGACCATTGGACAAATTGATTCATGGCAAATTGGTCATTTGGTGAATTGACCGTTGGCTCAATTGATTTCTAGCAAATCGCTGTAGGATCTCCACTGGGGCTGTTTAAAGATCTAGTGAGGTCATGCATAGATATGTTGAGCATAGGGCTGGCACCCAGCTGCCACTCGCTAGATATTTCTGTGCTGCTTGAGCGAACCTCCCTTAGGGCGGTAAGTGGCCCATGGATGGGCAGCCAGGCCTGCTGCTGCAGGAAGGGACTTCAGGCCATGGAAAGTGTCTCCTGCAGCTGTGAGAGGAAAGTGGGGAGGAGCAGGGAAGAGTGGAGAGAAAGAGGAAGGGGAAGGGGAGACAGGGAGGGAGGGAGGGAAGGAGGGAAAGAGAGGGTAAAAGGAACCATCTCCCCAACAGCAAGGCAGCCCCATACTGGCTACACTGTGGTGTTATGTGAGTGACTGTGGTACCTTGGAGCCAGCAGGCCCCACCCCTCGCCTGCGCTGCCACTGGCTCTTAGGATCTTCACAGCAAATCCTTGAATGAGAAGACAGTAATGGATGCCACAAGGAAAGGCACAGTGTATGCGTGTGCGTGTGTGTGCATACGTGTGCGTGTGCATGTGTGTGTGTGCATGTGCATGTGTGTGCATGTGCATGTGTGTGTGCATACGTGTGCGTGTGCATGTGTGTGTGTGCGTGTGCATGTGTGTGCGTGTGCATGTGTGTGTGCATACGTGTGCGTGTGCATGTGTGTGTGTGCATGTGTGTGTGTGCATGTGTGTGTGCGTGTGCATGTGTGTGTGCATACGTGTGCGTGTGCATGTGTGTGTGTGCGTGTGCATGTGTGTGCGTGTGCATGTGTGTGTGCATACGTGTGCGTGTGCATGTGTGTGTGTATCACTTTCCCTACTAGGATCTAGAAGGGTGGATTATAGGACCTTTCTAGGGTCCTAAGGAGCCTCCCAGCCATACCCTGGTCCTCTTCTGCCAAGTGAGACAGTAGGTGACTCATAACAATTCCCCAAGATCCTCAGTTTCTCTCTCTCTCCCTGTCCATTATTGTGCCTGCTGGACTCTGGCAGAGCTGGCTACAAAATGACAGAGAGCCAGCGTCTCCACGTCCTTTGCTATGGCTTTTATCCACCTGATTGCATGTGGCTGGAGCCCTGGAGGCCACTCAGCTGGAGAAATGTTAAAACCGTATTAAATTATTGGACATGAGTGAACAGTAAGAGAACACTTGTCACCTGCCAGCTGCTGGGTCCCGGAGGCTCCTGCACAACGGTGGAGATGAACCTCCTGACCTGCCAGTGGTCTGAACGATCACCCACACTCACTGTCCTTCACCATCATCACACCTATGCAACTGGAGCCAGAGGAGGGTGGACGGGTCCATCCGCAACCTGTCCCAAGCAGTGGCTACGCACCAGCCCCATTAGTCACAACCGGGGTGGGGAGGAGTGGAGACCCACAGAAGGGTTCATTGGAGGCAGCTTGTATTTGGATCTTTCCCTCGTCTTTCAATTTTAGGAGTATATTTAGCAGCTGTATTGGGGTATAGTTGAGATCCTATGAGCCACTTGTTCAAAATGTGCGGTTTGATGAGTTTGACACAAACACGAATAGCTAGGAAACCATTCCCACAATCAAGACAGGGAACAGTCCATTGTCCCAAATCCTCCTGGAGCAATCCATCCTAGTACCCCAGTCCCCCACTCCACTCACAGCCCCTCTGCCCACCTGTCTGCTGCCATGAGAGAGCAGATTTAATTTTCTGCAACTTTATAGAAAGGAAAACCCCCAGTGTGTGCTCTTGTCATATCCCATAATCATATCCCATAATAAATATCCCATAATTATCTTAAATTTAGCTATGTTGTGTGTATCGGCAGTGTAGTTTTAATTACGTTTATGAGAAAGACAGAGGACTGCGTGTGGGAGTTGGTTCCCCCTTTCTACTGTGTGGGTCCTGGGGATGAGGTGGCAAGCACCTCTGTGTGTTGGACCATGTTGAAATCCCAGAGCGTGTGTGATGTGTGTACGTGTG
>JAMJFZ010004114.1:6330000-6472500 GCA_026225945.1 Cricetomys ansorgei
TAGCTAACCTGCTTCTTTGCAAACCTTACATTTGCAGCCATTCTAACAACTGTGTGCTGGAACCCCATTGGGTATTTTAAAAGCAAATTATTTATTTATCTATTCATTCATGCATTCATTCATTTACTTACTTATTTAGAGACAAGGTCTCTAGCTTAGACTGGCCTAGAACTTGATTTGTAGTCAAGGAAAGGATGACCTTGCACTTCTGATGATCCTGCCTCTACCCTCCACTTCCCAAGACAGGGGTTACAGCCATGCACCAGTTTGCCCAGTTTTATGCTGTACTGGGGACGGAACTCAGGGCTTCCTTCATGCTAAGTAAAGGCTCTGCCCACTGAACCACATCCCCAGTCTTCAGTGTGGCTTGGTGCATGTGCTTTTGTGTGTGTGTGAGCATATTCACCTGCAGACATGCATCTGAAGCCCTGAGGTTGGTGCTTGGTATCTTTTCAACCACTCTCCACTAGTATGTGGAGACAGGGCCTGTTGCTGATCCTGAGCTCCTTTGGGGGCTGTTCTAGCTGTCCATCTGACCCTTAGATCACCTGTCTCTGGCTCCAGGAATTACAAGAGGGCCATCACGCCCACTCAGATTCTGTGTGGGTCCCAGGGAACTGGACTCTGGTCCTCGCACTTGTGCTGAGCCACACCCCAGCTTCACTATGGTTTCAGTTGCTCATTTCTAATGGTCAATCATGCTGAATGTCCTCTCCAAAGCACCTGCTGTCTGTGGGAGTTCTTCGCCCATCAAATTCAAAGTCATTTAAGTTGGACAAAGTCCAGTTCATCAAGTTTTCCTTTGGCAGATTCCAGCTTTTTTTCTTTTTGCCTATCTCTAGATTATGAAGACATTTTTGTTACATTGTTTTTGGAAAGTCATTGATTTACAAGAAAATCTTTAAAGTGATGTAGGGAGAAAAACAAAGATGGCCACCCTGCTGGCTTCTTCTGACAACCTGTCATGATGATGTAACATCTCCAGTCTCAGACACTATGAGCTTCAAGGTCCACAAATATTTAGCAATATATTTGGGAGGAAAACAAACATGGATCCAGGGGATTGAGAGACTGCTCAGAGTTAAGAAGGCACAGAGCTCTTGCCAAAGACCTAAGTTCAGTTCCCAGCATCCACTTGGCAGCTCTTAACCACACACCTGTAACTCCAGTTCTAATTAATCTAGTGCCCTCTTCTGGCCTTCTTAGGTGTTGCATGCATGTGCTGCATACACATATGTGCAGACACACACACACACACCCCAAAACAGGAACACAGGAAATGCATTTCTCAATTTTAAGACACATTTAGCCTCCCCCTGCTTTTTTGATATAGGTTCTCACTGTGCATCTCCGCCTGGTTTGGAACTTGGTATATAGACCAGGCTGGTCTTGAACTCACAGAGATTTGCCCACCTCTGCCTCCCAAGTGCTGGGATTAAAAGTGTGTGCAACCATGCCCCCAACTCACTTACTCAATTTAAAAAAATAGATTTTACTGTTTAGGGCAGTTTTTCATTTATAACAAAACTGAGACAGCATTCCATGAACTTCCTGTCCCCACAGAGAAGCAGCCTCCTAGGTTACCATCTCCCACCTTAATGACTTGTTGATGGCATTGAGCCTACACAGCACCAGCTCTGCCTCCCAGAGCCCAGAGCTGGCATTTGGGCTCACTCTGGAAATCCCATAGTTGATGGGTTTGGACAAACGTGTAAGGACTTGTGTCCACCATGGTCACTTTGAAAATGGATGATGCTGTCTTGGGGAGCCAAGCACCTGTCTTTCACCCTCCACAGTCAATCACGCTGCAATAGGAGGAGATTCCTAGGTCTCTCATTAGAGGGACATTGCTGGAGGTGGGACAGAGGGCTCTCCCAGGGAATGGACTTTTGAATGGGACAGAATGTGCTAGAAGAGCAGTTGAAGGCACCAGTCATGTTGCTCCCTGCTACTCTGCCCCTTTCTTGGGTCCTGATTCATCACCTGCCCTTCTGCATGAGATTCCCTGAGGAGCTCTCTAGGTTGGAGAGCTCACCCCCTAGGGGATGTCTTTGAGTTCTCCTTTCTCTGTTCTGAGTCCAGTGTGGCTTTCTCTTGCTCATCAGCCTTCACAATCATCAAGGTCTCTGAGGCTGGTAAGATGGCTCAGCAGGTAAAGGCTCTTTGTGAGTAAGTCTCAGAAACCCACATAAAGGGAGAACCTACTCCCCGAGGTTGTCCTCTGCCAACACTGCGGTACACATACCTCACTTCCCGCATCTCGTGAACTTACGCACAGGTGATCACACACACACACTTAAATGAAGAAACAAACAGAGCCTCTTGTTTGAGCACGATTCACCTAGAAATCTCATTTCTCCCCTGGAGAATGAGGTTCAGAGAGGCGCAGAAGCTTCTCTGCTGCAAGTTCAGGACTGCAGCTTGGACTGCATGCTCCTGAGTCTCTTTGACTATCCCAGCTAAGGTGGGGTGCTCCAGGCTGCTTAGCCTTAGGCACCTGGCATCGGTGCTGGGTGAACTTCGGTGCCAAGTGGTGTCTTTTGTCTCTAATCTGGCTTCTGCTTCTCTCTCTCTTCGTGATTCCAATTTCAGGAGCATTTTTTGTCTGTGTTTTTAATTCTCTTGTTTTTCATTATGCTTTCTCTCTGGGTAATCTGAGGCTTGCAGGCAGCTAAGTACGACATGTACATTAAAATGAAATGCAATAAAAAATAATTGAACATATTTCTTTCATGTCTGAGTGGTGAATTAATCTCCCTGGCACATCCTGGCTTCCTCTTTGTTCCTTCTGCTTTTTGTCTGAAATTTTGCTCCCTTCCCCCAAATCTCTGGGATCTGAACAGAACTCCCTCCAGCCCCCCACCCACCTACCGCCAGCCTCTGCACAGTGGAGACACATACACATCCCTGACTCTGCAGCCTGTGTCATGTGGTGGGTAACCTGCGTCCCTGAGGCTTAGAAGAGACTGCCAGTGTCTGTATTCGTGTGCACCCTGTGTGTGTGTAGGGGGGGCACTAGTCGAAGTGAGGCAGTCGGGAGGTATCTGTCAGTGACAAGCGAGGTGCAGTGGGGTAGCAAAGAAGTCTTTTATTCTGCAATGAGTCCTTTTAGGAAGAATCTGTCTCCCACGATCAGATTTGCCCTCAACACCCCCAAGGGCAAGTCCAGGCTACAGGTGCACCACTAAGTCATCTTTAGAGAAGGGGTGAGGCAGCTGGGATGCCCCCCCCAATCAGGAGCACACAGGTGTACATCTGCCGCTGGAGCCAATGTCTGTGTATGATGTCATACATAGCTCGGAGTCTGTGTATGAAGGGGGGATTGGCAGCCACGTCACTACCTTGTCATCAGTGTTGGCTGGTGAGTGTCCTGGCAGTGTGGGCTCCGGGCTGATGGCCAAGTCCAGAAGGACAGAGAACCTCACACTGGATCTCTGCTTCCCTCCCACTGGGATCATGCGATTCAGAAGTACTAGACCCATCTGTGGCCCCGCTGTCTCCTATGGCATCTGCCATGCTAGAAGATTGTGAAGGTGATATGCCTGGCACACATGGGTTTCACACTGCCCTGTGGTGCAGTGATTTGCCTTACCTTCAAATTGAGCTTATGGCCCACACCTTGTCCATCCGTGAGTGACAGGGACAGGGGCTTGTTCATGCCTGTGAGTACTTCCCGAGAGTCAGTGACCGCACACACTCCTGTGATCTCCCACCTCCCTGCAGGGAGGTACTTTTTTCCTTCTTGCTTTACAACTGGGAAACTGAGGCTCAAGGTCCACTGAGGGCAGGTGATGGTCAGATTCTACTGCTGGGCTCTGTCTCTCTGCAGGGCCCCGGGTGGAGCTGGACCATGAAGGTGCCAAGGGAACCTGTCCCCACCCTAAAGGTCTTGTATCCATCTTGTATTCAAGATGGCTGGGCTGGTCTCTCAACCCTACTCTCTGTCCCTCTGTCTCCAGGATCCCAGAAACCTGACCGTGACATGAGGAGGCTCTTCCTACTCCCCCAGAATCATGAATGGATACATTCTGTGTCGTCAGTAGCGGGAGACACACAGTAGCCAGGCTGGTGTTCCTGTCCTGTTGGTGTTTCTTTGCACGTACTTACCCAGAGCAGAAGCATATGCTGATGATTGGATAATTAATCTGCATATTCATAGATGGGTCATAATGTGTAAAGCCCGCTTCCCACGATCCACGCCCACAGACACACCACAGCTCCATAGCTGCGTGGAGACGTCTCACTCTTACCGTCTCACTCTCTACAGCTGACACTGTAGACTGCTGGAGGCCTCGGCGGCTGCTGCTGCTGCCCCAACACATACCTGTGTCCATTGCTGCCCTGCCCAGCTCACCTGTCCCTCTAGCTTCCCAGAGAGGCTGTGAGTCATCCAGGAAGGATCAGGAAGACCATGGAGAGCCACACTGTCACTTTGTGGACAAGGAGGCTACAGCCCACATTTGCCCGTTAGTCGCCTGAGTGTCGCTGTGTGCAGGCTATGTGCTAGCCTCTGGAGGCAGCCATGGACCAAAGCAAGTCTTCATCCTCACAATAGGTGAAGAGACAGATGAGAGTCTTGTCCTACTCAGGCTTTCCATTGCTGTGATTAAACACCAGGACCGTAGCAACTTAGGGAGGGAAGAGTTTATTTCAGCTTACATTTTCAGGCAATAGTCAATCACTGAGGGAGGAGCTCAAGGCAGGAACCTGGAGGCAGGAACTGAAGCGGAGGCCATGGAGGGGTGCTGCTTACTGGCTTGCTCCTCATGGCTTACTCAGCCTGCTTTCTTGAAGCACCCAGGACTACCAGCCCAGGGGTGGCACTGGTCACAGTGAACTAGGCCCTCCCACATCAACCATCAATCAAGAAAGTGCACCACAGGCTTTCCCAGGGGTCAATTTGACGAGCCGCCTTCTCAATTGTCATCCCCTCTTCCTAAGGGGCTTTGCTTTGTTGCCAAGTTGACATATTACTAGTCATCACAGGCCTATAGGCCAGGCAGTGGGGGACACCAGCCAGCTTTCAGAGGACCGGGAAAGAGAGCCACAGAAAGGGGCACAGGGCAGCCAACAAGACCCTGCTATCAGGCGACTTCTGTGGTTTGAATGCTGCCCCAGCATTCTTTTAGAAACTCAATCCCACACTCCAGGTATTGGGAGCCAGGTCAAATGGGTGGGCTTAGGTCACGGGACCCCGCCCTCACAAGTGGATTGGATTCGGCCAGGTTATGAAGGGGTTGGAGGGAGCACAGTCGCTCCCTTGCTCTTACCACATGATGCCCTCTGTCCAGCCATGATGCAGCAAGAAGCCCTTCTCAAAGACAACCCTCAACCTTGAACTTGTGGCCTCTAAACCCTTAGCCCCACATGCTGCAATTGTTTGTGGTTTGCCCTCTCTGGGTTGTGGCAGCTGCACAGAATGAAGAGACAGTGACAAGAGTAGACTTAAGGGACAGGGGAGGGGAGGGGGGACAGACCCAGACTGGTACCTGGGCACATTGCCTCTGCCTCGCAGACTTTTTGCCTTTGGGCTGGAAGGCAGACTGGGAACAGCTTGGAGACAGGACAGCATGGAGACGGAATAGCGATGGAACACCTCAGAGACAGAACAGCGTCCTCTGCAGAGCCCCCATGCTCAGTCTGAGCTGTCTCACCACCAATCCCATGCCCCCTGAGGCAACCCACTGGAGAAACTGAGTCACAGGGATCCCGGTGTGTATATTCAGGGCCACAGCTGCCACTGTCACTGAAGCTCCTCGAGGTTCCCATTTGTTTGCCTATATAGCAGTATCCACCGTGTGTTGACCCTGAGCCCAGCCAGGGTCTGGACTGGAGGCATAGCTGGGATAACGCTGGTGAGCCTCGATGGTACAGGAGTGCAAACAGATTGTTTGACAGTCCTCTGAGAATATCCCAGCTGTGTGCGTCTGCACCTGCCCTGGATCTGTCCCTTACAGCGAGGTCCTATGCTGTGGGCACCTTGCAGCCTGTATATTTGTCTTCTGCTCCTGGAATGACATCTCCAGTGTCCCCTTTGCAGGGAGATACCCAAGGGGACCTATAGCTCACAGCAGCAGATCTAAGTCCAGGCCTCTCCCCTGCCTTGTCCCCACACCCTGCACCTCTGTGCCAAGTGGCCACCAGCTGCCCCAGGCCTGTGGTGTTCGAGTCCTGAAGATCCAGAAGTGTCCCAAAAGCCTCAGCCGTTGGTGAAAACAGGCTTGTCTCCAGCGGGCACCGCCAGTCCCCAGCCCACTTCTCCTTGCGACTGTGTCCGCACATCCTCAGTTGCATCTTCTCCAGGACCCAGCTGAAACTGGACTTTACAGCTGTCACACGATGTTATTGGCCACGGCAGTGGGAATTAAGTGGGTGCTGTGGAGCCATAAACCTGGCTAATTCGGAGTTGACGAACTGAAGAGACCACAGCCCTCTTCCCACCCTACTCCTCGCTGGGCCTGACAGGTCTCTGCCCAGTGGACATTAGTCACAACAGCAAGATGGCTGTCTCTGGGCTCCTGTGGGCAGGGGCACTGCTCCTCTCAAGCCACTGGGCTGTTTCAGTTCTAGGCCCCCCCACCTCCCTACAGTGAGCCCCCATGACAACCTCCAAATGTCCATCCCCTGGGCCTGTCTTGTTGGATGAGGCTACATTTTGATCCCAGACCTTAATGCAAGGAGCTTTGTTCCTGTTAATGGCTCCTTAGTCACAGGGCCTGAGCGACTCTCACCGGTTCGAGTAAAGCTTTGGATGTGTGTGGTTTCCAGCCCAGACCCTACTACTCCTTGCTAATACTTCCGACAAGTTACTTAACCTCTCCGAGCCTCATCAGTCTTCCCATTTGTGAAAATGGGGATTGTCACACTGACAACAACAGCCTGTGCCAAGGCTCTGACAGTGTGAAGCAGCTGGAGGAGGACTGACACTTCTGTAGCTGTGCACAAAACCCAGACCCCTCTGTGTCCCAGGTCCTGGAGACACACACTCTCTGCTCACACTGTCTGATGCATACTGTCTGCTCTGATACACACCGTCTCTGCTCTGCAGGACGGTGCTGGGATGTCTGACACGGTGAGCCGTGGACACACGGAAACAGGCAAACTGGCATGATCCCTTCTGCTGTTAGTCGTCGGCTCTGAGTAAACACCACATCCTGTCTTTAAGCGTCCTGCTCCCAGAACAAGGTCCAGCCACAATGGAAACCTGACAGTGGGCTGAGCAAAGAGAGTGAGGACTTGGGAACGCACAGCCAAGATTCAAGGTCACCACTTCCAAACTGTGTGACCTTAAATGAGTATCTAAGCTTCTCTGAACTTCAGCATCTTTATCTGTAACACAGGGGGAGGGTGGACAGCCACTGCACTTGCTTCCTCTTGAAAAGGGTGTGAGGTCTGTAAGGAGGAGCCCTGCACTCAAGGAAGCCCAGCCAGGGCCAGCATTTGTTATTTCGACCTGAAGGGGGCACTGCATGGAAGGGCGGGCTCCTGAAGCCCCTCCTTTCTGCCACCATCTCACTTAAAGACCAAGAAACTGGGGCCCAAAACACTAAATTACACATTTGGAAATAGAATAGACACAGCATGGCTATGCTAAATTATGCAGGGCAGACAATTAGAGAAGAAGTAATCTATAACAAAGAGTTAATGGGGCAGGACAGAGGCCGACGTGTCCCAGGAGCCAGTTAGGAGGAGAGATGGCCGCGGATAGCGCGTTCCACTGGGAGCATAGCCGAGCTGGTGAGGTGCTCCCATCAGTAACTCCCAAGGCTTCATTGTATGCGGGTGACACACACTTCCCGTAAAATACTCAGAGTATGCAGGTTGTGTGCAAATCACAGGCATCACTCTCCCCTGTTAGAACACTCCGGAGGCTGTCTGTGCAGTCAGGGATGGTGAGGTACTGAGCTTCTGCAGGAGGAGGGAACAGGTCTGTTTGAATGACTCCAGATAAGCCCTAAGGTGGGGACTGTGTTGGGCAAACTGGCTTGGGCAATGGGCAGGTAGCTGAGGGGTGAGGCATGGATGGCAGATCCTGGCAGATCCTGGCAGAGACGACAGAGTGGCTGACGGATTTGCAAGGCTTGCAACATAGGCACTGGGACAAGATGGGCTTTAGAAATGAGATGGGCCATTTGCTGATCTTGTTGCCTGTATCTGAGGTCAGTGGGAAGGACCAGTTCCTCACAGACACAGGGACTGTCTCTGACAGAGGCGTCCCATCTTAATGTATGTGTCTGCAGTCTGCTACAGGGAAGGAAGGCAGAAGCATCTCGCTCTGTCTGGCTCCAAGGTGCTCCTACCTGAGGGGAACGCTCAGCTTCAGTGCGTTGGCCAGCACAGAGCTCCTGGCTCCTCCTGAGATGAAGGGGGATGTGTGTCCTGTGTGGATTGGATTGGATTCTAGTGACCCCAGTTACATCTTCTACATCCTCTAGGTATCTAACCCCATGCTCTACTCGGACCCGCTCCTGTCTCCTGAAGTGTTCTGGGAACTGTATAATGGCCCACACTCTAACTAAATTCCTAGGTTTAAAGCTTGGATAGCTCTGGTTGTTTATCTTCCATAAGTAACATTGCTGTGGCTTTCATCCTTGAATCTTCTACAAAAGAGATAGCAAAATGGTATGAGCCTTTAAATGAATACCAGCTATTTGGGGAATGCACAGTCCTCTTTATGATTGTAACATAAACCTAGGTCCGTTATGTTCTCAAGCTTTCCAGGCTCCTGCCCCATTCCCACCTTATGCTCAGACTATTGCCGTGACCTCCTGGATGGCTGGCTGCCCTTCCCCCTCCCCGTCCTTTCCCTGATTCTGTCTTCTCCCCAGGTAGCATCCAAATTGTCCCTAATGAGACCTAGGCTGCAGGTGTCTCTGCTGTTAGGTCCCAGCCACCAGCCTCACTCGGGCACAATCTGCGCTGACTGCAGCCCTGTCCTGTGGTCTCCACCCCTCTTACCTGTCGGTCCATCTCAGAGTCCTCCCTCACCCTCCTCCTTTTCCCTCCTCCCACCATTGCTGGACACTGATCTGCAGATCCTGCCCAGGCTTTGTCCAGCTTTTTCCTCCAGTACAAACTCTTCCCAGGTCTAGCTTCTCCTCTGCCTCCTTCAGCCCTGACCCGGTGTCACCTGCCCCGAAGGTCCCTCATTGACCCTGAGACTCCTTCTCTATTCCTCTTGCTGTCTTTATCTCTGTGGGTCTTATCCCAAACTCTGCCCCTGAAACTCCCTGTGATTCTCTGGTGTTTAGTGGCTCCGTGATGTTGCTGAAACATGGAGGGCATGGAACTAGTTGTCTGTGTGCATCCAGGTCCTAAGATGAGTGTCTGCATCTGTGTGTGTGTGTGTGTGTGTGTGTGTGTGTGTGTGTGCCTGCGTCTGTGTATGTGTGCACACACGTACATGTGCACGCATGTGCGCGCCTGTGTATATGTTGCATTTTTCCCACATACCCTTGAAAGCGTATCTGTGAGCCTTCCTTCCCTCTTGCTCTGGTCACTCAGCATGGCAAGCTGATCACCTCCATCCTCATAGATAGACAGGCTCTGTGACAGTCCAGGATCAGGGCTTCAGCATTGCCCGACCTGGGCAGCATGCATGTGTGACATTATTCAGGAAGGTTTCAGAAAGGGTATGAGGGTGTCCAGAAGTGTCTGGGGACATCCCCATCCCATGATGGGGCTGAGAGTGCGGCTCCTGTGTGTAGGCACATGGGATCTCAGAGGGTCTTATGCTGCTCCCTCCTTGGAGCCTATGTGCTCAGCTTGTGCAGACTGCAGGACCTGGGGCAGCAGCCCTTCCTGGCCAGCTCACCTGCCTCCTCAGCCTCCATTCATCATCAGGACCCACAGATCCTACAGAAACCTGTCCAGCAAGCACACTGGAGCATGCAGTCACAGCAAAGACTGTCCTGTCCCATTCAGGCCCCAGCCACTCAGGGGTGGCGGCAGGGAGGGGGTGGTGGTGAGGGGGAGGTGGGGAGAACTGCGCTAGGGAACAGCGCCCCCTGCTGGTGAATGTTCCAGAAATAAGCTGGGGCGGCACTTGTCACCTGTGTTTTCCCAGACTTGTCCAGCTCCATCCTGGCTATCTGTCTAGCAGCTCCCATTCCTGCCTTCACAGTCCCAGCCTGAAGGATCACCCAGCATCTTACTGTCCTCTTCCCTGGCTTCTTCAGTCACCAAGGCAATACCTGCAGCCGTTCCTCATCCACCCTATTGTCAAGACCAGAAGCCCAGGGCAGCATTAAGGTCACACCCACCATGCTTGAGGTCACACCCCCTCCTGTGCTTTTGCCTCAGCTCCTGCTTCTGTGCCTTCATGACCACCGGGGGAGACTTTAAAGGCATACCTAATACCTAGCTGGTTTCCTGTGGCACTTGGATTAAATCCAGATCTTCTCCCTTCCTGGTCTTGAGGCTTGTACAGTCTAGCTTTGTGCCCCTCAGAGGCCTGGGGCTCTCCTGTGTATGTCCTGATAAGGTGATCATATTGACCTTTTCTGACAGTCAAAAGGCTGAGCTTTGGCATGTGCTGTTTCCTCTCTGAAGTGTTTCCCAGGTATCTCCCTGGGCTGTCTTGAGGTGGGTATGGTGCTTCAAGTTTTTTTTTTCTAAGAAATCCACTTTACATTTCCCACCCCAATCCAGGGCATACCCCACCCAGTCCTGTCATAATGTGTGGGATTCTCGGGCAGTACTCACTTTAATGGTGAGAGTCCTGTTCAACTGGAGCCCCCAGGATGCATGTGCTTCAGTTACTGACCCAGTACCCACAAACACATATAATAGGTGTCAGGTCCAAAAAAAAAAACCTTAGACAAATGGCTAACTATGGCTCCTATGAGCATACCAAAGCACATGCTGGCCTCTAGGCTCTCTCTGCAAGTATCCATGACAGAGTCCATGCTGGCTCCTCTCAGCTCTTCTCACCCCGCCCCTACCCTAAACATCTCCAGCTCTGGGGTGTCCCTTCCCCAGCTCCCTGTCCCTAAGAAACTCTGCCACTTCGGCCACACACCATCTTGGTCCACTTGCCTCCCTTGCTCTCCACCCTCTCTCTAGGTCTCTTTTGCTCCCTCCCTCTTCTCTTCCTCTCCTCAACCCCCACCCCACTCGTGGCCCAGTTCAGACTGCTGGTCATGTTTGCTCCACGACTTTTTCTCCCTGCTCTGGACTCTTCTGGATGCCTCTGGCTGTTGTTGCCCTCATAACTACAACAAAAGCCTTCCCCTCAACCACAGTTTGGAGTGGTCATGTCCTCATTTTATTCACTGGGGATCCCCATCTTTCTGGGGGGCCTGCTGAGACTAGGAGAAGAAAGGAAGAAGCCCCTGTGGAAGGGGGTGGGTAACAGGGAGGTGAATGTGGGCCAGAGTGGGTAGCCCATCAGGATGGAGCTGGAGGAAGCCCCCTTCCTCAGGAATGGCAAAAGATGTGTCAGCCACCGTTGTCCCCAGCGATCAGGTCCCTCACTAAGAAGGAAAGTCACCCTGACTGTTCTACCTCCTACCTCCTTCCTTGGGGCCAATTTGACTCTGCCTTCTGTCCACAGCCAGAGTAGAAAGTTCCTATGAGCATGCCTGGTTTTACCATAAACACTCTGAATGTTCTCTGTCACTGGCTTCATTTTCCTGGGCAGGATTGTGGCACTAGAGCCACAGGGCTGGGCAGGGAAGTAATAAGCCTCCTGTCCCGTCGCCCCCCCATCCTCCCACTTCTCCCCCCAACACACACACATGCAAGAAACTGTGTCAAGGGCCCATTAGGAAGCAAATGGACTGTGAGCTAAACAGCAGCCAAATGGCTGGCCCGATGACCATGCTGGAGCATCCTCTCTTCCCCTTGCAACCTCAGCATCATCTTTGTGTTCCCCATCTTTCTGCATAATCAGGAGACAACGTTTTCTTGGCAACATGGTTTCACGAAGACCTTGGGAGAGACAAGGCAGGGCCACAGCGAGTCTCCACTTACAAGAACAGGGAAGCCATATCTCAACTGGAAAGGGGGATCCATCAGAAGCTAAGACTGTTGGGGCCAGTCACAGCTGGCGATGGAGGGAGGGGTCGTTGGCCTAGGCTAATAGGGGCCAATGTGGGGCTCACCCCACACCCCACTTTCCTTCTTGCTCCTCAGCAGTCTCAAATCATGTCTGAGACCCCACACTGTCTTCAGTGCTGTTTGTACTAAGCTGACATCCTGATGTTACATCTGTTCATGAATCCTCTCTGTCCCCTCGCACATGCCTAGGAAACCCTGCCGTGGTTCTTCCAGCTTCCAGCACAGAAGGCCTGACACAGGTTACTTAGGAAGAGAAAGAATCGGGTGTCTTCTTCTACCATGGGTTCTGAGGCTCAAACTCGGGTCCTTAGACTTGGTGCCAAGAGTTTCTACCCACTGAATGATCTTGACACCCCAGAGAGAGCTTTATTTAGCTGTTGGGGAGGCTGAGAGATCAGCATGGTGCACCTTCTGGTGAGGTCCATGGCAGATGGTGAAACCCGTGAGGGAGGAAACATCATACCTGGAAAAGAGGTGGGGAGGGGAAGGACCCTTCCCCTTACCTCTTTCAAGGATAAGTCTCCCACATCTTAAAGGTGCCACTACCCCCCAGGGGACCAAGATGCTCATGCATGTGCCCCGTGGGGGTGGGAAGGGGAGTGAGGGGAAGGGGAGGAGGAGAGGGAATGCGTAAGAGGATGCAAACCATATTCAAATCACAACATGAAGACATAGTTGAAACACAAGTTAGCATTCTCTGAGCAGCTATTGAGGGTCCCACAGACACACATGGCTTTTTCCATCTCTGTCCCCAGGAAGGAATTCCCTGTTGATCAGGGGGCAGTCTGAGTACTGTGACCGCTAGAACCACTGTCATATTGACAGCCACCTTCCATGCAGAACCTGCCATGTGATCTCACCACTCTGAGCATCTCTACTTCATAGGTGTCAGCCATCCAAGGCAGGACCTTGGCCCTGATGACACATATGGACACAGGAGGCTAAGGACATGCCTAGGGAACCCGTGAGTCAGTCGCTGAACCAAAATTTGAGCCCAGGTCTGTTGGATTCATCACCTTCCCTGGCAAGGATGTGGGATGTGAAGACACAGGGAGGGTCGCGTCTACAGGGAGAATAGCTGAGGTCACTGCTACAGGGAGAATCTACAGAGGGGAGGCACATGCCCACCAGGGCCCCTGTCCCAGCCAGACTCGGGCTCGGTAAGTTTCTCAAGGATGAGCAGAGCCAGCGCCCTATCCTGTCTTCTCGGCTTTAACTGGACAGAGTGCTTTCCTGCTACTCAGGAGGAGCCAGAGCTGATGCCAAGGAAACCTGTTTATTTTTAAAATCCGCATTAAAACGTCTCCACTTCTAGCAAGGAGTGAGCGCCTCTCTCTGAGAGCCCTCACAAATAACAGGAAGGAGGCTTTTGCAAACCTTCATGGGAATTAAATCCACAATCTGGGCGCGCGCTTGTTTAACAAGTGATAATTAACTGCTGACAATATAATTTCAACCCTGAAGAAATGTGTTTTTCATTAAGAAGGAATCAAAGACGCTCTCACACTGGGAGTGGGTCTTGCCTGCAGGAGACTCAGCTTCTCTGGGGACACAGGTTTGGGTGATGTCTGGGATCCACTGCTCTCTGCCAGAGGGCAATGTGCCTCAGAGGTGACTCTGGGATTTCCTGTGTCCCACAGACTCAGGGGCAGTTTCCAGAGGGGTCTGAGCCTTTTCCTTTGCTCCCCAGGGAACCACGCTCCTCTCCTGAGCGTCCTGACCCCTACTACCACCATGAACTCCCATGGGAAGATGGGAGGCAGAGAGCAGGGTCTACACTCTAGATTCTAGATTCTAGACTCTAGAGGTTTTTGGGCAAGGTAGCATGGCGTGGTGAACAACAAGAGATGTTGTCTCCAAGTGAAAAGCTGGAATGACACCTGAGGTTGCCATCCAATCACACACACACACACACACACACACACACACACACACTCAGGCTCCTGGAGGCAGGAGCTGATGCAGAGGTCTCAGGGAAATGCTGCTTACTGGCTTTCTCCCCAAGCTTCCTCAGTCTGCTTTCTTATAGAACCCAGGGCAGCTAGCCCAGGGCTGTCACCACTCACAACGGACTGGCCCCTTCCCCATCAATCACAAATTAGTAAAATGCCCTGTAGGCTTGCCTGCCTACAGCCTGAGCTTATGGAGGCATTTTCTCAATTGAGGTTCCCTCCTCTCAAATGACTTTAGCTTGTGTCAAGTTGACATAAAACAGCCAGGGCAGTATCCATCTGGTGGAATATGCTGCTCTGAGGGTCAGCTGAGGCTCCCACTTCACAATGGCACCTTGGATTTGGGTCTGTGTGCACTGACCCTGAGCCTAGAGCAGAGGCTCCTGATCCATCTCTGGGAGTGGGTATCAGGATGGACCCTGTCCTGTCAGACAGCGCATGAGCAACCTCAGCCTTCATCTGCAGGTGACTTTCATTACCTCGTTTCACACCTGGAGCTCAGCTGGGAGATAGATGGGCCCAAAGAACAAGAAGTGCAGAGCCCAGACAGGAGACCAGATCTGGTCAGTCCCAACTGACCCAGGTTGTACCCTTTCCACCTTGAGCACTTATGAGAAAAAGGCAGCACACTGTATACATTCTGTTCACACTCCCACAGGCCCTTGACAACCTAAGCACTAAACACAAGAGTGCTCACCCACCCACACATGCCCAGACACCTCAATACACATATGTGCATGACATTCATTCTCAAGGAGTTAGGGAGCACGCCTGCCCTTCACCAAAGGAGCACCCGCACTTCAGCCATGCATGTAGAACCTGACCCTTGTTCTCGCCTGCTGGCTCAGCTGGTCATAGCACATCCACAGTCAAAAGCAGAGAGAGAATGAATACACACTCACTCTCTCACTCACTCGCTTGCTTGTGCTCAGCTTCACTTCTCCACTGTTACACAAGTTGAGGACACCCTATCTAGGAAATAGAGCCACCCACAGTGGGCCAGATCTTTGTACATCCACTACTTAATTGAGATAATTCTCCCCCAGCCACATGCCCACAGGCCAACCCACTTTAAATAGTGCCTCATTGAGACTCTCTTACCAGGTGATTCTAAGTTGTATCAAGTTGATAGCTAAAGCTAACCATTGCAGGCACCAAAGGTCACAGTGAAGAGGTAGAGGCAGCCTTGGCCTTCATGGGCAATGGATGTGACAAGCAGACACCCCATCCAGGCCTAGTGAATTCTCCTGATAGGATGTGAGTTTGGCAATCTGGGGACCACCCTCATGTCACAGAGGATGTGACCAAGGCCTAGGTGGGGAGTGCCTGATGCCCTTAGACCTGAAGTCCTGTGAGTCCCCAGGTCTGAGCTCTTGCCCCCAGCCTCCTTGGATGGATGGCTCCAGTGTTGGCTTCTACCCATCCTTTACTTCCAAACCTCAGGAAGAAGCCCCTCATGGTGAGAGGAGAGGGTGGCTCACCAGGAGCTGCGCTGGGTCTCAACAGGCCTACTTTCCTGGGTTGGAGGTCCTGCTCTGTGGATCCCTTCCCTCCAATGCCAGACAGAATGCATCATCATTCACCCATCTATGCATCTGGGTGTGATTTCTGTGCTTTCTCTTTCCATCTTCATATCCATCCAGTTGCCTCTCCAATCCCCTTTGCATTTGCTGGTTGTTTTGAGTGTCTGCTCATTAAGTCTGCTAATGTATTCCTTGTTTCACAGCTTAACTCATCCGCAGTCCCATTCCTCACCCATTCAGCCATTAATCCTGCCTCCCATTGTCAGTCTGTATGCTCAGCTTCTCACTGGGTTTTTCTGACTCATTCACCCCTGAGCATGCTCACTTTCTGGCCAAAACCTCATTCATGCTTTCATTGCTTCCACCTTGGTTCATTCACTAATTCTCTGAGTCACAAGTGGGTTGGCCACAGCTGCTCCATAGTCAGTGTGCTTTGAGGGTGAAGGGCTGCGATGATTTCTCCCACAGGCCCTCCCAGCATGCTCTGGGCATGGCACGGACTAGGGTTTCCCTCTTCTGCACACTTTCTTTTTTAAACCTCAGCGGAAGGGAAGCCTGCAGCGACAGGATTCCAGGCACCGATGCCGTCCTGGGACAAGCCCCCAGGGCAAGTGAGAGGATGCTGCCTGTGAGGACTAATACTAGCTGTCAATGTGACAGGATCTGAAATCACCCAGGAGATAAACCTCCGGGCATGCCTAATTTAACATAGATTATTTAATATTTAAAATAGAGATTTTTCTAGATCGGATTAATTGAGGTGGGCAGATCCACCTTACAAGTGGGCAGCACTGCTCCATGGACTGGGGTCCTGGGTTTAAATAAAAAGGAGAAACTAGGGAGGGTACCAGCCTCCATGGCTCTCTGCCTACCGAATGCAGATTTGATTGATGTGACTGTCCTCCTCACAGGCCTGTTGCTAGACCTTCCTCATCATGGTGGACAGTAACGTCCAACTGTGAGCCAAAATAAACCCTCCGTTCTTTAAGTTGCTTCCGTCAGGCATATTGTCACAGTAGAGTCACACTAATAGACTCCCCAAGAGCGAAGACAACACCTTCTGTACCTTTTTCTCTACTAGCTCGCGCAGGCCCCCCCTAGTGGCAGAGCCTGAAACAAAGTCAGTCTCCTGTTTGGGCAGGGATGGGAAGAAGGGGACTGGGAGGAGGTGTGGGGAGGGGCAGTGAAGGTTGTGTTAGGATGTCAGCTCCTGCTGTGGTCGCTGGAGACTAGTCCTAGGGAAGCAGCTGAAGACACAGCGTCAGTACGGCCAGCAGAACTTCACGGGTTGGGGGCTACACACCAGCTGACTTTTGCCATGTGTTGGGAACTCCTCCCGGGAGAAAGGCATTGGTTCCCAGCCAGACAGCTGAAGAGTGGCTGGCATGGTGACCAGATAAAGTTCTCAGGGGAAGGAACGTGGCAGCTGGAAGCTGGTCTTGGACTAACGTAGTCAAGGCAGACCTTTGAGCATCCGCAGCTCATCAGGAACAGCTCCTCTCTCATCAGTCATCTGGCTGCACTCGAACGCCAACATCCTACTCTGAAGGATCCACAGCCACCAACTGGCTTGATGGCTTTGCTTTATGCATTGGAGAAACTGAGGCCCAGACAAGGGCTTTAACAGGTCAAGGTCGACTGGGTCCCTACTAAAGAGTCCAATCAAAGCCAGCCCCTCTCTTTGTTCAGTTGGGGGGGGGCGCATTTCTGACCTTGTCTACAAAGTCTTTGCTAGAACAAAGCCAACAGGCAGGAGCTGCTGCCTTTGAGAGCTCAAACCCATTTGCCACGAGGCGTCTTTTCACTTTCAAACCCCCCCCCCCGCATGCTCTGCCCCAGTACACACACTTAAAGGGCATGTCTGCTGATCCAAAGTGGCTGTCAGTTTCACTCCCAGAGCGATGCATGTGATCTCTTACCCTAGCGATCATAGCACACTATTGATGTGATGAAGACCAAATCCAGTCAAGAGCACTGCAGGGGAGCAGGTCGGACTTGGGAGAACTCCAGTCATCACAAATCGGTGTTGATCCTTGACAAGTTTCTAAATGAGAACGAAACCAACCTTCTTGCTTTCTTTCCTTTTCATGGTTTCAGACAGGGTCTCATGTAGCGCAGGCTGGCTTTGAACTTGGTATGGAGCTGAGGATAGCCTTGAACTCCTGATCTTCCTGCCTCCACCTCCTGCATGTTGGGATTACAGGCTGCTCCACTATGCACACCTGGAAACCGTGCTCTCTAAAGGTCACCTTCAAAATAGTCTTGGCGCCTGAACGTATGCTAAAGCAGGACAGGTGAACAACCGGTCAGTCAGTATTTAATCCTGCTCTTTCTCCACTGCTCCAGAGGCCCTGCCTCCTTGGCCAGCATGCATCAGTGAACTTTCTTTGCAACTGGAGTTTGCTTTTTCCATCCCTGGAGAGACTGGCAACCTCTGTGAAGCCAATAAACACTCCATCTGGAGGCTGAGAGTCCATTTCAAAGGTCTCCGCATTACCCGCGAGTTACAAATAATCTTCCCTTTACTGAAGATCTACTGTGTGCTGTGTCAAGCACTTCTGAAAAAATACTCAGGATCTGGAATCCAGACCACCCACCCCCCTAATAGAGTGGAGGTCTCTATGCTGTTCCACTTTGTTCTTGCTCTGATTATCAGCAGAACTGCCCATCAGGCCGCCCTGACTCCCAGAGGACATCACTGACCGAGTGAGTTGGGGTTATTGAGAAAGCCGGATGGTATGGAGAGGAGTCAGGGTCTCTCTTTGTTCTCTAATCTGTGGGGGCCTTGACTGTGAATTTCATGGCTGGCTGCCCCCTCCCCGGAGAAAGGAGAATGCTCCCTGGCTGGTGTGACAAGAGACGGCAGTGACCCTGAGTGGCCATGTTAGTTACTTTTCGGTTGCTGTAATAAAAAACACCATGACCAAAGGCAATTTAAGGAGAGAGTTTATTTTTACTTACGTTGTGGAAGTTTGGTTTTAGTTATGTACAAAATAATTGTTTCGTGCACTATCAGGTGAGGGGCTGCCTAGGTCTTGGCTTTTTGTATTGTCTGCAGGTGTTGGATATCTGTGGGGGGTGTCTGATTGCTTAGGATCTGCATCTGAGGAGTTCGGGATCAATAAAACACCTGAGCTCAGACGCTCAGGGTTCCACTGTCCTGGTGGGTGCTGGCCAGGATGGTGGTTCCCTCTGCTGAGGTCTGACAGGGTATGCACCTATGAAAATGCCTCCTTGTCTCCTTGGCTGAGCCACTACAGCAGCATAACTGCTACAAATGGTGCCCAGCATGGTAGGCAGAGAGTAAAGAAGGGCAGGACACCACGCCAGCTGCATCAAATGTGGAGACAAGGAAGAAGAGAAAGAAACTCCAGAGAAACTCCTCATAGAGTCTGGTAAAGAACGCCTGGGGAAGCTACCAGAGGACAGAGATGAAGGTATTAATTGAAGGCTCCTGAAGGAAGAGGAGAGAGAGAAAGGAAATAAGCCTCTATGAAGAGAAAAGGCTGTGAAATTAATAAATAAATGAGGAAAAAAAGCTCTGAGGTGAGTGCCACAGAACGGAGGCCCTTAGAGACAGCTGGGAGCAGGAAGAAGCAAAGTTCCTTCTGCTTTTCCTGATCATAGAGCTGATGCTCCCTCCAGCTGCTGGTAGTAGTGTACTGCTTCACAAACTGAGTTTTCCTGATAGCTGTGTTGAATGTGTGTGAAGCTCAAGATGTTTTGTTTGAGATCTATGGAAGGGGGTGTGCATTTCCCCTTAGCGGTGGTGAAAATGAATGCCAGAATGTTTCAACCTGCAATTCGTCCCACTCACCCAATACCCCCTGCTGTTGAGGGAGCCATGGCTTAGAGCCAAAAAAGGCGCTTAGTTAAAGGGAACAGGGTTTGTTTGTTTGTTTGTTTGTTTGTTTGTTTTCTGGGTAAACCTTACTACAAGTAGTCCAGATATTGGTAATGGTGATAAGAACTCCACCCACAAGGAGCCCTTCTTGCAGACAAGCCTAGTTGTTTTTCCAGCAAACCAGACTCTACTTAAAATCTAGAAAGTAGTTCCTCAGGGTCAGCACACAGAAGCTATCTTCCAGAACTGGCAGATGTTCTGTCTCCTGCTGGAAGCTGAACTTGGCACTTTAAGAGTCACCCAGGTGGTAACTGGTTTTGAAGGCATGAAGGGCTCTTTGGAAAGCAGCTGAGGCTTGGCACTGTGAGAGACCAGGAGAGGCCATTGGTGAAAGTACAGCCTCAGCAGTAGTTGAAGGGCCAGATTGAAGGGGTCATGAAGAGAAGTTGAGGCTTGGCTCCATGAAGAGAGCGCAGGAGAGGCTATTGGTGAAAGCTCAGCCCAGGTGCAGCAGAAGACCCCAACATTTTGAAGATACCAGTACCATGGGATGGCCACCAGCCTAAGTGGAATGGAGCCAGCCAGAGCCTGGAGGACAAGCTGTGTGTGCTGCAGAGAGCAGAGCCAGAGAAGTGATCCAAGCCCTTTGGAAGAGCCCAGAAGATCATGAATGAATTCCAGATAATTGGACATTGATAATGTTTTTCTGCTGTCCAAAGACATTGTGAAAAGCTTGATAGATGTTTGATTACATTTGATCCTCTGCATTAGCCATCTCATAATTAATTGTTCCTCTTGGAAATGGTTTTCTGGTATAGTGGTAAATTGTGTTGTAGAGATAAAGCATTTTTTGTTTTGATGGCTTATACAGAAAAGGGGAATTGTTGTAGAAGTTTACTTTAAGTTATGTTTAAAATGGTTTCATGCACTGTAGGGCGAGGGGCTGCCTAGGTCTTGGTGTTTAGTATTGTTTGAAGGTGTTGGATTTCTGTGGGGGATGTTTGATTGCTTAGGATCTGCACATGAGGAATTCTTAATAAAAACACCTGAGTGCAGACACTAGGGGCTCCACTGTCCAGGATGGCGCTGGCCATGATGGTGGTTCTCCCTGCTGAGATCTGGGAGGGTTTGTACCAATGAATTTGCCTCCTTGTTGTCCTTGCTTATCTGCCACAGCAACATACTGCTACAGACTTATTGTTTCAGAGGGATGAGTCCACCATGGTGGGAAGGCATAGCAGCATGGCAGTTGGAGCAGGAAGCTGAGAAGTCACGTGGCTCAAACACAACCAGGAAGCAGAGAAAACAAACAAGAAGCAAAATGAGACTTTAAGCTCTCAAAGCCCACCCTCAGTGACATACTTCCTCCAGCAAGGCCACACCTCCTACATCTCCACAAACAACACCACCAACTGGGGGTAGAGTATTCACATAACCGAGCCCATGGGGGAACATCTCATTCAAACCACCAGAGAGCCCCTGGAGGACTGATATGAGAGGATCCACTGGTGGAGACATTACGGAAAACTAGCCTGCAGGTCGTCCACGGTCCTCTGATCTGGACTCACTGACCAGAGCTCACCTTAAGATGTTTGGGATCATGGGCCTCTTCAGGGTCCTCTGGACACTGGTAGATTCTGTGAGTTATAATGAGCCGCTGTGGTTGTGCCTGTACTTGATCAACAAACACCTACGAGGGCCACTGGGTGCCAGGCATGAGTCAGAGACAAAACGGTGAAGGCCACAGAGCTGGCAAATGATGGAACCGGGCACAGCATCTTTGCCCTGCTGTCCCTGCTGCCACAGGAGCTCTTCCCTGTGCTGTGGGATACTGTCATCAACTGTAATAGCTCTCACCCTCGTAATCAGAGCAGTTGTGACTAACTGCAAGAGACCCTCAGGACCAGGCCTGTTGACATTAGACAAAGCCGTAAGGGTAGGTGCCCTCCCACAGTGACACTAGTGCCTTCATAAGAGGAGGGAAGACTTGAGCTCACAGAAAGAGGGGGTGAGGCAGGTCACAGGACCCTTGCCTGAGATTCCAGACGCCCCCTTAGCAAGCGCTGAGTGCGCAGGAGGTAGAGGATCGGCTGAGGAGCTTCGGGGAGGTTGTTAACCATACTGGTGAGGCACTCTGCCGTGACAGGGGTGATTGGGGGTCACTCACACTCCTGTAAATAACCCCTAACCCACTTCCCTACAAGTAGGTAGCCTTGGTTAAAACCATTTTCTAGGTCCTTCACCAGAGCCGATGGAGGTAAACAGGTGTCTGTCCATGTTTCCTGGGGAAAGGTCATAGAATACCTCCTCACGCCCGGCCTCTACTGAGGCCCACTGCCAAGCATGCTCTATCCAAATCACTCGCTGGCCTTGGCCTTTCTCATCTGTGGAGCTGCGACTGGGCTAGGGGAGGAAAATGGGGAGACAAATGGAGCAGAAATCACAGAGTCCCATGAGGATCCCAGCTCCTCCCCCAAGAAATGAGCCGTTTTACACAAATTAACTCGCACACAGTCCATATCCGAAGCAGTCACCGCCGCCCGCGAGAGTCGCTGCCTTAGTCAGCACGTTCAAGTCCGGCGTTAATCTGTCTGTCAGGAGCAAAGATGCTTCCTTGGGAGTTTCCTAACTGAGAACAAATGCCTCATTCCGTTAAACACATTAACCCGAGAGCAGGGTTGATGTCAGACAAATGAAGTCATTACAGGGAAGGCACAGTGGTCCTCGGAGGGACTGGCAGCCATCAGACACCTTGCAAATACACTCACCTATAGTGCGGTAGAAGTGGATCTGGGGGTGGGGCTGACACATCTGTGGTCACAGTTGTCCCTGCGGTGCGTGCTCTGTTAAATGCCAAGGCCTGTGAGTGCTGGTGAAGGGCCCAGGCTCACTGTTAGGTAAGGAGAGCAGGGTTAGAGCCTCTGCTTCGTGTGAGCTGAGCGTGTTACATGTAAAAAAGTTCACGTGTTGGGGGCTGGGGAGTTGACTCCGTGCTGGGGAGACAGTTGGATCCCTGGAGCTCTGTGGCCAGCCTAACCTGTCTGATGAGCGCCTGGCTATAAGGAGCCCCGCCTCCAACAGCAAGCCGGGAGCTGGTGAGATGATGTCTGTACCCAAGTCTGATGACCTGAGTTTGATCTCGAGGACCCACGTGGTGTAAGGAGAGAACTGTCTCCCAAAAGTCATCCTCTGATCTCCACAGGTGCACCAGGGTAAGCACACCTACAAACTTTTTCACCCAAAATAAAAGTAGTTAAATGTAATACTATACAAAACTCAAACAAGTTGCATGGTACCTGAGTAATGACAGCCAGGGTTGTCTTCTGGTCTCCAGGGACATAGGCACCTATGTGCACATGTGCTTACACACATGAACATGCACACTTACACAGAAACATACAAAGTTCACACGTAGCAGGCTTAACCCCCAAATTCATATGTTTCGGTGGTTGGGGTAGTTAAAGTTAGATGATGTCATCAGAATGCCGTGGCATTAGTGGCTGGTCATAGGATGGTCTTTGTCATGCTATGTCACAGCACGAAAGCTCCAGCAGATGCTGATACCATGCCCTTGGATTCCCCAGCCTCTAAAACATGGGCTAAATGAAGCTTCTGTTCTCTTTCAATGATTGGTCTCAGGTGTTTGTTACAGTTGCATCTCATGGACTAAAGCGGGTTCTGTAATAGAAGAGTAGGCAGGAGAATCGGCAGCGGACCTCAGAACCTGAAGTCCATCTTCAGGTCCTGATGGTTCAGGTCCAACTTCATCCCCTCAACCCCACCCCACTCCCAGCAAGCTGAGTACTATATCAGCGCCTTTGTGAGCATTGAATTCATCAACTCTCATGGAAATCGGGCAGATGGGTGTTTTGGGCTCAGACATACAGATGAGGAAATAGAGGCTCAGAAGAGTTAAGCATCTTGCCTGAGGTCATCTAGCTTCTGGGGATATCAGAGACAGATCAGGTTGCTAACACGGGTGGGAGCCCCTCAGCCCCACACACTGCCACCTGGCTCTCTGTTCTCAGAGCTTTGAAGTCTCTTGTCCAGGACCCATGAGCTCATTTGCCACCAAAGCCAAAGGGTCAGAGCTCTCTCTACTCCAGGAACAGAAAAGTACAGGACGGGCCACAGACCCAGGAGCCCATAAGGTTCCTTGACTGAAATGTGGCTTAGGACAGGAGGGCCTGGAGCCCTGGGTGTCACCGATGTGGAACTGTTTCTTCATCAACACAGCAGCCCCTGGGTCCTCTGTCCATCCAGAGGGCCTTGGCCTGGGCAAAGGGCCTGGAAGGTAGAGGAGAGGACTGACCCTTCCTCACACCACAGTCCAAGCCCCAGAGCCCACACATGCCCCAACCCCTCACTTGCCCCCACATAAATGCGTTCATTCCTAGGGTGACCTGGGACTTTGGTCCCAGGAGCAGAGAGAGACAAAAGAGGGATCTGAAGCTAGATTGGAAGGTTGCAGAGAAAACCTGTGGACAGAGGTGTTTGCAGCGAGTGAGCCAGCCTGGAACAGAAGCAGAGAGTTGTACTAAAGGCCGGGTGACCTGGAGGACTGGAACAATGCAGAGATTAAAATGGAGTTGACAGAGATTTCTACTGCAGCCATTTTAAACCCCAGTCTACCTCCTGTGTCCTCTTTGCCATTGATCAGGAACGCACACACGTGTGCCAGGTGGGCACATGGGTCACCACGTTGAAGATTTGTTCTGATCTAAAAATAAAACAGCCAGAGAGAGGTTGTGACTAGCCCCATATGTCAGGTGGGGAAACTGAGGATCAGAGCTGCTGAGTGACTGGCAGGGGCTCACACCACATACAAGTGACTCCAAGAACCCTAAAGTTGGGCACGGTGGCACCTGGCTTGTAATTCCAGCATAGGACATGGAAACAGAAGTTCTTGCTCTGAGTCTAAGGTCATCCTTGGCTACATAGTGAATCTGAGGCCAGGCTGGGATGAAAGAAATCCTCTCTCTCTCTCTCTCTCTCTCTCTCTCTCTCTTTCTCTCTCTCTCGCTGTCTCTCGCTCTCTCTCTCGCTCTCACATAGGAGGTCAGAGCCCCATGCTGTGTCAGGGGAGCTTCAGAGTGTATGTAAGGAGGAGGGCTATGGAGATGGGAGAGGGATAAATCCGTCAGAGACAAGATGGACAAGCCTTGTCTTCAAAGGCTACAACCGCTGCCTTGGGGACGAGAAGTAACTGTCCTCCGTGTGGAAGGACTTCTCAACAGTCAGGCTGCCTACAGACAGAACAGGCTACCTCGGCATGAAGTGATCTCCCTGTCACTTGGGTCTTACAAACATCAGGTGACTACTCATTGGGGAGTTTAACGAGGGCAGAGGAGGCTTGATGCCCATGGCTGCAGCTATAGCAGGACAAATGACTTCACCTCTGGTTCTCAGTTTCTTCTTTCTACAACGTGGAAATGTTAGTGGCGTTCATCACTCTGTTCTGACATTTACATGAAGTAAATCACGTGATTTCACCTGTCCCGGCTGCCATGACAAATGGTCACACACCGAGTCATATATAAACAGACTGTTTTTATCATCACAGTTCCCCAGGCTGAGAAGCCCAAAACCTAGATGCCAGGCACCAACAGGTTTGGTGCTAGGTAAGGACTTGGTCTCTTATGGCATCTTGCTGCCGTGTCCTCCAGAGGGGACAGATGCTGTGTCCTCACATGGCCGAGATGGAAAGGGCCTTAAGGGTGCCCTTTAACCTCTTCTGTAGTTGCCAGTCTCGGCATGATGAGGGTGTTCTCAGGACTAGATCGATTCCCTTGAGGCCTTGATGCTTAGCGTGGCCTCCCTGGATGGTAGCATCCAGAAGGTGAACTTGGAGGGACACAGACACTCAAGCCAGGCAAGCATGGAGCCTTGAGCCCAAGGCCCACCATACTAGCTGCGTAGGGCAGCAGGTGTGTGGGGAGGGTCCTATTTCCATTGTCACTGGTCTATTTGAATAAAGAGAATGAAGGTGTCAAGAAAGCTCTCCGGCTTTTGCCCCCTCACCACATTCGGAATCTTTGGAAATCACTCTTTTGTTCCCCTACATCCCATTCTTCATGTATTCTAGAACCAGGGGGACCCTCCCTTTGGCTGGCTCAGAATCCATGCCCTGTGCGTGGAGGTCTGCTTTGTTCCCTTGCTGCCTGCCATCAACACATATGTACATAAAGAAGATTTGCGTAGCTAGGGATGCCTTGGGAGGGGGTGTGGGGAGCGTGTGTGGGGGGACTATTTGGAAACGGTCAGGTGGTATGGGGGAACAGAGCCCTCTAAGGGAGAGGGGAGATTGACTCGGAATGGGGGCTGTTCTGTCTTCTGTGCAGGCCTGATTTGTTCTTTCATGAAAACCCCTTTTGGCAACTTCTCTGGACTCAGAAATGAAGTTTAACCTTAGCCGCTGAGGACAATAAAATAAGACAAAAAGCCTTAAACTGCCTTGTAAATCCATTCTCTCCCAGCAGAAGACTCATCACATTGCGGTTAGTCAGAACGACGGCTCAGGTCACGGCCCCTCCTTCAGCCAAAGTCCACTTCCTACTTGTTAATACATTTAATTTCCACGGGCTCTCAGCGTTTCTTTGGAGCCGACCTTCCTGTGAAAGCGTGCTTTGGAGATATGAAATAACCATCAGACAGTCTTAAGTCAATTACACTCTAATCAAGCGGAGAGAAGTAGCATGCTTGGAAGGTGCACTGGGGAAGTGCGGAGGTTCTGGCTGAACTCCTCCCTGAAGCCTGTGTGCTCCAGGGGACACTGAGGCCAGGCCACTGTCTCAGCTGAGTGGGTGGCATTTCCTGCTCCTGTCCCCACTCTGGCTCTACCCCTCTATGTGAGAGGGGATGTCTTGGCCACTCTCCCTGGTGGGGTGAAGGTTCTGTCTGGAGAAGGGAAGTCCTATTCTTTTCACTGATTCCTGGGTTCTATTTGGCCCTAGTCAGCTGACCCTTGCCACTATCCAGCCCCGGGGGAGGGTGCTGATGGACAGGCTCTGTGCTGTGCCCAACCACAGGCCTTCCTCTTCTCTCCTCTCCCCTCTCCATCCCTCCCCTCCCCTCTCTCCTCTCCTCCTCCTCCTCTTTTTTTTTCTGTCAGATACCCTGTGGGGGCGGATATGATGGGTCAGGGTTTGGATGCTTTGAGGAAGTATGAGTTGTTCTCATAGGCCAAGCTCATCATGAGGGAACAGAGTGATAGGCTCCCAAGTCCCTGAATCAGGGCAAAGTGGGTCATGCCAAAGTCTTAGATTTGTCATAAAGAGCCCAGACTCTGCAACCATCCTGGCCTCCCAACCCAACTCTGCAATTTCCCACTGGCAAGGACTTGGGGAAGATCTTCTAGGGACCACTTTTCTCATCTGTGTGGTGCTGTCCCAGCACTTCCTGTGATAAGCCTGTCCCTGTGAGGATGGCGATAACCCCACAGCACTGTGGTACAACGGAGGGAGCTAACCAGTGGGAAATTCTCATGTTCTAACCTCAGACACCCCCTCCCCCAATAGGGCTCTCTTGTGTGCCCTGCAAGCTGAGCCTAAGGCTTGGCACTTCTCCTGCTGCCCCACAGAGAAGAGAAGGTTAGAGTGGAGGAGTGAGGAGCCCAGTGCATCCTGGGATTGGAGCCTTCCAGGTGACCCTCTGCTCGGTGTACCCATGGTTCACACATTTCCTGGCGCTTTGTGAGGAAGACGCTTTCTAAGTTCAGAAAGCTGATCTGGGATAGAGTAAACCAGACCCTTCTTCATATCTGCATAAATGTCTGAGAGCCTGAGCTCTATCCACTTAGCCTACATAAAGATGGAAGAAGAGAACTGACTCCACAAAGCTGTCCTCTGACCTCCACATACATGTTGCGGTGTGTGCACCCCTTCCTCCCCACAACATATGTACACACACAAATAAATGAATATATACAAAGAAAGAAGATACTAGAACAACGATAGAACTTGTAGTGTAAACAACAATGTATACATAGGGTTGATGATTTTTATGGCACATAGTAGGTTTCTTTCTGGCTCATTTGCATAGGAAAGCCTTCCTAGCTCATGCTCTGTCTGTTACATGTAGTTCTTCATAGAACTTCATGCTCTGCATATCCCATTAGCATTTTAAAATCTCTACCCAGGGATGTAGCTTGATATAATGAGCCATGGACTACCTTCTGATTGACACTCTGGAGTGCCTCTGTGCCTGCTAAGTGGCCCCAACCAGTTCTAGTCAGCTTCTGCAGGTGTGAGGAGTTAGGTGGGCTTCTAGCCTGGCTCTCGCTCTTTGACAACAGGTCTCCTTAATGTGTAAATTTCATGTCCTCTGTAGAAAGCAATCCAGACCTCCTCCTGCCCCTGCTCTCCTGCCTCTCCAGCCTCCCAGAACTCAGCAGTTCTCAACCTGTGGGTTGTGACCATCAGAAAACATGTATTTCCAATAGTCTTTGGAACTGAGACAACCACTCAGGAGCCAAATTGCAGTTATGAAGAAGCAACAAAAATAATTTTATGGTGGTGGAGGGTGGTCACCACAACTGTATTAAACTGTATCAAAGGGTCACAGCGTCAGGAAGGTTGAGAACCACTGCTCCCAGATACTTGCCAGCCCCCATCCTAGTGAAGTGGAACTTTGCCAGACAGCTCCAGCTTACACTGAAACAGAGCAGAGAGGCCAGTGTGCACACAGAAAGGGCCCCCTAGTCTCACTGGGCTCAATCAAAGTCCCCCAAACCCCAAAGCCCCAGAGGAACTCTTGATTGGCCTGAAGCTGAATGGGCCAAACCCACAGGAAGTGAGGAACCCTGTGGCTTAGCCAAGAAGGAAGGCACATAGGCAAACAAGATGGCGGGCAGTTCCCACGTTCATCTTCTTCCTATCACTTACCATCTTGGGGATGCCGCAGCACAGCCCATTCTTAATTCAGCTTAGCTCCCTAGAGAAAAGGAATCTTACCTATAGGGAGGGGCAGAGTCCGAGTAACCCGATTCAGGCTGAACTAAAGGCCTGTGTACACAGCAGCACCTCCCACTGGAAGACATGGTGATAGTGGTGTATTTGTGTGGGGGGGGTTTGAGGGGGGAGTAGGGGTGTGTGTGTTGTACCTGTGGGAGGAAGAGATCAGGAGAGGGAGAGCCTATTGTTTGGCTTGCAACCAGCAGATACTCAGGGAGGCTCTCACTGGGGCGGAGTGAGACATGAAACTCATCACAAGAGCAGGACTTCTGTTTACCTGCAGGACCCGGTCTCTCATTAGAAGAGTAACATGTACCTGAAGGGTGACATCCCCAGAGGAACTCAGACACAGCTTCCTTGCCTGCCCATCCCCCGCCCCCTTCCCTGCTGTGTGATTTTGGGCAAATCACATTCCCTCGCTAGGCCTCAGCTTCCCGGTGTATAGACAGTTCAGGGATGATGGCTTGGTCAGCCCCACCACCACTCGGGGTGGTTATACAGATGAGCCACAGAAGTTGCATATGGCCACTAAGATGGAGATGGTGGGGCGGGGGGGGGGGGGAGGTGAGGGGCTGGGGGATGTGCAGAGGGCTAGAAACAGACACAGGTGTTTGGGTCCAAACTGTGAGCTCAGGCAAATATCTCCACTGGAGCCCAATATCTTTGCCACTGAACTCACCACCCAAAGCTTTCAGTGGCCATAAATCATGTTTAATAACACACCACCTTGTAATTACTTCAGAGCCTCAGGGGGACCGAGACTGCACTTCAGACACGGTGAACTCATTACTGTCAGGTCAGACTGTCGCCCTCTGAGAGCAGGCTGGATTTCAGGCCCAGGCTCTGCCTGCTGCTGGCACCAGCTGGAGGCTCTGGGGACCCAGTGCTGACATTTGCGTGGTGATGCGGATGGGAGGAGGCAGGGAGACAGGGACCTGGAAGGACTGACTCATGGGACCGCAGCTGATGTGCCTGGAGGTCTCCGGAAGCCAGTCTCTGCAGACTGGTGGAGGAGGACTGTTTGAGTCCCGTGTTTCTCTCACAGGGATACTCAGGTTCCTTAGGGTCACTGGAGTAACCTTGGTGGTGACCTCACCTCTCACCTGCCTGGACCTCACTACTCTATCTTCCTGTCACTCCCCTCACAGCCTCTTCCCTTCCCCTCCTCCAGGGCCCTTCCCAGCTTCCTGACCTCCACAGTCAACACACACATCTAAAAAACCAGAAGCCAGGATTTGCAAAAGACAAAACGTGGCATTTGTCTTTCTGCGCCTGGATTAACTCCTTTCGCATGTTTTCCAGTTCCGTATTCTTTCTAATTTCATTTTCCTTTACAGCTCAGTAAAATTCCATCATATGTATGTACCACATTTTCATTATCCATTCATCAGTTGATGGACATCTAGGCTGGCTCCGTTTTCTTCCTGTTGTGAATAGAACAGCAATGCATGTGGAAGATCAAGGACCTCTGTAGAACCACACTCTTTTATGTCTATGCCCAGGAATGGTATATCCGGGTCATACTGTTGTTCTGATTTTAGCTTTCTGAGGAACCACCAGACTGGTTTTTCAGAGTGGCTGCACTTACTAACACTCTTTCCAACAGTGGATAAGCGTTCCCCTCTCCCTACATCCTCACCGGAAGTTGTTGGCTTTTGTTTTCTCGATCACAGCCTTCTGACTGGGTTAAGATGAATGCTCAAGCTGGGCGGTGGTGGCGCATGCCTTTAATCCCAGCACTCGGGAGGCAGAGGCAGGAGAATCCCTGTGAGTTTGAGGCCAGCCTGGTCAACAGAGTGGGTTCCGGGACAGCCAGAGTTACAACACAGAAACACTGTCTGCCTTGAAACAAACAAATGAAACAAAAAGATGGACACTCAAGTTTTAATCTGTGTTTCCCTGATGGCTAATAATGTTGAACACTTAAAAAATGTTTACTATCCATTTGTATTTCTTCTTTTGAGGCCTCATTGTTCAGTTACGTGTACCATTTTTAAAAAGATCTATTTTATTTTTTATTCATGTGTATGTGTTTGTGTCGGTGTGAATGAATTCCACAAGTGTACGGGTGCTCATAGAGGCCGGAAGAGGGTGTGCACGCCATCCCTTGGAGCTGGAGGTACAGCAGGATGGTTATCCAGCTACGACAGGCACATGCCTGTAATCCCAGCACTAGAAGAAGAAGGTTCAGGAGTTCAGAGTTATCTTTGGCTATGTAGTGAGTTTGGGCCACATGAGACCTTGTTGAGAGGGGGGGGGAGGAAATCACAGAGAAGAGGAAGAACAAACACTAGAATTCACAATGTCTTCTCAGTAATTAATGACTTAATTACTCTTATATCAAATCTAGAATCTTGGAGTTTCTGAGCTGGAAGTACCTTCAAAACCAGGTGTGTCCCCAGCTTTGATTTGTTTACAGTTCTTCAACAAAAGGGACTTAGGTCCTAAGAGAACCAGGCTCTAGGACTCAGAAAGGGAGCCTTCCAAGATGAGCCTGGAGTGTTTTATGCCCAGAACATAGTGATGATTGTTAAGTCTCCAAAATAGCTCAAGTAGACACTGAGATATATGTATGGCCATAAAAAAAAAAACAGTTTGTTTCTGTGGAACACATTCTGGAGTGCCAGGGTCAACTAACTAAAAAAAACATGGTGACTCCAAGATACAGCCTCACAGGCTTTTTAAATGAAACAGGCGGTGGCTAGGGTATCCCTCTAATTGGTCAGGATCTGAACATTAGACTGGCTCATTACATCTCCTGGGGAAGTGGAGATCGCTGGCGGGTTTAGGTGGGGGTGGAGAGCAAAGATGTCACCCGCAAGTGGAGAGCTGAGGTCAGGGCTGCCCACCACGAGGGGGCGCTGGTCCTCTTAACGATAAGTGGCCCAGGGCACAGACACGCGAAGAGCTCCAAAGCAGTTTCAGTGACAAAATAAATAATGCAGCATCGACCAGTAACCCAAAGATCACGAGTCTACAGTGACATAAATAAATAATTGAATAAATACATACATGAGAGGAAAAGAAAGTAATCTTCCTGGCAAAAGACTTAACAAATAATTTATAATGCCTCTTCCGGAGTTGGAGGCTGACCTTGACCTTGGAGTGAGGACCTCATTTAGTGCTCTGATCTTAGGAAACAGTGCAGGGTAGAGACGGGTGGAGCTGGGGGAGGACCTCAGGTTTAGAGAAGTCTGCAGAACTCAGTGAGTGGTAGAGGTTAAGGTCGCCAGCTATACCACACTAAACGGTATAGCGTGTGCTGCTCACCTCCACGGGGTTCTTCTCTTAAACCTGGAAGTCCAGTCTGATCACAAAGACAACCGGGCAAATCTAAGTGGCGGAGGGTTCTATGAAACTCCTGACCAGGGGCTGGGGAGCAATTGCTTGCCTAGCACACACGGACCCTGGGTTCTATCCCATTGAACCTAGTGTGGTGCATGTTTGGAATCCCAGCTCTGGGGAGGCAGAGCCAGGAAAAGCCGTTCAAAATATCCGGCCCATATTCCTCAAGCTTTAAGTCTTTGGGACCAGAGAGAAACCAGCAATTGAGGGCAGAGATGGGAAAGGAGACGTGATTGACAGGCATAAGATGATGTCCCGATGGAAGACTGGGACAGAAAATGGATATGAAGGGGAAACTAGGGAAATGGAACAGAGTGGAGAGTTTTGATAGTGAAAAATGAGTTATGGTTGTTTATTAGTTTTTTTTTTTTAAATTTATTTACGTTATGTCGTGTGTGTGTGTGTGTGTGTGTGTGTGTGAGAGAGAGAGAGAGAGAGAGAGAGAGAGAGAGAGGGAGAGAGGGAGAGAGAGAGAGCAGGCACATGAGCTTCTTAGGGCATGTGCATGTATATTTGATCATTTTGGAGCCCGGAGCTTGTCAATTCCGCTAGGCTGGCCTGCCACTGCGCTCCAGGGATCCATCTGTCTCCATTTTCCTAGTGCTAGGATCAAGACGTGAACAGATGTGTCCAGCTTTTACATGGGCGCTGAGGCTCTGCACAGCCTTTCGCCCACTGAGCCATCCCTCTCCCCGCCACCCCTCCCCCACTCCTTACTTTTAACACAGGAGCCTTAGTTGTCCAGTAGGTTGACCTTGGAGAGAGCGCTCAGAAAGGAAGTGTAAGTGTAGCCTTTATATAAATTATCTGTAAATCTAAACTCTTCTCAAGGGAAACATGAGCTTTGAAAATTTCTCAGTTTGATCCTTTCATTTCACCACAGGAACAGAGGCTGCCTGAGGTTCCCGGCGACGTAGGGGGCTCACGGCTCATTAGTGCGGACCCAGGCAGGGCACCGAGAATACCAGAAACCTGACCAACAGAGGCACAACCGAGCAGAGCAAAGACTTGTTTTTCAACCTGAGAAGCAGTCAGTGTGGTCAAAACAAAGGCTCAACTACTCCAGGACAGCATGGGGATCTTCTTGTGTATCACTGAGGTAATGGTGTGGTGTCTCCTCGCTGAGCCTCTTGTCCTCTCCACAGTCTACCACACCCCCACTTTTGCAGGGAGCTTTCCCAGAATACCCTGAAGCAACTTCCGTACACATTTCATTGGCTGGAAATATATCCCAGGACTCAAGTAAGTGGGTAAATATATTTTCTCTTCTCATTGGTTGAAGTGTATCACATGACTACTGCTGGGAGGGAGGGACTTAAGTTTCTAAGTTAGCTAGACTACTGTTCTCAATTCGGTAGGATTCATGAGTCAGATAGCAGAAGGCTGTAACCTTCAGTGGGCAGCGGGCAGCCCCTGCCCACCGTTTTTAGACGATTGTCGTATTTCTACCACCTCCCCAGACAACACAATGACACATTTCTTGCTGTGACCTGGAAGTGGCAAGCTGAAAACCCCACAGTGAAGCTATTTGTCACCCCCGCCACCACCAAACTAATACCTGGCGCCCAGCCCCCAGCATCCCAGACCTCCCACATCTGCCCTCGCCCTGTCTGGCTTCCTCCTCTGTGTTGCTGTCTGCCTCTTGGAACTCCTCTCAGCCAGACACCAGCCCAGCGAGCACATCCCTATCCTGGCAGAGTGTAGAAGAGGGAAGCTGTGATCCTTGTGTGTCTGACGCCACTTCAGAGCTGAACTCCACTTTAAACAATCTCGTGAATATGTCACACTCACACAGAGAGCGGGAGGTTTCTTTGAAGTAATCTCTGTAGAGGACACTTAAGCGGCGCCGATCACAATTCAAGATGCACCTGTCTTTTGACCCAGCAATTTGATTTCTTCTAGAGGTTGATATTTCTGAAAAGCTCAAGGGTATGCATTTATTCAAAGAGGATTTCTCTGGCATTATTTATGATAGGAATAAAAAAAATGAAGAAGAAGAAGAAGAAAAACAAAAAGAGCAAAAGAGCACATTGGGAGGCAGACAGCCTCAATGTCCGACAGCAGGAGATTGGCTGGATAAATAATGGCGCACTACGTCAGAAGCAGCCATTCCCAAGATTGAGTTTGCTCTCCACACTCTGCCAGAGGTGGTTCCATGACATATTTTTGAATAGGGAAAACAAGAATGAAAAATAGGAACAGCATGGTGTAGAAATATGCCATTCATCTTGGTTTGTCTACAGATGAGTATCTGGAAGAATGTGCACCTTTGCTGAAAGACCCTTGGGAACATCCATCATGTCTCCAAGTCCCATGTGCCTGTCTTTAAACTGCTTGTGCAGAGATGCCATCCTTTCTTGTCTGCTCTGGAATATTGCCCTGGCAACCCTAGCCACCCCTTTTGCATTAGCCCAGGTCCCTGTCTTTGGGCTTAATTATGTCAGTGTGCAAAGATGTGTCTAGTTCTTTCCAGAAGCGCAAAGAATAAAACATGCAAAAAAAAAAAAAAAACAAATCATGGCTAGGGATGTAACTTAATTGGTAGAATGTTTGTCTAGCATGCACAAAGCCCTGTGTTTGATTCCAGCACCACATTAATTGGGTGTGATGAGGGACCTGGAATCCCAAATCTCAGGAGGCAAAGGCAGGAGGATCAGAAATTCAAAGTCAATTGAGCTACATAGAGAGGTGTAGACCAGCCCGGGTTACATGACACTTTGTCTGAAAACAGAAATTAAATGAAAAAACAAGAAACAAATTCCCTTCCTGATACGCACATATCGGCTGGCTTCCCCTTTGAGAGCCCTGTCTGGACTCAGCATCCGCTCTCTCCCAGCGTCTCCTGACCTACTCAAACCCGGATTACGTCTCCACTTTGTAACGTTAGCTGCTGGCTGACCCCTCTTCTCAGCCAGTGAACAGTTTCGGGGGCCATCTTACTCAATCCATCTAGCCGGAATTCTGCCCTCTGTACCAGAACCCTGCCCACTGCGCATCATCCTGACTCCCTGGTGGCTCCTTCTGTTTCCCTGGCTGACTTCCCCTGACGCCTCCACCTATAAGCCCTGTCTGGCCCTGGGCTCTGTCCCGTGTTCTCACCTCATTCATTCCTTTGGGGGTGTCACTACACTGTGTGGCCTTTGCGAGTGGTGCCTGTGCGGGCAGCTCCCAAACTGACCCTGAGATCTTCTCCTCACCTCAGGCTTGTACACCCAACAGCACAGAAGACATTTCCACTCAGGGCTTCTCAAAGTCCTTCCACTTGCCTAAGAGCAGCCTCACACTAAATAGCACCATTTTTGTGCTCTGCAGAAGTCCTCATACAAAGGTTGAAACGACAAGTCACTAACTGGGGATAAACAACTCAAAGCACATATCTGACAAAGTACTCATGTCAAGAATAAGCAGAGAATCCATGAAACTCAACAGTCAGAAAAAAAGGTGGTGGGAGGCTGGGCCTGAACCTGGGTCTTGTTGAGACCATATATGAGAGCAGCGTTTTGGCCCTGACCTGCAGTGATCTGCCCTTAATCCCCTTAAGCCCAACCCGAGAACTGCCGAGGAGAGTCTTCGGCCTTCTGACAGCTGCCTTCAGCCTCCAGATCAACAGCTTCATTGCCTCGTACCCCATATGGAGTGTCACCAAGATGCAGGTGTCAGTGGGTGACCACCTACAACGGCAAGCTCAGAAGCTTCAATCTGCTTTTTTTTTCATGGTGTGAACCTCAAGCTACGTCATTGAAAGCAATGGGCAGATGGAGAATATCATGCTAGCACGGCTAGAGCAAAATAAATAACACAACAGCAAATGCTGGCGCAGATGGGGAGAAAGCAATTCTGCATGCATTGCAGGTGGGAATGGGAAGAGGTACAGTTGTTCAGAACAAGAGCTTTGGCAGTGTTTCACAGAGTCACGTTACCCCTACTGAAATGTCTCCCCCTCCGTATAGATATCGGTTCATTGACCATGAACTCAAGGACATTAGAGCCCTGGCCCATGCCTCAGTGTCTAGTCTCCTGGAGGTACATCGGACTGTCTTGTGTACTCCTCTGCATAAGATCTGGGGCTATTTAATACAGCAACATCACTGACAGCACAGAATTGTAAAGGCATCACATTAAATTGACCTCTGAAGATGCTGTTTATGGTATGAGAGTCAAATAAAAAGGCTGGACCTCAGCTGAGAATGTATGCCTGGTGCTCAACTCTTTCCTGCCTTTCCTATGCCATGAGCCTGGGTTTGCCAATTACAGATTCTTTCAGCAAGCAAGAGATCTCCCTAATACTGACCTTTCGAAGAGTGATGTGGACTTCTTATACATGCCCACACAGGTGCATCATAAGGATGTGTGTGTGTGTGTGTGTGTTATGTAAGTGTATATGTGTGTATATGTGTGTGTGTGCATGTATGTGTGTTGTTTGTGTGTGTATGTATGTGTATGTGTGTGTATGTGTGTATTTGTGTGTGTGTATGTGTGTGTGTGTGTGTGTGTGTATCTATGTACGTATAGATAGAGACAGAGATGGAGACAGGTGGGGCAGGAATGGTGCAGTGAGCACTCTTGACATCAGACTGAAGTTTACCTTGTTCTGGTTCTTAAGGAAGCTTCTGTGAAGCGCAGCCTCTGCAGAGGCCCTCAGAAAGAAAAGGGGCATGACTTACTATCTGTTTCTTGTTTTTGTTTTCTTCCTTTGCTTTGAGGTCTTTCAGATTCCAGAAGAATATGACTGGCTCCTGACTCACATGGGCACTGTGCTAGGCACTGTGGGAGCGAGTGTAGATCAACTCTGAGCCTGGAAGAGCCTGGTATGGTTGGTTCTGTCACTGAGACTTTCCACGACTGCTCAAGTTACTGACCAGAAGCAGGTCAAAGGGAGCCTCCTGTCTGTCTGTTTGTTTAGACATGACAATGAGAAGCCATGATCTAGACTAGAAATAGATAGAAAGCCCTGTGTAACTGGGCTGGAGACCCAAGTCAGGGAGCTCTTGAGGCACCCAGCAAGCTGGGATGATGGATCACCTACACAGGTGTTCAGGCACCAGCTCCTGGCTCAAGACAGGAGCAACACAATGTTATGTTATAGCTCTGTGGAGTGAACTTTCTCCTATTACCACCCAACTCTAGCGAGTGTCCTTTCAGGCCCTCCTAATCTCAAAATTCGGTTTATTTTGCAGCTCAGCAAATGAAGGCAGGACTGGAGGAGGAGGATAAACAGGTGACAGGAAGTTCCTGCCTCACCACCTCTGTCTGTGCCCAGAGAGGAGGAGGCATGGCCATACCTAGCACCCATTCCTCACTGTGCCCATTCTCTCATTCACCCACTCATTCATTCATTCATTCACTCACTCATCCATTCACTCATTCATTCATTCACTCACTCATCCATTCACTCATTCATTCATTTACTCACTCACTCATTAACTAACTCATTCACTTATCCATGCACTCATTCATTCACTCATTCACTCACTAATTAACTCATCCACTTATTCATGCACTCATTCATTCATTCATTCACTCACTCATCCATTCATTCATTCATTCACTCATTAACTAACTCATTCACTTTTTCACTTACTCATTTCATTCACTCACTCACTCACTCACTCATTAACTCATCCACTTATTCATGTTCTCATTCATTCATTCATTCACTCACTCATTCACTCATTAACTCATTTGCTTATTCATGCTCTCACTCATTCATTCATTCATTCACTCGCTTGCTCGCTTATTCATCTATTTATTCACAAGCCTATTTTGAGTGACAGCAGTAAGTCTGGCCTCACTGAGCCTGATGTCAGGGCAGCCAAAGGCTAATGTCTTAGGCTGTCAGAGATGACATTTGAGTTCACAATCTTGAGTTAATGATGGAACCCAATGAAGCAACAAGAAGAATATCCTATCTTGGTGGTGGGGGGCTTTAGAGAATGCCATAGCCTATATGAAAGGAACAGAGAGATTAAGACATTTACTGAAGAGACACAGGGCAGGATTCTAGCTCATGCCTCCCTGGAAACAGACCTAGGCTTTCCTCCACACCCTCTAGCTGGTCTCCCCTCTGGGAGTGAAGAGCCTGCTTTGGGCACCAGGAGGATCTCCTTAGCCTAGTGATGCTTCCGTGAAGCTCACAAAAAGGAAGCCAGTGCAGCCCCTTGAGCTGCAGCTTCCTGGGGACAGTTAGGTGGTCACACTACTGAACCTAGAATGAGGATCTTAGCACTTCCGGGGACAGAACTGCTGTTCGGCTCACAGCCCTCCAGCCTACCACACAAGCCCTCCAGCCATGCCTTAGCTCTAGCCAGCATGGTGAAACCTGGACCCTGTGTGGGGACAGCTGTTAGCTATACTCGGAGTCACTTTACTGCAGTATGGTTCTGAGCATGTCACCCGTTCTTTTAGCCAGTAAAGATAGTAAAAGTAATGTTGAATGGCAGAGACACCCGCAATAAAAGTACAGAAGTAAAGATAATGTCAAACAAGCTGCCTCCTGTCCCTGCAACATAGCTGGGCGGGTTGCTTGTGAGTTCAGAGGGGGCAGCCTTTGCTCAGAGCCAATCTGCAGCTGGGCCTGGCATACAATGGGTGCCTAATAATTGCTATTGACACAGTCTGTGCTGGACTGAACTCCGGGCCTTCACTTTAGCACCTGCAGGATAGGCAGGAACCCTGGGCAGAGCTCCCCTGGCAGCCTGGCACTGGAAAAGGAAAATAGAAAAGATTTTCATTCCGAAGAGTAAATGTCACAGGCTTGGGGGAGGGTACCAGGGCTCTGAAAATAAAACAGCTGTGAAGGGAGGAGGGAGGGGGGGTATAGAGGGTGAGTAAGAACAGGCCAGGTTCCACGGTGCCTCCTGGGGATCTGACATAGGGGCCAGGAGCAGCCCTGAGCATTCCTGGGGAGGTTACGGATGGACTGTGGGACCACTGGGCAGAGGTGGTCTCCTTGCAGAAGCCTTCCCTTCACCCCAGCCACAAAGAACTCCTACCCTTTCTGCATGGCGTCTGCACCCCCGGCACAACCCCTCCCCACCCATTCCACAGTTCACGCTAGAGCTGCCCCAACCCACGAGGCAGGACCTTCCCTAGGGCAGCACTGAGCTGTGTTGATCTCCGTGTCCCAGTGCCTGTAGGTGGCTTGGTCCTCCCCGGTATTTGGTTGGTGGGCAGTTCATTTTTGGTAAGTTACTGCTTACCTTGACCAGAAATTCTTTTAAATTGGGTGGGCACAGCGCAGGACACTTGCCTCAGAGCAGCGAGGTGTGTAAAGAGATCTCTTCCAAGTCAGTGTGTGGGCGTGGCCTTTGAAGGAAAAGGTGTACCTTCTCTGCTGGTGGGGGTGGTGCTAAAGAGGCTGCGGGGGATCCAATGACAAGTGACATGTGGATCAGAGGTTCTGAGCAGATGCCCTAAAGCCCACCTGGGCATAGCAACAGCCTGCCCAGACCCACTACCCTTTCAGGAAGACAGGAAGAACAGGAGCTTGCCCATAGAAGGCGAACCCCAGATCCTACCCATCAGCTTGATTGAAAACAGACTAGTTGAGACAAGGCAGTATGTATATGTGTATGTGTATATGCATGTGCACGCATGTGTGCATGTGACTGTGTGTGTGTGTGTGTGTGTGTAACAATGGGGCTCACATCAGCTTCCATATGCTGTCACCTCTGGGAATCTGATGACTTAGTGACAGCCCCTGGGGACACTTTCTTCCTGGTATTTTTAGCTGGTGACAGGTTAGGAGCCCTATTTTCCAGCCCGACCTAACCTGCCTAGAAGGAGCATGACTGAACAGTGAGAACTTCCCTGAGAAACCAGAGCAAAGAAGTAGAAGGACAAGCTGAGGTCAGGCACCCTGAGTCCTGCCTACTCGTGCCTTCACTTCCCAGGGTTCACTGCGCATCATCTGTGAGCTGAGTGTCCCTATTGGTGTCCCTTGTTGTGGAAGTTTATTTTTTAGTTATATTTAAAATAATTGTTTTTGTGCACTGTTGGAGAAAGGGATGCATAGGCCTTGGCGTTTTATGTTGTTTGCAGGTGTTGGATTTCTGTGGGGGATGTTTAATTGCAAATGACCCGCATGTGCTATCAGTAGAATACCTGAGGAGTTCTGAAAGAATAAAAAACCTGAGTGGACAAGGTTCCACTGTCAATCAAGTATAGAGCTGGCGAAGACGGTGGGTGGTTCCCTCTACTGAGATCTGGCAGGGTTTGCACGTATGAAAGTGGCTTTAGTGACTTGGCAAGGACACACGAGCTCAGCTTTGTCTAATTGTCTGTAGTATGGGTGCACCAAATCCCTTAGGAGCTAGTTAGGCAATTTGCTAAGCTGTTTATCCTGCTCTCCATAGCTCATACTGACCCAGTCTTCATCTCTTCAGAGGCAGGCTAGCTGCCCATGACCCTCACACAAAGGGGGCAAATTCAAAGAGTTCAGCTATGTCCCATTCACATGTACAACTCCACATGATCCAACTCTGAGTCCATCCACCTCCACCAGCCCAGAATGGGCCACTCATGTGGAGCTCACTGCATGAGCCTGCGCAGTGCAGAACTCACCAGGACATCGGCACACTTGGGCTTGTTGGGAATTTGCTTGTGATCTTGATCAAGTCTCTTAACTTTTCTGAGCCTCAGTTCCCTCCTCTGTAAAGGGAAGGGCTTCCACTGGGCTCCTTCTAACTCCAACAGTGTGTGACTTCATAGTAGGAAGCCAAAAACATACCGGGTACTTACCATGCGCAGGGTGCGGCTTTGCGCTATATAATGAAACAACTATTGTTTTTACGGGTTTCGTATGAAATGGCGGTCACTAGCACTGAAATGATGTATGTCCAAGATCACAGAGCTAATCAAAGGCAGGCCAGGCTCTCCTATGTTGTACTGGATTCCAATCACGCCACGCTGGCCTCTGGCAATTCCTAAGCCTCCCTCAGACACAAGAGACCCTACCACCACCCAAAATAACCTGTGGCTGAGTACAGTGGTTCGAGTCACCATGGCTCTGACAGCGGGTGTACTGTGCTGGCGAATCCAGCAGTTGCCCCTAGCCGCCTCTCTCTCTGTGTCGGGATCTTCATGGTTATGCCCCAGTTCCTCTGCCCGGTGGTCAGTACTTGAGGAATACTGTGGGTCCTTTTGCATCCACACCTGTTCCTCCCTGCCTTGGCCTTAGCCCCCCAGCTGGGTCCTGGGAAACCCCGGCTTTCCACTGTCTCACTCTGTCAGAGCTGGAGGAAGAAGAGAAGCCAGCAGCAGAGTGTGAGGACCTTTCCATCTGTGGCCGAGTTCCATTCAGGAGCCCAAGGCCTCCTGCTGGGTTAATACCTATCGGTGTGCACCAAAGGTTGACTCGGTGCCTTGTCCCTGACCAGGACCTGTCTCCAGGTACCTCACCCAGGTCTGGAGATTGAAAACACCATCTTTAACTGGTGCTAGCACTTCCAGGCATGGTGGTCCTGCAGACAGACCCTGACCCACCAAGGAACTAGTGGGCTTACTCTAAGCCTTCCTGATCCCAACCCCCGCACTTCCTGTGTGACCACTGCACCTCTCTGAGACTTGTTTTCTCTTCTGTGACATGGGTCATTGGAGGTACTTGTTGCTGAGTACCTCTCGTAGTTCTGGGAACCCAGAAATCCACCGAGATTAGACTTCGAAGCCTGTTGGTGGTATTTCTCATGGTGCATCTACTTGCTTTTACCGTAAGGAGCTATCAGAAGAAACACCATCAACTTAATAACAGCTTTTGAGGAGAGAAAAGAAAACAAAAGAAAGATGGGATTAAATGTCTAGATCAATTGAAAGATACATCTTATTGCGGAATGTTAATGCGTGTCTCAGAATTGAGAAACGCAATACTGATATGAAAAGCTGCCCTAGGCTTTGGGCCCCTCCTTGCGGGATGGAAGCAGCTTCGCTGGGTGAGTGGACTAGCTTTGACTCAGCTGGGGATCTGACAGTGTGACCCCAGGGAATGCTTCCTTCTCTGGCTTTCTGTGACCTGTGTGTACAGTGAGCAGATAGAGTCACCTGACCCCCAGTCACCAGGATCCCCACCTGATCCTGCTAGCCCTGGGCCAGGCTGGAGAAGAGGGAATTCCTTCCCGCATGGCCCTACTCCAAGTTTAGTGTGTGCCCCGTCTCCTGCTCTGCTGGACACTCAGGAGCGGTTTCTGAAGTACAGACTAGCAGATGACGTACCTTTCTTTCCAGGAGCATCCAGGGTGGCAGGAAGGAGAGGGAGCAGGAGGCGGGAGAAGGGAGAGCTGGGCTCAGAGTGGGCCTGTTACACCCACGCTCTCCAAGATACCTTTTAATGGGATAAAATTACACTCTGATCCCCTGAGCCTCCGTTTGGAACTTTTCACAGAAAAGCAACTTGACATCGCAGGAGGGAATACAAAGCTGAGGCGGGAGGGATGGGTAGGCCACAGCAATGGAGGGCAGAGACCACCTACCTACCGACCTTACTGTCTCAAAACCTAGAACCAGGTCAGCCGCCTCCACCCCGATGGTCAGGTGAGCCAGGCACACAGGTGGGAAGGGGGCTGGCCAGAAAGGTCCAGAGATGGAAGGGCTACGTTGGTCCTACTGGGGCAGAGGCTTGCAATGGGAGCTTTGGGTAGCTAATGAGGGTGCAAATTCAGGGGCTCCCTAAGAATTTGCGTGTGCTAACCCAATGGTGGGCTATTCTCTTTATCCTGAGGGCTCCTGGGCATCTAGCTGCTGAGACCCTCTCTTGGGCAATTCCTCAGTGGCAAATCCTTGCGTTGGTCTTGGCTCCTGTCCTCTCTGTCATCCTGGCCCCCTTCCTGGACTTGTGTTTGCCCCACTCTTGGGACACCCTTTCTGTCCCCTCAGTTTGCAACCCTTTGCCTCCTGCTGCCCCCTCTCTGAAGATGTCTTCAGTTCTGTCCTATAGCTTCTTGTCCTTGACCACTAAGCAGCTCCCAGTTTGAGTGCAGTGACCATCAATCTGTGGACTCTGTAAGTAATGGACAGGCAATAGGCCCTGGGAGCAAGTCAGAGTAGGATATTGTTAAAAGATAAATGCCACTCTTGACCATTTTTTAAGATTAATGCAAGGCCTCGGAGATAGACCCTAAGCAAGCTGCTGTAGACACAGTGTCAGAAGAGAGGAGTTATTGCATGTCCTGGCTCCAGGCCACCTATTGGCCCTTCCGCAGTTATTCTCTCATCTTGTACACTGTTTGCGACGGCTGCAGCGGCATTCTGAGCAGGGTGGCCAGCCCGTGCCAGCTGCATTTGTCTACTTTCCAGTGTAGGATGATCTTCCAACATTCTGTTCTTGGATGTATCCTTCTCTGCCCTCAGCCGCTGGGCCCCTCCACCCCTGACTTCCCGGTGATCCAGTGTTCCTGAATTCTCTGACACCAGTCTGTGGTTCAGTGACAGCCTTTGATGTTTGTCTCGCAGGAAGTCATGGCCTTTGTGGTTGTCTGAATGAGCAATACCCGCCATAGGCTCAAGCATTTCAACACTAAATTGCCAGTAGGTGGCGCTGTTTGGGGAGGTTTAGGAGGTAAGGTCTTGCTGGAAGAAGTATGTCAGCGGTGAGCGGGTGTGCTTCATGCTTCTTCTAGTCCACCCTTACTGATTTGTGTTAAAGATGTGATCTCTCAGATTCCTGTTCCTGCAGCCATGCCTTCCTGCCATGATGGACTCTTATCCCTCTGGAACTGTGAGCCAAAATAAACTTTTTCTCCCTTTGGTTATGAGCATTTATCATAGCAACAGAAAAGTAACTAATATAGCCTGGGAGCGGGCCTTTCCTAAGGATGCACTTGCTGTTCCCAAAAGCCCCTCTGAATGAGTTGTACAAGTCTCTTTGTCTTAGGGTTTCCAATGTTATGATGAAACACCATGACTAAAAGCAACTTGGGGAGGAAAGGGTTTATCTTGCTTAGAGTTCCATATATAAGTTCATCATCAAAAGCAGTGAAGACAGGAACTAAAATAGAGCAAGAACCTGGAGATAGGAGCTGATGCAGAGGCCATGGAGGGGTGCTGCTTACTGGCTTGCTTCCCATGGCTTGCTCAGCTTGCTTTCTTACAGAACCCAGGACCACCAGGCCAGTGACAGCCCCACCCACAATGGGCTGGGCCCTCCCTCCATCAATCACAAATTAAGAAAATGTCCTACAGGCTTGCCTACAACTTGATCTTATGGAGACATTTCCACAACTGAGGCTCCCTCCTCTCTGATGACTCCAGATTGTGTCAAGTTGACAATAAACTAGCCAGGACACTAAGTCTTCACACCTGTGTTGGTCCCATGGGGACTCAGTGATGTCACCCTGGTAAGACCAGGCCCTCATAACTAACCCTGTGACAGGGAACATGGGATGTCCTGTCATGGTGTTCCCCATGTGTTCTGTCAGGCTGTCACACAGCAAGTGACAGGCTCAGGAAGAAAGAGGAGGGACTTGGAAGTAGACATGCCTACTTCAAATTCTGGTTGTTTCATTTGATGGCCATGTGGCCTTGGGTGAGTCACCCTGACCACTCATTTCTGTAAGTTAAAGACCTTGCATGGTTGCTATGAGCTTGGTACAACATCTGTGACAGGTCTCAGTGGATCTGGACCCACCTTCTCTGTGGCACTTCTGTTGTGTTTTAACAGCTGATCACTGATGTGAGTACATCAGTACTCACAGCTGGAGAGGTTCCCGCCCTGGCACATGCCTGGCCTGCAGCAGCAAGTGCAGTCTGGTGCATCATGGGATGTGGTGGAGTCTTCTGACTGTGGCTCTGCTCCCGCCCTTGTGCTCCCACATTCAGGAGTTCTGTGTGTCTGAGACTTTCCTCTTCTGTTTTTCATGTCTGTTGGTCTCTCTGCTCACTTTTCCTTTGAATCAATGTGTGTTTTATTAGCTTAGATTTATACTTTTTGGGTGTGATTTGAAAGCAGGAATGAGTTCTATGGAAAAAAATCACATACACATATGCACAGGTGCACGCCCTCACACACACACACACACACACACACACACACACAGAGGCACACATAGTTTTCCCTATGTTTGTCATTAGTAAGGGCACCACGGCCATGGATTTTATTTTTAATGTCATTTCAGCAGTGCCCAACGTTCTCCAGTGGAAACACTGAGAACAAATTCATAACCCATGATTTTCTGGCATCTTCAAGACCTAAGGAATATCTTTGTCTGTCTTAGTTAGGGTTTCTAATGCTGTGAAGAGACACCAGGACCATGGCAACTCTTATAAAGGAAAATGTTTAATAGGGTCTGGCTTACAGGTTCAGAGGATAAGTCCGTTTTTCACCTTGCTGGGAAGCATGGCTGCACACAGGCAGGCGCAGTGCTGAGAGGGAGCTGAGAGTTCTACATCCAGGCAGCAGGAAGAGAGAATGACACTGGGCCTGGCTTGAGCATTTGAAACCTCAAAGTCCTCCCCCGGTGACTCACTTTCTCTAACAAGGCCATACCTCCTGATAGTGCCACTCCCTATGAGACTATATGGACCATTTTCATTCAAACCACCATGTTGTCCTCTTAGGACTCTGAAGAGCATCCAAGGGAAATGGCACTGTCTGTACACAGCTGGAGCGCTCTCATGGTTACCTGTATTCAGCTTCCCAAGATGAGGCCACACAGGACAGGACCCATTTCTTAGCCATGTATGTAGAGAGAACAGGCTTTCCTCTTATGCGGAGTGTCTCTGTCTGCAGGTCATGGTCTTTGACAGGAATAGCCAGCAACTTGTCTGTGTCAACGGAAACTAAAGCTCCTAAAGGTCCTCACAGCTGAGCCTGGTGGCAAGGACTACTTGGGAGGTCAAGGCAAGAGAATCACAAGTTCAAAGCTAGTCTTGTAACTCAGTGAGATCCTGTCTCAAAATAAAACATAAAAACAGGGCTAGAGATTAGTTCGGGGACAGAGTACTTGTCTATCTTGCTCAAGGACTTGGGTTCAATCTCCCATACCACAAAAATAAGTGAATGAATGAATGGATGTTTTTTTCAGATTGCTGTTGTCTGAAGTCTCTACTGACTTAAGTCCTACTGACCTAATAGTAAAACTGAGACATGACAATTCCAGGACAATAGAAGAAACTGTGACTGGACCCGAGCTGAGCCTTCTGCCCTTCTGTCCCATGACCCATCCGTGAGCTCTGCTCTCTCACTGTGAAGCCCTTTGGCAGAAGGCGAGGCTCTCACAAGAAGTGGAACGTTTCTGACCTTGGATCCAAGTGAGCTGTTTCGAAGCTCAGCAGTGCACAGTAGCCAAGGTCCTGTGGAGGGTGGCCCTACCTCTGCAGGTCACTGCCACTGCAGGCCAGCTGCACAGGACCCTGACCAGGATCCACTGTAAGCCAGGCCGGGTCCAGGCTGCGTGGCAGGGAGGAGTGGGGGTGTCATTTCTCTTTGTCCCTTTCTGTTTCGATCTGAGTGCCTTCTGCAGTGGGTTTTCTGTGTCCCTGATGATGTCGATTCTGCTCACGCGCAAGTTGATTCTGCTCATGCGCACTGCCCTCCTTTTCATTAATGCCTCGCTGCACTTCCCTCTTGAAACACACCAGCTTGCGTTTCATCTCTCGCCTCCATGTTTCTCATCAGTAACACTTTAGTGAGACTTTCAGCTTTGATTCCCCCACAGCCCCCCATTCCGGGACTCAAACACAGGGCTCTGTAAGCGCCCCGCCGCTGAGCCGCAGCCCCAGCCTGAGATTTCATTTTGCTTTCAGTACCTTCCTCCTCCTAGTTTCTTGGGGATGATCCCGGTAGATCTGGTGGGATTTCTGTGCCACCATCAAGCCTGCTTCCAACCATATAGGCCTGCTATGCCTACATCCAGTGTGTTTGGTGCTGATGGCTACATCCTGTTCTTGGCCTCTTTGGGGAGGAACAACTGTCCTGTGCAGCTGCAGGCCTGACTAGACTGCCATTCTCATCAGAACCCATTGGGACTAGTTTAGTCTATGCTCAGACATCTATGTCTCAGAAGCAGACATCTTCTAGGGCAATCTCTGGTTCCCTGGGTCCACACCGCTGGCTTTGGGGCAAGGATCTCCTTCCTGCTTGTATGAATGGCCCTGGCAGGGTCAGGGAAGCAGATCAGGCCTAGAACCTCAAAGTCAAGAGCAGAAGATGAGACCAAACAAGGGTATAAGCTGGGCTACAGTGAGGGCAGCAGGCACACTGTCCTGGAGTGAACTTGAGATGTGTCTGTCCCTCCCCCAAGGCTGGAACACTTCAAACATTGGCATCTTTCCACCTCCCCCTACTAGGTCATGCTGTCTGGATGGCCCAAAGGGCCCTGCCTCCCTGCCCACCTGTAGTCTGCTCTCTGTAGAGAAGCCAGTGGCCCCTGTCCCCACAGAACCACCTACCTGCTCTCTAGGAGGGTCCCTAGCACCACAGGCTGCCCAAGCAGGCACACGCACACGCATGCGCACGCGCGCACACACACACACACACACACTCACACGTGTGAAATCGTTGATAGATCTCTTCCCCCAGATTTGACAGCAGTTCTAAAGATTTATGGGACACTATCAAAAACAAATTTCAAAGATGAAAATAAAGCATTCCTAAACCATCAATAATAAAAAATCAATTTCCATCAAACTGTGCTGGAGGCAAGCCTCAGAGATCTCCTACCCCCTCTGGACAGAAAGTGCTGTTATGAAGTCATCTCCACAGGAGATATAATCCATGGGGTGGGGGTGGGGGTGCGTGCACACAGGGAGGTGTGGCAGAGCTGATTACCTGACTCCGTTGTCTGGTAGCCCTGGTAGTTTTCAGCTTTTTAAAATCTATAATTTCCTGTGATGTCCTTTTCTGTTCTAAATATGTGCCAAATTGGACAGCTGATTTGGTTCCCAACTCTGGATTCTTCTTGTCTAAAGAAGTTGATCCTAATTAATTATTTCAGGTTTCACGTGTGGAGGTTCTGACATCTCTTAAGGCTTCCTTATGATTTAGAATCAACTATCCCCTCCTCCTCTGGTTTTGCTCAGCCCACTTCCCCGCCTCTTGCTTCTCTTCTGGCTGCTTCTCCCTGACTCTGGAAGAAGCCACCACCTGGTCTCTGACAGCTTTGTCACCCTCTGTTGTTCCTCCTGGGTGGAAGGCACCTCCATTTTCCCTTCTGGTCTCCTGGGGCTCAACTTGAAGCTAGTTCCCCTGAGAATTCCTGGGGACACATTCTACCATAGTACCAGATTCAGGCTCTGTTAACTGCCACCTTTTCAAGGATTGTCCTTTCCCTTCATGTGAGCCCCAGGAGGGCAAGGTCGTATGTCTGTCTGTCTCTGTTGTGGTCATAGCACACAGAACAAATGTCTGGTTCACAGTAAACACCTCATGAGTAATTGCTGAATTAGTAAACTGCTGTTATTGAGTCAGGATCTTCTGGAAGAAGTATTGGCAGTTTGCCTCAGGAGCATTAAAATGCATAAGCCTTTTGACCCATGACTTCTAGTAAGGAATCCCAAGGCATTATGGGAAAGATTCATGAAGGGAAATTAACCTTCCCTTGGGCCGCCATCTCCAGGCCTCATCTTGGCTTCTCCAAGAAGCTGTAGGGTGGGTGACCCTGAGCAAGCTTTTGGTTGATTATTTTGTCATCGCTGTGATAAACTACCCAAGGGAAGCAAGAGGAGAAAGGTTTAGTTTGAATCAAATCAGAAGGATTTGAGATCGCGGCTGAGGGAGTAGAGGGCAGGGGCGGTGTTCAAAATGGTGGCAGACAGGAAATGGAGAAAACTGGCTGGACCCAGAGCCAGGTATAACCCTCAAAGACCCCCACCCACCCAGTGACCTACATCTGCCACCTCCTGAAGGCTCCTCAGATGTCTGCAGTCCCTCCCACGCAGAGAAGAGCCTTGTGGCCTCTTGACCTTCTAGGGCAATGTAAGAGCAAAAGTCATGCTCTAAATTTTAGTTACTGTGTCTAAGATATCTATAAAACAGAAAGATAGTTTCCTGGAGTGCTGGGTGGGGCTGTTCATGTGAGATACAAAAAGACATAATCCTGTAATCTCCCTTGCCCAAGGAATGTTGAGTGGGGACTGTGTAAATTCCATTTGGTTAATCCAACTGCACCAAATGTATTCCAAATGCACCGGATATACTCAGCCACTTGTAGGTGGGAGATAACCCAGGCAGAAAATACATCAGGATATATGCTTGCACCTGATCGAAGCTGCCTTTATAGGCGTTGGTTCCATGTGACTTGATGTCATTTTGTGGCAACACAGGATGTGGCAGGACTACTCTGTGAGAATCTCAGAATAGTCCTGGTCAGACTCCATTTTCCTGGCCAGTATTTAATTAATTTACTTAAAGTCTGCTTCAAATTTGGCCTAAAATTGTGGTGATTGTCTTATTCTCAACCGGCGGAATTTACAGACCTATGATGTCCAGCTTGTACCCAGAGCCACCAACCCCAGGTACCTGAGAGGCTCATTCCTACCACAGTGAGCCATAGGTGTCTATGCTTCTCGTTACAGAGTGATGGCTGACAGGTAAGGTGGCTGTGTATGTCTGGGCTTATTCATGTCTCATAAGGACTACAGAAATCTCCTAGGGTTATACATTTAAAAGCTGAAATCAGAAACACTGAAAAATTCAAACATTATCATCTCCAAGCATATTCAAGACAAAGGAAGCCAGGATCCAACTGAGTAACTGGTTCTATTTCAGATAGGGGAGACAAGATTTCTGATGATGTGAGCACCTCAGTGTCTCTTCCAGAGTTATTCTGAACTCCAAGACTGGTGCTTAGGCTTCTGTGTGTGTATACCATCAATAGCTCTCTTTGGCTTTCGAGGTAACATGTAGACATTCATTCCAGTTTGGGGCTGTGGTAAGCCGAATCCACATTAGATCGCTGTGCTCATCTCTGATTGGTTCTAAATTAAATTTCTTGCTCTGGGATTTCCAGGTTGGTGTGGATTAATAGAGAGTTCCCTCTCCATCTCTGAATGTCATTGTCCTAATCTGTGAGATGGGAGAGATTTGACATCTATGACCTTCATGATCTTCAAACTCCGGAGCTTCCTGCTGTGTTCAAATAACTCAGGAGAGAGGGATCCTTTGATCTAACATCCTCCCAAGTTCTTAACATGATTCAGTGAGAGCTGTTCATTGGCAGAGTGAGACCCAGAGAGAATGTATGGGAGGGAGATGAGCCAGTCAGGTGTCTAGGACCCCGATACCTCACCCTCAAGGGACAGCTCTCCTCCTGTAACCTCACTGGAAGAGGAGAATATGGTACACACGCCCATGGGGACACAGAGAGCAACTCTGAATCTGACCGAAGATGTGGCCAAGAGCCCCGGGGCTGGGCACCCTGCCTCTTCTCCATCGTTCCTCCAGGCAACAAAGATAGATATATGTGGACCTTCTCATGAGACCCTGTGGCTACAGGTCACTACTGACCATCCTGAGACCCTGCTCCCCTGAAGGCTTGGGGTCCAGGTGCGCTATGGCCTCTACACTGAGCCGGGCTGTGAATCCTCTGGGTTTCTGTGGCCTTACTCTAAACACATTAGGAGATGGGGATTGGCCTTGCATGCTCTATGCCTTAACTGTACCACAGGCGGAGAAGGATTTCCAGTCTTTTGTAAACCAAATCCTTTAGTGTATTAATCTGTGTGTGCCAGTTCATGTGTGTGAGTGCAGGTATAGGTGTACTGCCTTGGGTGGAGGTCAAAGGGCAACCTCTGGGACCAGTCCCCACCTCCCACCTTGAGACTACCCTCTGCTGTTCTGCTGTGAACGCCAGGCCAATTAGACTGTGACGTTCTGAGAAGCTCCTCTGTTTGCCTAGAAATGCTGGAATAGCAGATGTGTGGAATTGTGCTCACCTTTATGTGTTCAGCTCTCAGGTCTTCGTACTCTTAGAGAAAAAGCATATCATTTGTCATATCCTCAATATATATTAATCCTTTTAAAATATACTTTTTAATTTTGAGTGTGTATACATGTGTGTGGGCACGTGCATACCACAGTGAGAATCAACCCACAAGAGAATCAACCCACAAGAGAATCAACCCATGAGAGTTGATTCTTTTGCCACCAGGTATAAAGTCATGAAGCTTGGTTCCAAGCACCTTTACCCAATGAGCTATCTCACCAGCAGTCATGTTAATTTTGCTGTCTCTTTCTCTCCGAGTCCTCTTTTGACATACAAGATAGAAAGGGCCAGGACCCAGAGGTGTCCATTGAGAGCCTTGCTTACCGATATACCAGCCATATTCTCAGCGTTGCATGGGAAAGACTCAGCCTGTGCCCTATTGCCCCTCCCACAGTCAGGTTTGATGTTCAGGGAGGTCAGCACGACTTTTGCTGACCCAGGCTTATCTCCCCTGTAAACAGGAAAAGGAAGCTGAGCATGGTGGCACACACCTTTAACCTCAGCACTCGGGAGGCAGGAGTAGAGGAATCACTGTGAGTTCGAGGCCAGCCTGGTCTGCGTATCAAGTTCCATGCCAGCCAGAGTTACATAGTGAGAAGGTATGATGAGAGTCTAGATGGGCTGAGAATCATCTCCCTGGTGGCTTCATGCCTGTACAGGATGCACATTTTCCTTTCCTTCTCCATTGAAAAGCCCATGAACTTGGAAACTGTCCCATTTTCCCAGAGCAGTGAGCAAACCGAGGGATCTGAGCTCACATCTGGATCATCAACAGTGACAGGTGCGTCTTGGAGCTCTCCAGGGTCCTGCTGCCCCTGCTTCCCACCAGGCAGCTGAGAAGTGCAGAGCCTGTGGGCTGGAGTCACAAGCAGACAGGTGAGGACGTGGCTTCCCTCATGCTCCCGGCCTTATCAGCCCTTGAAGGCTGCAGAGGGAGAGAGTGCTAAAGAACACACTTCTGGACCTTCCTCTACGCCTCAGCTTTCTGAAGCCCAGTCCTGTCCAGCTGGGGAGCCGAGACACCGTCAGCACTCTTCTCTCTTGCCTAGGGAGCCAAACTGCTTTTGCTGCCTTACTAACTTGAGATCTGCTACAAATGGCTTCGCCTATACCGGACAGTTACTGCCTCATATCCCTTCCATGCAATGAGAAAACTAGCTATGAAGTAGCCGGGAAGAGGGGGAGAGGCTTGAATTTATCTGGGGCTGGTCCCCAAGGCTCTATGTGAGTCCCCAGAAGTCACAGCGAGTCACAGTGCATCAGGCATAGATGGTGATGGAAGCTGGGGTGTGGGGAGGTCCTATTTCCCTGGAGGACTGACCCGATCTGGAGGATTCTGTGCGAGACGGCGTGGTCCCTAAGGCTGGTCGTCCCTCACTAGCTCTGCTCTGTTACCTGCAAAGACCTCATGAAAGCATCAGCCTATTTGTGTAACTGGAGTTGAAACAAGTCTATTAAGTACCACCCAATTAAAGTCAACAGCCAGTGCTGAGTGTGCTGGCTCAAGCATTTTGGAGCCCCCGGGACTTTAGATGTTACAGGCTGTGACTTCAAAGGCCACCGCTTGTTCTTTGCTGAAGGCTTCTGATGGGTCCCCTGGTGTCAGGGCAGAGTACTCTCTCTCCTTTGTGTGTTATTATTTGATCACACCGTGACCTCGGGGACACTTCTGGCCTCTGGCTTCAGCTGAGCATGGAGCCTCACTATAGGTGTGATATAAATTACCTCTTACCACATCCCTGTGCTTCACCTGTATCTTCTGTGCGTGAACGCCTCCCCCTGCTCTCTCGGTCAGTGACACTACTGTCATCTCCATTCCAAGACTGACTCAGGTGTCACCCACTCCTAGAAGCCTTCCCTGATCCCTCTGGGAGGATGTCTCGTCTTCAGGCCCAGACTGTCACGTGACTGAACCCTGTCATTGGTTTGATGCCGGCAGGCAGTTTAGTTATCAAAAGACCACAGGCTGTGATCGACCAGCACTGAGTCTGTCCTTTTCGCATTCTGGAGGCCGGGGCTTCTAGATAAAGTGGCAGCAGAGGCTGTCCAGAGGCCTCCGTCCTTGACTGTTGCAGATGCCTGTTTTCTGGGTGTTCACAAGGCCTCTTCTGGGTGTGGCGAGTGGGTGTGTAAAAAGAGAGGAGGCAGCGGTTCTCACAGTTTCAGACCCGTGGGTCATGATCTCTTTGGGGGTTGGAGGACTCTTTCACAAGGGTCGCCTAAGACCATCTGCGTATCAGACATTTATATTAAGATTCATCACAGCAGCAAAACTACAGTTATAAACTAGTAACGAAAATAATTTTATGGGTTGGGGGTCACCACAACATGAGGAACTGTATTAATACAGGAAGGTTGAGAACCACTGTAATAATAAGTGTTGTGATCCCTATAGGATTGGGACCCTACCTGGGGAACCTCATTTAATCTTGTTACTCCTAAGAACTCTGTCTCTAAACACAACCACATCAGGAGTTGGGCTTCAGTGTGCAAATTTGGGGGAACACAGTTTAGTCTGTGGAAATCAAGAGCCCCTCCTGTATCCTAGGGTATGTCTCCATTCTGAGGCAAGTAGGGGGGCTTAGCACATGGAGCTAACAGTCTCTGACAGCTGAGCTGAAGTGGAGACAAGAGAGAGAACATCCAAACAGAGACACCAGTACAAAGGATCTTGGTAGTTTCTCAAAATATCAAAGAAAACATAAACTTCCCCAAATAGTAAAACTTACTAGCCCAACAGACTAAAACAGTCCAGACAGAGGCTTCAGAAGTGGTGTGATCAGGATGTCAGGTGTATTTCTTTACAGTTTTCTGTGTTATGTCGACATCATATGTAGAGTTTGGCTTTGGGACGGCTTCATGTGTGATCGACTACGGACTGTTTCAGGTTTCAGACCTATGCTCACCAACAACTCTGAGAGATGGAGACCTACCTATGCACCCCAGAATGCTCAGCAAAATCCTAAGATTAAACCGATTCAATTGTCCTGAGCCAGTGTGACCTCGGAATGGCTTAGTCTGGCCGTGTACACTTTCATTGTTCAAGGTGGTCAGTTTGTTTCTGTGGGGTCGAACATCAGGGAGCAGTGAACACGAAGGATTTCAGGGATGTTTTTCCTCCTTCGTTCCCTCTCTCTGTCCTCTGTTTTCCTTCCTCCCTTCTTTTCCTTCCTTCTTTTCCTTCTTCCTACTTCCCTTCCCTCCACAAATAACGTACAGGGCTAAGCCAGAACCCCATTCTGTGCTTGATGTTGAAGTCCTACATGCAGTTAGGGTAAAAAAATGACCTGGAGCCGCTGACCAGCTAGGATATTTCTGGAGATTATTTGAGGACCCCCAATGAGGAATTCAAGCAGGCGAACAACTACACTTGTGATCTCTGGCTGTATGGCAATGTGTATTTGAAACGTCTTCAAACCTGGGTGGCTTAAACAGCGGCCTCCTACCGCCCCTCTGTGTGGCAGGGCTGGGGCATTGGCTGGCTCATGCCTGCTGCCCATGGACTGGCTCAGGACTCAGTCGAGGTCTTGGCCAGGCTGCAGTCATCTCCAGGATGGCTTAAGAGTGCCCGTCTCTGTTCACACACATGACCCCTGGCCTACTCAGCTGACTTGTTTTGGTGCTCACATCTGTGACCCTCAGGACTGTCCCCACGGAAGCAATCTAGGGAGCTAGAGCAAGCACTGCAAATGGCAGCACAGCCCTCTGCTGCTTCATTTCAGCACATCCTACCTGATAGGTGACTTGCAGGGTTGGGAAGGGCCCAATGATAGGAGTGCAAGGAGGTGACCACAAGGTGGCGCTCTCATGAGTAGGATTAACACTGGTTCCTGTGAGAAGGTGAACCAGAAAAGATCTCCCGTACACCAAATCTCCCAGTGCCTTGACCTTGGCCTTCACACCCTCAGCAACTCAAGAGAAATGAAAGAAATGAATGGCCACTGTCTCGTTGCCCTGAGGTGCTACTCCTGGGGTGCCCCATACAATCTAGCTTGACAGAGACACTGAACACAGCTGAAGCTTTGGCGAGAGATCTTGGAGTCCAACAATGGAGATAACTGACAATTTACAGAATTAGCCAAACACACCAGTTAGCACAGTAGCCTGTGAGGAAAGCATCTTCAGGGGACAAGCTGGCAGCAAAGGTTCACTTTTCCAAATGCTGCTGTATAGTGGGGTTATTAGTGAGGGCTTTTTGAGATGCTTCTCACTCCCGGGTTAGAAAGAGAGAACATGCTCACACTGTTCACTTCCTCCCTCTATTCTTGGTCCCAGGTAGATAGCACGCTGCTGGGGGGACAGGTGTCCAGCTTCTTACTGGTCCGCCCTTCCCTGCACAGCGGTCTTTGTGCCTGCTCACCCAGCACCTGCTCTGCAGCAAAGTCCTTCTTCTTAGGAGGTAAGGGAGGGCCCAGCACCCTGCCACTCATTTGGGCACAGGCTTGACTATGTGTGTGAATGTGTGCATGTGCAAATGTGAATGTGAAGCCAGTTGATGGTTCTGGTCTCTCTGCAGGCTTCGGGGTCTCTGGGAATGCAGAGGCTTCTTTGAGGTCCTTGCTAACGAATGTTAGGAGGGATCCCCAGCTCCTATTTGTGCCTTACCCCACCCTTTCTTTCCAAAGCTTGCAGTTTAGCACCTAGTTCTGCCCCTCCCCAGCCAACTTCCCTGGATCACTCAGTGGGTTCTTCAGGATCCTGCACAGGCTCCTCCCCTATGGCCCTGAGCCCTTGCAGATGGTCATGCCCCTGCCTTAAATGTCAGTTTAGAGAGGCTCTCAGGCCCCGCAACGTCACTGGTTTTCTCTGCTGACCAGACACACATGGCAGCTGCAGGCAGGGGACTCCCCCAGTCCTTTAATCTTACAGTTTATTTGGATTGACATAGAGTGATTGGCAGATACGTCCTTTAAAGTCTGCATGGTAATTTCTTTGCCTTCTGGTTTCTCTGTTTGGTTTACAATTGGTTAATTGGAGGAACTGAGGGTTTCCCTGGAGTCCCCTGACCGACGCTGTGGGGTACTGCTGAAGACTTCAGTCTCCCCAAACCCAGAGGTGTAGCTCCACATTGGTGTGCTTCCACGGTAGGCTGCAAATAACTACATCTGGTTTGGATCAGGTTGGGCCATAAAATTAGTTTTAGATCCAGTTTCAAGGGGGAAAGCAATATTCTCGTTCAGGAACTTGGAGGCCTGGTAATTGCAGGCCTTGCAGGATGATTCTTATCCAATGTATGGTTAAGGAGACAGGCAGTATGCCTAAAGGGAATCCACACAGACCGTGCAGCTGAAGAGGGCCTCTGTCCACACCCAGCATGATGGAAGCACATGCAGGTTCGAGTCACTGAGCTGGGCTGCTCCTCACTATGGGTACAGCCCTGTTGTCAACATGGGATTCTGATCCTGGCCCTGCCAACTTGGCTTTAGGCTTTCCCCATCTATGGGGTAGGAGTAGAGTCATAGCTTGATTGCTGGGACCCACTCAGGACTAGAAGGGCAGGAACAGCAGTACATGGCAAGACCTTAGGTTAGGCCACATTGTCACTTGTAGGGCAGAAGACTATGCCCCCTCCTCCATCCAGCCTTAAATCTGTCCTCACTCACAGGGCATTGATCACAGAGCATGCCACATCTCCAAGCTATAGACCCTCTGTCTACCCCGAGTTAACCCAACAGCTGCCACTTGGCTCCTTGGGCCCTGAGGTGCAGCCCCTGGGGTGCTCAGATTTTGGACGAGGAATGTGGACTTCGAGGTCTGCAGGGACCTTTAAAGGAACCAGGCACTGGTGCTGGGGAATCAAGACTGGGCGGCAGGGGCTGGGGTAGAAAAGAGGTACAGGCCCAGGGAGACTGCTTACCAAGGACACACACTCTAGAAGACAGCTACAGCGGGGTCCTCCCATGCAGGGCCCTTGTGGGAAGAGAGAGCTAGAGGCAGGGCTATCTTGTGTATTTACCATCCCCTCTCCAGGAGTCTGAGCCTCTCTCATGCCCTCCCCTGCCTCCCTCATCTCTATTTAGTGGGGCACACGGCTGATGGAATTTATAGAAACCTCTAAGACAAGCTTTTCCCGTGTATCCATCCTTCATCTTCTCTTCACACTGCTCCCTGAGCATTTTACAGCAAGAAGAGAGAGAAAGAAAAGAAGCCTCCCTGGCGTTTATTGAGATAAACAGCGCAAGTCTGCCAGGTTGAATTGTAAAAGATGCGTCTTCGCCTTGCCAATGAGTCCACACAGATGCAAAGATGGGTCTCCTCCATCTTCTGAAGCCAGGCAGCTTTAGCACCTGGCCATTACGGCTGCAGAACAATCCATCCCTAACTCCTCGCATCCCACAGGCAGTGGGTCCTCAAAACTGACCTCAGACCTCCTTCATACTCCACTGTCCACACAGCTGATGCACACAGGGTCAGGGAACCCTTGTGATTGCTTTTCCTGTGAGTTCCCTGGGAGGATGGGAGGGAGGGGGGCCCACGCCAAGGATCTGCTGTGGCAGGCACTGGGTCTGCTCTGCAAGTTTACTACTGAACACAACAGCTCCTGTGGGAAAGCCCCAAGCCTCAGGAGCCCAGGACCCTGAATCCCTGTGTCTGTAAGAAGTGGCAGTTCTGTTTCGCCAGTCAGGTGAGACTTCTCCCGAGTCAGTAGCCCGTGCTGTTGTTACTTGGCCTGGCTCTGGTCCATGTGTTCTATCCTGGTGTTACTCACGTAGGATTTCATGACTCTGAAAAGAGACAGCGGGGAGCCGAAGAGATGGCTCAGTTGGTGAAGTACTTGCCTCCATGCAGCCCGGGCACAGCCATTCTATACCTGTTCACAAGAAGCATGGCTCCAAGCTTCCCTGTTTTCTAGTTTCTCACTTCGTGGCCCGTTTCCTGTTTTCTCCTCCTATGCAGCCCTGACTCTGTATGGGACATGAGGTCCCTTGGTATCTGTCCCTTCTTCCACTTCTTCTCCTTCCTCTCCCCCCTCCTCCTCTCCCCCCTCCTCCTCTTTCTCCTCCTCCTCCTCCTTCTTCTACAGTGATGGATATTGAGCCTAAGGCCTTGTCCATTGCCTGGCATGAATCCTGCCACTGAGTCCTACCTCAATCTCACCCAGTTTTCCCATGATGCAATGGGTGAGGTGTCTATATGGGTCCTAGAAGAGAAGCCATATCCCCTCCTCCTCAGCCTCTTGGATTCCTGACTGAGAGGAGAACATCAAAGGGAGGTGACAGAGACTCAGTCGGTTCCTCCTACGAGTCCTTCCCTCAAGGCTCTGGAGAGCCCGCTTTGGGGCTGGGGTCCAGAGATGGTAATGCCACATTACACTTTGGACTGGGAGAGGCCCAGGTAGCTAGGGAAGCAAATGTTCTTTATGGGTGAGTGTGGGGAGGTGTTCGAGCTACTCGGCTAGGCACAGAGCGTGCTCAGCTGTGCAAGTGGCTGTCGTCCAGTCCTCTGAAGCCCTGAGAAAGACTGCAGAGGAAGAGACTCTGAGCCATTTGAGATGCCAGTGTCTTGTCTGTACGGAACAATAATTCATTTCCTCCCAGCTCTGGAGGCCAGAGAGTCCAGAGCTGAGGCTCAGGGCCTTCTTCCCGTGTCTACACTCCCGTGGTAGAAGGCGAGGGACACATGAGACTCCTACGATGACTAGTTTTAACTGTCAATCTGACACAACCCATGGTCACCTGGAAGAGACTTCCACTGAGGGACCGTCTAGGTCGGGATGGCCCACGGTTGTCTGAGGGGAATTACCTTGACCACCTTACTGGTGTGGGGAGACCCGTGCTAAAGGTGGGCAGCACCATTTCTTGGGTTTGGGTCCTGAATAGTATAAGAGTAGAGGAAACAAGTTGAGCCACCAGCATGCGTGCGTTTATTCCCTTCTGTTCTTGACTGTGGATATGAAGTGGCCAGCTACTTCAAACCCCTGCCGCTATGTCTTCCCCTAAACCAGTGGTTCTCAACCTTCCTAATGCTGCGACCCTTTAATACAGCTCCTCACGTTGTGCTGACCCCTAACCATAAAATTATTCTTGTCGCTGCTTCATAACTGTAATCTCGCTACTGTTATGAGTCGTAATGTAAGTATCTGATACGCAGATGGTCTTAGGCGACCCCTGGTGAAAGGGTCATTCGACCCCTACAGGAGTCGCGACCCACAGATAGAGAGCTGCTGCCCTAATAGAGGGACTGTAACCTGGAATCGTGAGCTGACACGAAGCCCTGCTCTCCTGAGTTGCTTTTTGTCGGGATGCTTTATCACAGCACTGGACACAAAGCCCTTCCTGAGAGCACTGTGTCTCATTCGTGAGGAGGAGTCCTCAGAGCCTGGTCATTTCTGAAAGGTCCCTGTCAATGCAGGAGCCCACTGTGACTCGTTCCTGCCAATTCTGTTTCCCTGGAGACTCCTGAGCCACTGTCAGCAGTGACAGTCTGGGAATATCCTTGGGATCGCGTGCCGCTCCCTGGGCCTGAGCTGAGTGCTGGATTTCAAGATGTGACTGAGGGAGGAACCAGACCAGTGTACCTCAGGGGCTGTACTTCTAAGGTCACGTTTACTAAGTAGACGAGTGTGTGACCAAGACCTAGCTCTCTTCGGCCCCAACATTGCAACTGTCCCCATTGCTCTAGAAATTGAAGGTCCCAGAATCTGGCCCATGCTCTCCTCTCTGGGCTCCAGCCTACCCCCGGCCATTTACTTGCATACGCTTAGAGGTCTTCCTGCTCCAAGGATCCTTCTGCCACAGGGCCTTGGCATATTCTGCTGATTTTAACAGATAACTTCCTGTTCACTCTTCAAAGTCTGTCTCAGCCTCCTGTGACCCTCACCACAGTTACACACTTTTCTAACACCACGAAGCTTTCTTCCCCATCCATGTGGCTGTGCATCCATTTGTAGGATTCTGAGTCACGCCTGCCTCCCATCTTGTTGTGTAGAGCTCCATGGGGCGGAGTCTGTGATGCTTTTGCTTAAGCCTTCTAAAATGGTGGCTCAAGGATATATCTCAGGCCCTAAGTTCTCTGCCTTTCCTCAGGGTCTGCATCTAAGAGGCATCAGTAGATACTGGTCATGGGGAGGGAGGCCAAGGGTCTTGGACATAAAGGAATCTCTGGGAGTGAGGACCATGGTATCCTTACGCATTTGCAGTGACGGACCAGGGCCTCACTAATCGAGGACACAGACCAAGTTCCACCTGCCAGTCAGCCCTGCCAGCTGCATCACAGCTTTACACAGGATCTCATGAACTAAGAACTGCAATGTCACAGAATGTGAGCCCCTTGTACCTTCCCCGTGTGAGCCGAGCAGCTCCGGGAGGACAGACTCCACTGAATCCGCAACCGGGTAGATCAGCCCTCTCTGCTCTCCCCGCATCTGTCTCAGAAGTTCATTTCCTGTTCTGTGGTTTCAGAAACAGACCCGCCTCACTGAGCGAGAAAGCTCGAGTCAGCTCAGCTGCGAGGGCTCTGCGGGTGTGCTAGCCTGGGGAGACGTGGATATTTTAGGAGTCAGATGTCTGCGGGGATGGAACTGCTCACGTCTGCATAACTCGGAGCCTAGATACTGCCGAGTCAGCAATTCCTTTACACCGGAGACCCTTGGCCCCCGCCCCATGACAGGTACCTATTGACGCATATTAGGTGCAGGCCCTGAGGTAAGCAGAGACCTTAGTGTCCAAGACATGCCCCAGCCATGGAGGACACTGTCTCAGAGAGATGTGTCCTGACTGGGCCTATCCCCTGCCTGAGGTGTTCACTTATTTAATCTGTTCTTTTATGGAGAACCTTCAGCCATTGTGCTGGGGGAATTAAGCAAAGCATCGTGGACTTCGCCCCATGGAGAGCCAGCTAAGATGGGAGCAGATGGGATCTAGATTCCCACAGATGAGCGCACAGCCACACGCACTACGGAGAGAGGCTCATGGTGCTGGGGGAAGGTGTGACGGGGGCTAGGGTCCCATACCAAGTGAACGGGACATCCCAGAAGTGCCTGTTCCTTCCCACCCATCCTCCCCTCCCCTACCTGTCACCCACAAGAGGGTATGTGTGAAATAGGTGTGATTTTATAGAAAAAATACAGTAGAGAATAAGTTTAAATAAGAGAAAAAATTGTATAGAGTAAAAAGCTTGAATTGTACAGAGAGAAGAGAAGGAATAAGCTGAATAAAGAGAGAAGCCTCTTCCCATCAATAAGAGGTTAGGTTAATTACATTAGTCATCCCATCCACCAATCCTTCTGAGTTGCTGAACCCCTGCTGGGGTGCCCTCAGCACCCACCCCCATCTGGTCCTGGAAGTGGTCTCATCTGATGGGGTATGGGTGGAAGCTGTCCCAGGAAAACCCTGAACCTCCTTCTAGAGAATTCCAACCCAGAGCCCTGAAAGTCTGGGAGTAGTGAACTATGGGGCAGACTTCCATCCTGAGCGCTCTGCCCCTCCAGCTCAAGGCCCAGCAGGGGTTTCTCCAGGTAGTCCTCCCTAGTGTCTGCTGTCCACACCAATGTCCTCCTTTAGCACCCAGCCTCGGTGACAGGCTTAGGCTTCAACTGCAGTGCGACCTTGCGCAGATCACTCGGCTTCTCCAGGATCTTGCTTCTTCATGTCAAATGGGGACAGCCATGGCAGGAAAGACCACCTGACTGCCTCTGTGTCATCCCCCTCCACGGGAGAGGAAACTTTCTGGGCAAGAGCTGTCTTTCCCCAGTCAGGCCAGCACTTGCTAACTCCGGCTGTACTTTCTCAGCTTCACTTTGTTATGTGCCAAGAACTAAATGGCATGTCATAAATACAGGGATATGCCACTCCAAAAGGCACAAAAGGGTCAAAAGTAAACACTGGTGGTTCCTGCATTAGGCTGTCCAGCCAGCAGAACCATCTGCCATGTTCTTGGCTCTGGGGTGCCTGCTTTAGCCTGTGGCATGAGAGGGGCATGAAGAAGGCTCATGGCCATACGGAGATGATATTCTGATGAGGGTGATGATGATAATGGTGATGATGGTGATGGTGGTGGTGATCATGGTGGTGGTGGTGATGGTGATTGTGGTGGTGATGATGGTGATTGTGGTGGTGATGGTGATGATGGTGATGATGGTTGTGATGATGGTGATTGTAGTGGTGATGGTGATGATGGTGATGGTGGTGATGGTGGTGATGGTGATGATGATGGTGATGATGGTGGTGATGGTGGTGATGGTGATGATGATGGTGATGATGGTGGTGATGGTGGTGATGGTGATGATGATGGTGATGATGGTGGTGATGGTGGTGATGGTGATGATGATGGTGATGATGGTGGTGATGGTAGTGATGGTGATGATGGTGGTGATGGTGATGATGGTGATGATGGTTGTGATGATGGTGATTGTGGTGGTGATGGTGATGATGGTGATGATGGTGGTGATGGTGATGGTGGTGATGGTGGTGATGGTGATGATGATGGTGGTGATGGTGGTGATGGTGGTGATTGTGGTGGTGATGGTGATGATGGTGGTGATGGTGGTGATGGTGATGATAGTGGTGATGATGGCGATGGTGATGATGATGGTGATGATGGTGGTGATGGTGGTGATGGTGGTGGTGATAGTGATGGTAGTGGTAGTAATTGTGTGACCTTTTTAAGTCATTAGCCTTCGGCCTTTCTTCACTGGTCCATCTCTCCCAACCTGTCACCAAGGAGGATGCTTGCTCCTTCTAGTTAGCTAATCATATGACCCACATGTACTGAAGCTCTTTAAGTCAGGCCAGTGTCAGCCATTTAGACAAGATGCTTTTAATAGTCAAACTCTTAGAGGTACAAAATAGAGTAGTTGTCTCAGGGGCTGTGGAAGGAGGAAATAGTTTCAGGTGTGTGTGTGTGGGTGTGTGTATACATTTGTGTATGTCAATCTGGACATGTCCATGACACAGAGCACACATGGAGGTCAGGCTACAATCTCTGGTGTTGGTCCTCACCTTCCACCTTGTTTGAGATGGGGCCTCTTTGTTGTTTCTTCCTTTGTGTACCCCATGGGTGTCTCCCATTGCTGCCAATCTCTCTGTAGGAGTGCTAGGATTACAGATGAGTGTCTGGGCTCTGGGGATTTGAACTCAGGTCTTCAAGAGTCTTAACCAACTGAGCTACCTCCCCAGGCCCAAGCTCTAGAGATCAGATCCCCAACATGCACTTAGTGGATATTACTATAGACTGCACTGAAACATGACCCTAACAGTTTAGTTTATGGCATATATTTTCAAGCACAGTTAAAAATAGCCCTTGCCTCTCAGATACCACATAGCAATCCCGTTCTCAGGTGTTAACCTGACTGAATTTAAAATCTCAAAGAAGCTGAAAAGGCCTTCTTCTGGGTGTGTCCACAAGGATGTCTTCAGAGACAATTAACAGGTGTGTGTGGTGGGAGAACCTGCCCTGTGACTTTGATGTATTTCCTGGTACTCACTCAGGAGTCCATAATGCAAATAGGGCAAATAGGCCAGGCTGGGAGAGCTGAGGGAAACCTCATCCCCTAAGCCACAGGGCAACAGGTACATCCCGTGTATAAACCGCATGGCACTTGGGAGAACCTGCTCTCCGGGGATAGAAGGTTCCAGCAGATGCTTCTCCAGCATCAGAGGCCTTGGCACTAGAGGAAGGCAGAGGCTCTAAGGACAGACAGCTCTCAAACCCCACCCTCAAATTCCCCAGGGTCACAACCTTCACTTAATAGTCTCAAGGTGAGAAAAAAAATGAGTTCAAAAATCAGGATCTTAGGTTCTCAAGCCTTATATATTTTTATTTTGATTATTTATTTATTTAATTTTGTTTGCTTGTTTGCTTTGAGACGGAGGCTCTCTATGCAACCCAGGATTGCTTTAAATTGGAGGAGATCGTCTGCCTCGTCTGCCTCGTCTTCCAAGCGCTTAGATGACAGGCCTGAGCCACCACGCCCAGCTTAAGTGAATCTCACTCAGCACTGTAACATACGGAGTAGGAAGGCATCTCAGAATCTGAGCCTCACTGTGGAGCGCAGACTCTTGGCATCTCCAGAGCTGTACCCGTCCACCTGCCAGGCATCCAACCCATAGCCACCCTCATTCTGCGATGTCCCAGCGAGCAGTCTCCAGGCCTCGGCTCGTACTACAGGGTAACCTCTGCTAAAAATCCCCAGGTCCCTGGATGCCCAGCAGCCCTGTCCCAGGTTCCCACAGCTCTGCTTCTTATCCTGTTCTACTATTTAACGCTTGTTTAAGTGTTACTGTGTCTCTTGTCCTAGGCTGCTGCAAATCAGATGCTCATCCACTATCCATCAAATGAATGGCTATATTAATGAATGGGTTGGACAGATGGCTGCTGGGAATGCACTCTTCCTCCAAGGCTGTAAGGAAGCCCCCAAACCACAGCACATAGACTCCCAAAAGGCTGTGAGCTCAGCATCACTCCTGGGTTCTGAGACCCTGCTGAGTGAGTTCACAAGCACAAAGGGGTGAGGTTAGAGATTCATTTCCCCCAGGCCTATCTTGGTCTGCTGGGGTTCAGAGGAGCTATGTGGCTGAGTGAGATCTCAAGGTTCAAGCCCATGTCCTCCACCTAGGAGCTGAGCAGGCTCTGATCGACCACAAGCCTGCAACAGGCAGGCATAACAGAGCATGGCTGGTCAGTCCATCGGGCTCCTTTGCCTATGCACAATGGTTCTCAACCTGTGGGTCACAGATGTCAAATGACCCTTTCACAGAGGTCTCCTAAGACCATCTACATGTCAGATATTTACATTATGATTCATAACAGTAGCAAAATTATAGTTATGAAGTAGCAACGAAAATAATTTTATGGTTGGGGGTCACTACAGCGTCAGGAGCTGTATTAAGGGGTCGCAGCATTAGGAAGGTTGAGAACCACTGGTCTGGGTGTTCTCAGGCATGAGGAGACATATCATCCACCACAGACCACAGAACAGTTTCAATCTGGGCAGAGGAACTTTGTGTGGGTGGATCTGGTATAAACTCAGTCTCCCTCCCTGCTCGCTGAGATTCCTGGGTATTATTTCCCGTGTCCCTGGTCTCAGTTTCCTCTTGTATAAAATGAGAATGACAACCTCAGCCTTGGAGGCTGGTGTGGGGCCAAGTAAGAGAAGGATGGAATGCGGACCCAGTAGGTGCTTAAGTGTGTTCCGCTTAGGTGATGACCGATCTACCCAAGCTGCTTTGAGACTCCATCAGCTTCCGTCCTCAGAGATCCCTGCGTGGCAGAAGGAAGGACACAGACACATTGGTGCTCAGATTGTCTGCTGTGCCGTTCAGGTCATGGCACCTCCCTGACCCTCGGTATCTTCTTCTATGAGAACTTGGCACCTCCAGAAGAGTGTTGTGGGGATCCATGGAGAAGTCCATAGAGTGGGCACTACAGCATGCTGGGCTGTTCAGTTCTGTGTATGGAGTCCAGTTGTCTCAGCTCAGGGACCTTTCTGGCCTAAATGCAGGATAAAAACAGAAGAGGACTCAGAAGCCTGAGACAGGACCCTCTCTGCCCAAACTCTCTGTACCTCGGGGAGATCCTGAACTTTTCATGGTCTTTTGCTTTCTTCTTCATAAAACAGAAAATTATGCTCTAACTAGGGCTAAGGGACAGGGTTTAAATGAGGTCTTGAGGTTCTTCTACCCTGCCCCCCCCCCGCCTCCTCCCCTCCCAGTGTGACTTGAACCGGTCTGGGAAGCCAGGGAGATGAGGCACATCTTCCCCTCAGTGTGGAGCCCGACATGCTGAATGATACCCCATCTGGGAGCAAACATTAGAACTGATGGTATCTCCTGTATTTTGAATTTTAAAATTGAAAAAAAAAAAGAAAGAACAGGCGGCCTTTGAACACTGGGAAGGGAAAGAAGAGCCCAGATTGGCTTTGCAAAGCTCCTCCCCGGCTGCCACAGCGGGATGCTGTGGTGGAGGCTGGGGATGAGGGGTGCAGAAGGACCAGCAGTCTCAGGAGAAAAGACCCTCAGAGGCTCAGGGGCACCTAAGGCTGGGTGTCATCCCTCAGCAAATTTGAGCCTGGTCAGAACCTTCTGGAGGAATCAGGTAAGCAGTGAGGTAGTGGATGGCCTCAAGTGTCTCAGCATCAACGGCTCTCCCCCAGGGTCCCCACCTTTCTCCTCATCTGACTCTGGATGTTTCTTTGAACAAAATCCCTGTTCATATTGCTGGAACCTGCACAGTACCATGTAGATGTGAGTAAGGACTGGGGAGTGTGTGAAGGAAGCCAGGAGGCCCAGTAGGAGGGTCCCGATAGAGGTGGTTCAGGCACCTCTGGGGGTGGGTGGCTGGGAAGATCCTGCTGTTAGGATGCTTGGCCTGTCCCCTGCACTTCCCTCCCTTGTTCAGAGGCCTGGACTCCTCTTCTACAGGAGCCTTGATCTGCAACTAGCCAGAAACTCAGAACAGGTTACCCCTTGGCATCTCAGCTGCCTCATCTGGAAAATGCACTGATAATCTCAGAGCCTCCTGGACCTGGGGGATGAGTGGCAAAGCAGACTTCAGAAAGGACAAAATCTGTGCCTGCACTCATGCATGCACTTACACTAAACACACATACACACTTGCATGTGCACAGATACACATACAGATGCGCATGTGGACACACACACACAGACATACATATACACACGTACACATATACACAAAGATTCACATACAGATGCACACACAGAAAGATGCACAAATACGCATGCACACAGACACATACACATGCAGAGTCACACAGATGTAGACAGGCACCTACACAAGCATGCATACACCGTAGACATAGACACACAGAGACAGGTAGGCAGACACACAGACACCTCAGAAAGGGAATGTGGTTTGGAGGGGCCACACTTCCTGGAAGGCTTTTATACCTTGCTGAGTAACCTTGAGCCTGGAGATTGAATGTCCCAGCTTTAGCTGGCCTCAGTTTCCCCAACCTAGCAAGTATGGAAGGTCCCATCAGCTAGGCTTGGGCTTACACTGGCTCCATGTCTCAGCTTTGTGGCGCAGGATGTGGCCTGTTTGCCTCAGCTTCCTCATCTGTGTGATGAAGACAGTGAGCCTTGTAGACGCCGGAGGGAAGCATACAGTGTGGAGTACAGGCTCAACACAGCGTGGGGGCTCTGTTCTCCCTTTCCCTCTCCCTCCTCCCCCTCTTCCTTCTTCTCTCCCCTCCTTTCTTCCCTCTCCTTATCTTTCACTGCACACATTGAATTTTATGTAATTGGGATCATACAATTTATTCAGCTATTCAGGATTTTTTTAAGCTCACTATATATCATCAGCATTTCCCCACATCATTGAAAATTCCTCAAAAGCCTGATGTTAATAGCTCCGTAATTGCATCTCATTTAGATGCGCCATCGTTTACCCACGCTGCTGTCAGATCCTCAGAGGACCGCGGGGTTTCTCTCACACACATCAGCTGACGAACTGTTTGGGTGTGCCTGGCCCGAGTTGCTGCCCTCATCCTCAGGACAGAGTCCTGCAGATGAAGTCAGGGCTTTCTGAGCCTCGGGGACAGACTCCAGACTCTTACCCAGTTGCTTTCCTGAAGCTGTTCCTATAGCCCCTCCAGCAGCCAGCGAGGGCACCTGTCTCCCACCATAGCCTAGCCTGGTGCACCTGACTCCCAGATCCCTGGATACCTGTCCTTGGAATCTAGGACCAGATGTAGCCCATTGAGGAAGGGAAGCACAGTCAGAGTCAGAGGCTCCCTATGCCACTCGCCTTCACAGCTGAGTGCTGCCCAGGCCCCTTCTCCTGGGCTGGGTCTCTATTTTGCCCATCTGTCTCAACAGCTTGCCAGCTGATATCTCTCTTCATGACCCATCCAGACCTTTCTGGCACACAGTAGGTGTTCAATGAAAGTATTTTGAAGCTAGAATTACAAAGTGCTCCTTATACACACATACACATATAAATGACCTATATTTATGCACACATGCATATACATAGATATACACATACATGCATATACATACTGTACATACACATGCACACAAGCATGAATGAACATAGATCATATTCATATACATACACACATTCATACACATACATGCACACATGTATGCACATACAGAAGCCATGTCATCTCCCCAGCTGAGCCCTGTTGCTTGCTTCTTCCTCCTCTCTACATCATGGAATGGTAGAGAAGAAAACAGACCTTGGAGCGAGATACCCAGGATCCCTAGGAGCTTTATCATAATGCCTCAGTTTCCCCTCATTGAAACTGGGATTGCAATGCCTTTCTCAAGTGTGAGGATGAACTGAAGCATTGGATGGAAGTCTGCAGGTAGAAACCCATAAAGTGGACCTAAGACATCACACCCTCCACCAGGACCAATCACAGACACAAGGCTCCCAGGTATGAGCAGACTCTGCTCTCCAGTGTGGCTTCAGTCCTACTTGGAGCATAGAGGATGATACCTCTGTCCTCTGAAGGTACCGGGGTCCATGTAACTGGGTATCTGTCACGGGTTGTGAGCAGAAGAGACCTGTGAGGACTGCAGCTGAGAAGCTTCATATTACTGCTCGTCCCTCCATCATGGAGGAGGATGTCGGCTCTGATGGTGGATCCGTGGTAGTGACCTAAATTGCCAGGTCTCCTCACAGCTGTTCAAGAGAGCCACCCAGTCCTGCAGGAGGAGTCTCCTGAAGCCAGGGAGATTCTGAGGGTCTTCTGCAGGAGAAGCTCGTTACTCACGGTTATTCCAAGCACCTAGAGGCACAAGCGCATGTGAGAAAGTCCTGCTGGCTGGTGGTGCTTGCCATGACCGTTGAGGGTGATACCACCCAGCTCCAACTTCTGCAACAGGACTTGGGGCCTGCATATTCTCATTTTCAGAAGTCAGATTGACTTTAAAACCTCAAAGATTTTCTTTATTAATACACGAACAATTTTAAATCTTTGAGAGGGCCAAACAAAAACTGTCTGCAGCTCAGCTGTGCCCAGAGGCCACCTGGCAGGAATCCTTGTCTTTGGAAAGTAGTCTACCCCCTTGACCTGGCATTCAAAGCCCACGGTGATGTGGCTCTAGTTGACCCAACCTGCAGTTTCTGACCCTAACTCTGAGTTCTGGCCACAGTGAGACCACAATGGGCCATGGGAGCCTTAGTTTACCCATCTGCAACATGAGGGCTACTAGAGTGTCTTAGAAGGGGTCCTGGAGCACTGCAGGGTGCTGATGTATAGTACTGGACAGAGCAAGTATTCATTAACCATGAATGCCCATCCCACCCACCCTGGCCTGGTTTGGACATCATTTGTCCCCTGGAGGAAAATGTGTTGGACACTTGGCCTCAGTTGGTGACATTAAGTGTGGTGGAACTTTAAAAGGCGGGGACTAGTATGCTCATTGAGGGAACTGTCATTGGAAGAAACTGGGGCCATTCTTATGGAACTCACATTGGGCTGAGCCCTGATGGGACAACCTGGCTCCTCTTCATCCTCTGGCTCCCCATCTCCTTACACACATGTTCCTGCCATGATGTCATCTGCTGTGAGGGGTCAAAGGTTGAGACTCCCTCTCCAGTGCTGGGTTCAGGCTGCCTGGATTTCCTGCTCCAACACTGAGAGCCAAGTAACACCCTCTTTTCTTCGTAAGTATCCAGCCTTGGGTATTTCATCATAGCAACAGCGATCCCACTTTGTGGCAACGGCTCCCTTACTCCACTCACTGTGGTTTACGCCATTCCACCCAGCCTCCTTTCCTCCCTCTCCCCTTCCTGAGGATCAGTCTTCTGGTGCAGTCTGCTGGCTCTTCCTGTCTCCCCAGCCCTACCCCTCACAGTGATTTAAGGCGGTTAGTCTCTTGTGTGTGTGATCCTGTCTCTGTGTCCACCTCTTGGAAGAGTCAGACTGACACAGGTGTGGGGTAAGGAAGAGTGAGCCAGGAAAACATGTGACAAGCTAGGACTTGGGACTAAGATCACCCACCCAGGCAAGGAAGGAACTCAGTGGGAACCTGAGCATAGGTTCTCCTCGGTATAATTGGTGGCTCTGTAGTAAAAGCATTGTTCATTTGCTTGTTACATCTTCTTTTTCTGTGACAGGGCCTTGCTATGTAGACCTGGCAGGCCTGGCATGTGCTTTGGAGACCAGGCCGACCCCTCAAGTTTGTGACCCTCCCTGACTCTGCTTCCTGAGCACTGAACTGACAGGCATGTGTCATCATGCTGAGCTTGATAAAAAGCATGTGAGGAACACAGGATTTAACAACCTACCAAAACCCCTACAAAAATAGCAGTCAGTCCTCAGTGATGAGAAAATACCAGGAATGCCTAGAGGAAAGAGGCTGAATGCCACAGGCAGACTGGAACAGACCTTGTCCCAGTGAGGGCTGAGGGCCAAGGAGACACCATTCATTATCAGGAGGGCAGTGGTAAGAGGGACACCTGGGCGACGGGCAACTAAGAAGTGCGGTGTTAACTCTCCGGTCATACTCAGGAAACAGGAACATCACTTACCACCAGAGGCAATGACACTCCAATGGCTAAGATAGCCAGTCAGGTCAGAGAGCAAACCAAGGGTCTGGGCCCGTGGGGGAAATGTCCAATAGGACATTGTTTACTATCTGTGGCCAAAAAAAGGACCAATCTTGAAAGGTTACATAGTGTATGATTCTAGCTACTCCTCTTCTAACTCCTCATTTCCTCCTACCCTCTCTCTAGTCAGGCTCTCCCTAAGTAGCCCAGGCTCATCTCAAACGTGTGATCCTCCTGCCTCAACACCCTGAGTTCTGGAATCCCAGGTACGCACCATGTCCAGCTTATACAACATGCTTCAAATGTCAAAGTTTTGTATGTGGTATAGCAGGAATTCTGTTAAGTCTTTGTATCTGTTAGAGAAGCTTATTTTTAGTTATTTTAAAAATTGTTTTGTGCACTATTGGGTGAGGCTCTGCCTGGGTTTTGGTGTTTTGTATTGTTTGCAGGTGTTGGATTTCTGTGGCGTTTGTTTAATTGCTAATGATCTGCATGTGTTATCAGTAGAACGCCTGAGGAGTTCTGAAAGAATCAAAACACCTGAGCTCAGAGGCTAGCGGTTCCACTGTCCAGTACGGCTCTTGCCGTGATGGTGGTTCCCTCTTCTGAGGTCTGGCAGGTCTTCCACATATAAATACGCCTCTGTCTCTTCCTTGCTGGGCTGCCACAGCACTTTACAATACAGTGTCTGCCTTAATTATTAGATATGAAGACATTGTTTTTAAAACATGCTTAGGCTTTGAAGAAATCTATGTTAAATCATGTTTGTTTCCTGTTACTGGTGAAGCTGTTTTTCTGAGAGGCTTGCAACCTCACCTAAGCCTGGTCACAAGACATTCCTGGCACTTCTGGAAGTCTTGTTCTATTGAACACTGTTGGAAGTGCTCAATAGAGGGACTGTGGTTTGTGTGCATTGTTTGTTCCCTCAAGAAACATGTAGATCAAGGGTTTTGGTATGATGAACTTTGCCCTACTCTATATTGGTTTTTTGTGTAACTATCAATAAATATGCTTCAGAGAAGCAATGCTCGGTCAGTCTCTTGAAGGCTGCACCTCCCTGCTCTTCACAGGAAGTTTTGCATCCTAAAGCTGCTCTCTTGATTTGATCATCCCCGTGACACTTAACACCGACAGTGTGGCGGACACCTTAGTGGTTTCCATGGATCTGGAAGGGGTGGGGTTGTGGAGGAGGGTGAGCATGGCTTCAGGGGATGGCATAAAGAAATCTTTGTGGTGCTGGAATGGTTCTGATCCTGTAAACATCAACAGATGTAACAGTATGGCAGAGTCATACTTACAGTTTGTGCTAATGTTTATATCCAGATGTTGACCCTGCACTACAGTCAAGTGAGCTGGAACCTCTGGAGGAAGCTAAGTAAAAGGTACACGAGACCTCTCTCTACTGTTTTAAAAACATCATGCAAAACTACAATAATCAGAAAACCAAAACTGCATAAGGGAAAACAAGCATAGAGACGGGCTGACAGAAGCAGCCGCAGCGGAACACAATGGGGGTTGGTCGGCTGTCAGAACCTGCTGTCTAACTGTCAGAGCCGTGATCCTCTGAGCAGGTAGGACCCTCCACACTATGGCAAGTGAACACCTTGATTACTCCCCATTAATTCTTCAAACAGTAAACAACCAGACATCATGTGAACAGAAATGATCCATGTGTGAACAGGAAGATTTCTTTAGGCTATGGTGTAGGAGGGTCCAGGATTGGCTGGTTCTGTCCCTTTGCGCTTACATCGAGGCAGCACATCATGGTGTGGGCTTGTGAGGAACCAGGTGGAGGGACAGAGAAGAAGGGGCTGAGGTCCCATAGTGTTCCCTGAGGCCTCATTCCCAGTGACCTAAAGACTTTCCACAAGCTTTCACCTCCTGAAAGCTCTGCCTTCTCTGAATAAGGTATGGGGGAAACTTCGAGATCCAAACCATAGTGCTTCCAAAAGCCATGTGCAGATGGGGAGCAGGGGCCTCCAAGGCAGCTCTCTGACCTCAAATAGGAGGAGCATGACTGACAGCCCATCCGGAGTCATCCCAAGTGACAGCTCTTACAGCCCAGTCTGACAGGAAAAGACACCAGAGGAGACAAGAGCTGGGATCGGAAGTCATTGTGCTGTCCTGGCTGAGCCTGAGACTTTGCATCCTAGAAGACCCAATCTCCAGCCAGCAAGGCGCTGCTGCCGCCATCTTGTCCCTGGGGGCTGTGCAGGCTCCATCAGCTTCTCCTCCTTCCCCCTTTTCTTCTTCCTGGTAATAAACTGCTCCACTTAAAAAGCCATCTGGGAGGATGGATGGCCCGGGAGCATTTTGCCGAATACGTTTTCAGGGAGAAGAGCCAAGATATAAAAGACGCAGCACTTAGGCCTCCAGTCTCATTAGGCCCAGTGACTCTGACTGTGGGGACTGTATTTCTGAGTTAGACGGTTCCTCCCCACCCCCACCGTCTGTTGTTCTGGGCTTGGTTGTCTTATGTCTTCCAGAGGCCTGATCCTGATGCCCAGGATTCATTTCCTCATTCAAAACCACCTCCCCAGTTGACTCTCCAGTGTAACATATGAAGAAGACGCAAACTGCATTCCGTGATGGAGTCAATGAAACTCCAATGAGACCTTACCTTACGCCTGTAGGACTGTAGCTTTTATAATAGAAGAAGGGAGCTGGGGGTGTGGCTCAGTTAATGGGGTGCTTGCCTAGCCTGCTCCAGGTTGAATCCACAGCACCACACAGGCTGGGCAGGGTGCTGCATGCCAGTAAACCTAATACTGGGGAGAGGGGGGACAGGAGGATCAGGAGAGGCAGCATCGGTTGACAGTGCTGACCAGACAGAAAAGACGTTGGTAGAAATGGTGATGGAGATGCCCTTCCCCAGGCCAGGAAGTGCAGGGATTTTCTGGGAAGCAGGACCTTGTTATAGAGTGGCTTCCATGTCCTTGGGCTTTCCGGGAGGCAGTGCACAGTGCGGGAGAGTGCTGAGTGAGGCGAGGCTATTTGTAGTGGCAATCTCCAGGCAGCCAAGCGCTCAGATGCTGCCTGGCTTCTTGGCGGGGATGGGTGAAGTTTGGGAAGAGAGGTGAGATTTTAATGAAAAGGGCAGTGGAACATAAAATGGAGAATTCTCTGCTTGGCCACATAAAGAACAACAACAAGCATATTTAGGTTGTGACCAGGAGACTGCTGATCAAGACCTTGGTGGGATGAGAACAGAGAGTGACACTGGGCATGCTCATAGCATTATGGGGGCTGGAGAGTTGCATAGTCCAGGCACAGCCTCTGAGGTCGGTCTCTGCAGCTGGGGGCCTCTGTCATTCAGTGTCTCTTCTGGGTGAGATGACCCAGGGCAGTGACAGATCCTGGGTCCTGGGGACAGTGAGGCTGACAGGGTGCTGCCATGCTCGGTGGGCAGCAGGGTTTGCTGAGCGATCACATGCATTTCAACACTCAGATGGGATCAGGAGGAGACGATATCTAATGCCCACCATGGAGGTGTCAGCAGATGCCCATCTGGTGGGTTTCCAGCCCACCTGGTCACTCACGGAGAGATCTGCTGCCATGGATCTGTGTGGCTCTTAACAGAAGGAAACTTCCCTCGGGGATAGAGCTGGAGATGCAGACACTAGGCTTTGATCTGAAGTGTCCCCAAAAGCCCCATGCCAAGGCTTGGTCCCAGTAAGACAGTGTCTACAAGGACTCTGCCATCGTGAGAGGATCAATCATCGATTCATTCACAGCTCAATGGACTGTTGGGAGGTGATGGGAGCTTAGCAGGCAGGGCCTGACAGGAAGAAGTAGGTCACTTCCCTCCTCCCCTCCCCTCCCCTCCACTTCCCTCCTCTCCCCTCCCTTCCTCTCTCTCCCCTTCCACCCACCTTCCTGCTTCTCTTTCTCCTACTCTTACCTCTTTCCCTTCCTTCTCCTTCTCCCTCCTCTAGTCCTCCTCTTTCCCTTCCCCTCCTCTTTCATCTCCCTCTCCTCTGCTCACCTCTCTTCACAGCTATAAACTTAAATGAACCTCTCTTAACGCTCATTCATTCTGCAGGATCAAGTTATTGGCAACAGAAAACGGACCAAGGCAGCTTGGGCTCATAACCACCAGAGGGGCGGATGGACAGATGGACGGATAGGCAACAGGAATGCGCCTGCTCATAGCCTTTCCATGGGTTGCTCTGTTCTGGTAGACGCTGCACGAAGGGCAGCACCCAGCCATTTGGGGGAGGTTCAGAGCCTGACCTCAGAAGCTCATAAACAAACACGGCTGGCTGAATGCAGTCATCCTTTGAGAAGCAGGCCTGGGCAGGAGGGGACCTGAGGGCTTGTTCCTGCAGTGTGGGACCACAGTGGGACCCAGCAAGTCTCTCCACAGGATTCAGATCTGGGGTTCAGGTGCTTGAAAGGACAGGGGATGCTTGCTCCTGGCCAAGCCTCCATCTTTTCTCCACACAGAAGAGGCACTGCAGCCCCCTCTCAGAAGAACCCCAGGAGAGCTGTGGGTGAACCCCTACCCCATGCCTACTCCGCTTCAAACGGATGTTTCTATTCCAAATCCCTCTTCGTTGTTCCAGTCAGGTAGAATCTGGTCGGAAAGTTCCCTCCGCCTCCTCTCTGGGGCCCCTGCTTTGGGGGTCATTTTATAAAACAAGCCACATGTGGTCACTTACAGTTCAGTGCTGCTTGGGAAACTCGAGTCACCAAGTCCTCCTGTGGAGGTGGCAGAACCCCCACGTGTCTGGCTGCTGTCTCCTCATTCACCCCCCACCCCACCCCACCCCTACCCTTCTTCAATCCTGCAACCACTGTTTCTCCTCCCAGGCTCTCAGCCCATTCTGTTCCTGCTTCCTAGACAGTCTGCCCTCCTTCGGGTAGTCAGCTCCTTTGAGGCTCAAGAGCAGTACTAGCTCCTAATACCACTCCCTGAGCTGTTAGTCCCCGTCAGTATCCTCCCACAGGTCTCTTAGTACATACACTGCTTGTACCTGCTTCAGAGGTGGTAACACACTTTCTGGGACTCTTCTTTGAGACGCCAGGTCCTCTCCAGACTCTGAGCCCTAGGGGCAGCACCTTGCCTGCGTTTTTATTTCTCATCTTGCTACCTGCACATCACTGGCCCCACCGACAGTAGATGCTCAGTTATAGCCCAGGGCGTGTGTGTGAAAGTCTAAGAACAGCAGCCGAGAGAAAGATAAAGGGCTGGGCTCTTTAAGCGGAACAGGAATAACAGAGTGGCTTTGATTGTTTTTATTTGGGAGATGTTTTGTTTTATCTTTTAATAACTCTCGCCGCATAATCAGCTGGTAATTACAGCTTCCGCCTCTGGTTTGCGCCTCTCTGGCTGTGCTGGGGGCGGGTGGGAACTGGTTCATATTTAATCTGCCTTTGAGCGGGAGTGCTCCCAGGGGAGCAAGCTCTTGTGGGGTGTGAGGTTTAATTCTCAGAGATGTTAATTAGAACAGAAAAACATCCAAGCTCCTAGCAGGGTTGCTGGGCCCCCCAGCAGCTAGAGCAGAGACATCCTCCACCCCCCCTACATTCCTACCCTTCCCCATACACACCTTGCACCTTGCCTGCGTGTTTCTCAGGTAGCCCTCAATCCTGCCCTGGGACTGGGGCAAAGGCCTGACCCTCACTCACCTGAGATGCCTCTACCTATTTGCCAGGAAGCCAGACAGCCACCAGCAGCTGAAGGGGACTTAGCCAATCTCCCATGCAACTGTGTCTCCTCCAGTTTTCTGGAACAGCACCCCCCCCCCCCCAGTAGTGAGAGAGCAGGGGGATGGTGAGGGAGAGAAAGGATGTTACTGAGTAGTTAGCTTTATCCTTTATCAAAAGTGGACAGCACCCATCTTTAATGCCCCACACTCACACCCAACCATCCTCTAGGTCTGTGCTCACCAGCTGAGTCCCAGAGAGGAGCCCTGCTCCTGGCCAGGCTGCAGAGACATACTTAGATTCCCTCCACCTCCCGAAGGCCCCCTGTGCTATTAGGTGGAGGGGAAGCCATCTTCACTAATGGACAGAAGAACCCTGGTCTCTCCCCTCCCCAGATGGCCTCCGCTGCTTTCTTGGAGTAAACAATTTGTAATTTAAAGGTGAGTCCAGGAAGCAAAGGCTCCTGAGTCCCTCACAATGCAGTCTGTGCTCCTCTCTCCTGGGAGACAGAGAGCAGACTGTCTTGAGAGCAGAGGCCTGGGATGCAGGAGTCGAGCCCTGGTCCTGAGGGTCCCTGGGGACAGCCATGCTTGGGGAGACTGGCTGGGGCATACATTTTATTTTTGTAATGTATTCACTTTTAGTTTTCATTTTATCTTTTGAGACAGGGTCTTACTCTGTAGACCAGGCTGGCCTTGAAGCCACAGAGATCTGCCTGCCTCTGTCTCCTGAGTGCTGAGATCAAAGGCATCATGCCTGGCTTAATGTTTTTAATTATCTCATATGTGAGTATACTATATTTATATGATTTATATTCCCCATCTCCCCCAACTTCTTCTCCAACCCCTCTCTATTCCCCATGCCCTCTCAGATTCATGATGCATACATACACACATACATACACATATCAGATTCATATATATGAACCAGCTGAGTCTGTTAGTGTTAGGTCTGACCACTTGGGATTGGATAACTTATCAGGAAAGCTTGTCTCCCCCTAGAGAAATCTGATTCTCCTTCCCTCTACAGTCACTGACCGACTGTAATTCTTCATCTGGGGGGAGGAGTTTTGTGAAATGACTCCCACCACTGTTGGCATGTTAACTGATGCTGTCACAAGGGCCATGCACTGTAGAATGTTTCCAAGGAAGCCTGTTGTGTAGGTATCTCTTCCCAACTGAAACACAGTCTCCTTGGTGGGGGCAGTTGGGGAGGCTCATAAGACACAGGGAACCGAAGAAACATGCAGTTCTCAGGCGGTTCCTGAAGCTTAGGGGATTGCAAGCCTCTTCCCAAAGTTATAACAGCAGCCAACAATGCTGGAGAGAGGAGACTGAGCAGCAGAGCTACCTGCAGTTGTGCAGGAAGCTCCAGGGATGCAGCTTTTGTGAGTGTCACCCATGCTGGGGTGGAAGTTTCATTAATTTAGCGGCCTTTGAGTCACTGTCTATCTGAGAGTAGCGTATTCTTGGGGGAACTTGCAGGGTTGTTGTCTTCCCCTACATGTTTTGGGATGGTACGACAAATGAAGTCTGTCTCATTTGTAAGGGGAAGCCTCCCTCTCAATGGCTGAGGGACTAAAGAATATGTTGTAGTTGTAAAGGTGGCACCTCTGGGACAGGAAGCACACCGGCAGCTGTGGCATAGCCTCTGCTGTGGGCATAAGAGGTATGCCAAAGGGCTTGCCCGTGAAAGGGAATTCTAATAGGGAACAGATACACTGACACTATCGGCCTCGATTTGACAGAGGAGATGGGGGAAGCGGAGACAGGATAGAGATGCTGGCTTATCTGTTTCTTATGGCTGGCTGGATGCAAGCAGAGAGAGCAGCCATTAGATCTCCTAGAGCCTAGGACCTAGGTCAGTACTGAAGAGTTTTTCCTGGTGTCCAAAGATTTGGAATCATAGGAAGAATCAGACAGGCAAGAGGTAGACAGGCTATAACTGTTAGCAAATAATCTATGGATCCAACCTTCGATACAGAGGAAGGGAAATTCCACAACTCAGTGTGCAGAAGCCAGTAAGGGGCCGCTACAGAACACTGTGATGACTAGGGCATAATCTCCTAATCTCCATCCAACTGCTACAATAGGGAAAGACTTTTAAACACAGAATGAAAGAGATTCTCACAGCCTGGATGGTGAGAGCTCACAGATCACGGAAGTAGATAGGGTCAGTCTTACTATGGTGTGAAGAGAAAAACTGAGTGATGTAACTGCCCACCATTCTTCCTGAGACAAAGGCTGTAAACAAAGGCAAGATGTGGGAAACTGATCCCTCATGGACTGGCTCACATGTGCCCTTAGGGACCCTTGATTACCACTGTCTGAGGTTCTCATGAGTGTCAGGGGCTGGAGGACAATACAGGAAGGAAAGGCATTACTGAGGCAACTTGGCATGAGAGAGCCAGTGTCTGGTGCCCAGGGCACTGAACTGGATAGAACTGTGTCCACAGAAGATTAGGAAAGAGGTTGAGGGGCTGGAGAGATGGCTCAGTGGCTATGAGCATTGTTGCTCTTGCAGAATATCTGGGTTTGGTTCCCGGCACCCACATGGCGGCTCACAACCACATGTAACCCCAGTTCCAGATGACCCGATGCCTTTTTCTGACCTCCATGAACATCAGGCATGCACGTGACACACAGACATAGATGCAGGTAAAGGTTCATATACATAAAATAAAAATAAATTAGTCTTTAAAAAGAAAGAGTTTGGTTCAGCAGGAACCCCAAAACTGGTATCGGGTGTTAGTGGCTTTGCTGATTACCACAGGGAGACAATCATTATGAGGCAGGAGGGGATCTGAAAGACATCAATGATTTAGACTGGCGTATAAATCGGATTTATAGGATACCGAAGCACCCAAGAGGAGATGAAAAAAGAGAAAGAGGTCAATGTGTCCTGTCAGGTGACTAGGAAACAAGTGTGTCAAGGTTTGTGCTAGCCTGAGTTTCGAGAGAGGAAATTAACAGAAAGACAAATGCTTCCCAGTGAGCGTCTGGAAGGCTTTAAAACCTCAGCAACACTTTATGGAAGACGTAAATAATAAAATAGTACAGGGGAAAAGATAAGCTTATCCTGGAGGGAGGCACTCATCCCTAGAGTATATGGTGTACATTTCTCTCCTGCAGAAAATGCCCACCGGGAGTGAAGACTGTTTGCTAAGCCCAGGGTCTTTCAGCAGCCAAGTATGACTCCAGCGCTGGCTCAGGGCCTGTCAGTGCTGCCAAGCTGAAGCTGGCTCCAGTGGCAGGCAGTCACAGCAGGTGGGAGTGTGGCTCTGCTCCTCCTGGGTTGGGCTAAGTCAGCCCCATAGAGCTCACTTGGGGTGTAGAGAAGCCCATCAGCCCTGTGGCAATGGGAGCACCCTGGGATGAAGATGCCAGTAGCTTGTGAGAAATTACTGCATGGTGGATGGTTAGATGGGGTAGTGTATCCCACCATGCTACTGGAACCAGCATCGCTCTCTTGACCAAACAGTTGACATGAGTGATGGAATCTTTCATGCTCTATTGGACCTTGCCAGCATTTCTTCTTCAACATTTCCAAAGCTGTCCAAGACCAACTGGCATTTGCTTGGAGTAGAAAGTGATGGCCTTGGCCTTCAGAGATCCTACCTACCTTTCCTCTGTATAAAGGTTTCTTTCTGTAATATAAAACTTTGTTTTGTAGAAATAGTTTGTAGCAGTACACTACCGTGTCGGCCTGCAATAAAGACAAGGAGACATTTTGACAGATCTCAGCAGAGGAAACCACCTGTCACAGTAAGTGCCATCCTGGACAGTGGAACCCCGATTGTCTGATCGCAGGTGTTTTTATTAATACAGAAGCTCCTCGGGTGTTCTGTTGATACAACCCTGCCCTCTCACGCAAAGGCCTGGCTCTGCCAGAGAGAAGTGAGCAGGTGCAGATCATGAGCAATCAAACCTTCTTTACATAAAGCCAACACCTGCAGATAACACAAACTGCCAAGGCTTAGACAGCCCTTTCTCCAACAATGTACAAACAATTATGAACATAACTAGAAATAAACGTCTCCAACAATAGCTGGAAGAAGAGGAAAGGCAATAGTTAAAGAGACTGAGTACAGGCACATTGCATGAATGGGAAAGGGCACTGCCAGGAGTCATAAGCTTGTTGGGTGAAATTCCTGGTGCCAGAGTGAGCTACCTTCCTGTGAATTCTTGGCCACAGAGGACCTCGAGGCCCCACAAACCATAAAAGCTACTGCCACTTGTCATAGATAGCTTTGTTTATCACCTTGACATAACTGGGAATCAGGAACTTCGATTGAGGAATTGACTCCATTGTCTCCATTGGCCTATGGCCAGTCTGTGAGGCAGTCTCCTAGTTGCTAATTGATGTAGGAAGGCCCATCCCACTGGAGGTGGAGCCATCCCAGGGCAGGTGGGTGGGCTGTTTAAGAAGGGGTCAGAGAGTAGAAGAAGCAAGCCCACAAACAGCATTCCTCCGTGGTCTCTCCTGTTTGAACTCCTGCTTCCCTTGATGATGGACTATAATTGTAAGAGGAAATAAAGCATTTCCTCCCCCAAGTTGTTTTTGGTCAGTGTTTATCACAGCAAAAGAGAAGCAAACTAGGTTTCACCCCTGTCGGTTGCATGCTGGGACTAGGTGAGAAGTCCTTATTGCTGAAGACTGGGCCTGTAATCCAGAGCAATGATCTGTGGCTGAGTAGGTCACAGGCTCCAGCTGGGAAGCCACTGCTATTGCCTTGTGCCTGTCAAATTTCCTTGTCATTATTCATTCATTAGTTTGATTATTTATTTTAGGACAGGTCTTGTGCAGCATCAAACTCACTACGTAGCTGAGGATATCTTCAAACCCATGGTCCTTCTGCCTGTACTTCCCAAGTCATAGGATTACAGACGCGTGCTGAGTACAATCATGAGCTAATCCATACAGTGTCATGCTGTGCTGGGGGATTGAACTCAGGGCTTTGTGTATGCCAGACAGGACTCAACCGAGCTACATCCATAGTTCTCAAATTGCTGTTTAAATATTTGCATTTGTGCCTTGGTCAGTCATGGAGAGAAACTTCATTTTTGCAATCAGTGCTGTGCTTCCTAGACTCATAACTGTTCCAACTCCTGAGTACAAGTGACTGTTTCTGTGTCACAGTAGTTCAACACTCAGCCATAGATAGAGAAAAATAATCAGACATATGTGAAATCTCCTCTAAGTTTCAAAGGAATGTCATAGAAGGAGTGTATGGAAGGAACATAGGAACCGGAGGAAGGGGTGGAGTGTTGAGTCACTACTTCTTCCATTGTAGAGGGAAGAGGGAGATTCACAAGATTCTGGAAGCTCATGTAACTTAAAATACTATAGAAGCAGGAATTTTCAAAGCAACAGTGTTCCGTGCAAGTTGTGCAGGAAGCTCTGGAGCTGCAGTTTTCATGAATTGTCACCCAGGCTGTGGTGGGCTTTTTAGTGACACAGCTGCCTTTGGATCACCCATGCAACTGAAAAATCAACGAGTCGATCAATCAAACAAAAACCTGGCCCGCACTTCTGTGAATAACCCCAGCAAATTCATGCGTTCATTAACTAAACTTAGGTGGGATTGCTTTCTTTGGTCTGTAGTTGGCGCCCCATTTGGGGCAAATCGAGACTTGTTCACATTTACTCAGGAAAGTCACACAATGCTACTGCTGCTTCTGCTGCAGGAGGAGCTGTAACAGAGGATTGATGAGTTCATCCAGGTTGACACCATGAGCCCCTGGACCTACCAGGTGGGAAGAGCAGGAAGGAGAGAAGCACCTGGGTGGAGACGCACCTCAAGAGAGATGAGAAGATTTTGTTGCCTTCAGTCATGGTGCTAGGAGGGTATCAGGAATTTGAGGACCACACCTCCAGACTGGGGAGACAGTGAAGCCACTGAAGAAGCAACATGGAGGTTTCTACTGTCACAGCATTCATTCCCTAAAAGGATGCTCTGGGGGCCTAGGGAAAGGAGATGGTCAGGTAGACATCTTAAGTCTCAGAAGGAGCCTCCTGGTAGCCTGGAAGCTTACCAGGGCCATCTGCTCCATCCCTTACTCCCAACCACCCATGATAAAAAATAAAACACCTTGAAGGAAATCGTGAGTGGCTCAGTGGGTTAAGGTGCCTAGCAGCAAGCCTGACAACCTGAGTTCAATTCCCAAGACCCCACATGGCAGAAAGAGAGACCGACTCTGAAAACTGTTCTCTGACCACACACACACAGAGACATTGTGGCATTCCAGCACATGCATGCACAGGGACATACACAGTAAATAAATACAATGTGATTTTTAAAAAGAGAAGACTCCTCTTGGAGGGACGTGGGCTTGAAGTAAACAGATCAGTAGTGGGATGTGTTGCTCATTAATTACGTGACAGTGTAATTTAGATTTATAGGGATCACTTAGAAATAAGACTAAGCTATTACTTGTCAAGTGCAGAAAATGCCAATCAGTTTCTATAGGAGATACTTATTGAAGTAGAAAATGGAAATACAAAAATCTAATTGCCCCTGATTGTTTGCTTCAGCCGACGGAAAGGATGGAGGCGGGGTGGACACACCTAGCCTCCCAAGATGCTCTCCTCCCTTGAGGACCATAATTCTGTCCTCCCCTCGCAATTCATTTAAATAAAAACCAGACATCACACCACGAAGGAGACGCACACCTTACCGCGCAGCAGATGCAGTCTGGGCTGAGTCGCACCAGCTTGGAGTGAAAGGACAAACAAGGGGTGGAAGGCTGTGGTGTCAGCTCTGGGTGGAGGTCTGAGGCCTAGACATGCGTCATTGACCCACATCATCCCATCTCTGAGCTGGGAGGGGATGGGATGGTCCGATGCCCTTTCTGACTCTAAAGTTGGATAACCTAGGAAGTTGGTGGATTCTCCCGGGGGTGTGGGGGCCACTCTCTTCTCACCAGCAGGTGTGTTGCAGCTAGAACTCTGAGCACCTCTCTCCTCACACCCAGCATCCCTAAACTCACAACCCTATAATCTGGGGATCTGGGGAGGTCAGGAAAGCCAGGCCTGGGTTAGATGCTTGAGGGCAAGCTGGTGAGGTCAGCAGGAGCATGGCTCAGCTCTCAGGAACCACTCTCTGGAAGGGGAGTCTGGAAGGGTGTGAAGGGAGCTGGTGTCACCTACTCCAACCTCTCCAATCCTGGAGGGGACTGTGAGAGGTCCAAAGCCTGGCTCTCCTGTACTTCTGCTCCCGCTGACAATCAGAGGAACATGGTCAATATGGAAGTTCACCTCTACACACTCTTTTTTCCCCCAGTGGCTTCTGGGGCCCCGGGCAGTGACTACACCAGCCTGCCGTGGCCCTCTGCTGCTCTAGCCATTTCCTAAGATTCATCCAGCCCCCCAAAGGATGGGATACAGGGATAACCTCCTCAGAGACAAGAACAAGAGATGACTTTTTGTCATGCTCACCGGGAAGCAGGCCCTGACAATGAACCTTCTCACTGAACCCTCCCAGACTTCCAGAAAGGAACCAAGCACCTATCTGACTTCTGAGGAAGCCTCCCAGGGACTAAGGGGATGCCCGAGTGATATGGCTGGACAAAGGCAGAGCTCAGCTCTTGCTCTGACCGGAGGCTCTTTCTCCAGCCCCAGGCTGCTGTTCTGAATGACTTCTCTAGTGATCACTGCATCTCCCTTCAGCTATATCTCTGTCTGGCCAGTAGGCTGACCTTGAACTCAGATTTTAGCCCCTGTCCCACAGACAGCAGCATCTCCCTTCCAGGCCCAGAATGAGTCCAACCTGTCATTTGGAGGTCATAGCCCTTGCCAGCTTAGCTTTTGCTCTTCATCTCTCACCTGCCTTCTCTTTCCTTTCCAGAAAAGGAGATAATCCATTCTCCATACTCACCGCGGATCTCCAGAGAACCACCGCCTCACTACTGCTGTGGTCCACTCGGCAGTCAATCTTTCTTCCCTTAGTGTCAACCCAGACCGAGGAGATATTATGGGAAATGCTGATTTCTCGTGTCTCGGTGGCACCAGCTGTCATTCTTCCCTGGTCACAAGGTCCACATATCACGTCCACTCTCCATTCCTGGAGGTTTGCATTCCAGGATTGCTCCTGGCAGCCATGCTGTGACAGCATCACTCAGGAAGCCACAGACATCTCAGTGGGTAGATTTCATTCTTGAGGTTGGTAAATTCCCATTGTCTTCAAGGAGTTGGATAAGTAAAGTAGCTGAGACACCAGAGAAGGTGTCTGGGGACATTGCTGCCACCTCAGCCAGTGGGGACACTCAGGGAAGAGGGGCTACAGGCCCAGGGCTACCTTCCTCTGTCCCCATAGCTGGTAAAATCCCAGTCCACCACAGGCAGAGTCATCCCCGCCTCAGGAAGCTTCTGCTGACCACTTGCCTGCTGCCAGGTCCAGCACAGAATCAATTTTCTTTCCTCTGGACCTGCAAGAAAGAAGAGAAAAATAAAGCACCGTATACTTTTCCCTCCTCCCAGCCTCCTCTTCAGCCTTCCAGTGGCTGGGCAGAACCAGAAGGCAGATGACAAGGAGCCCTAGGGAATACGGGTACAGATGGGAACTCTCTGTCACCTGGTACCCACAGCCCACTTTGTCTCCTAAGATGTAGTGAGGGCTAGGAAGTCACAGTGCCCAGTGCCCATATGTGGCCCTGGATCATGGAGTAGATCTGATGCCTTCCCAGAATGTCACTTGCACAGAGCAGCTCTCTTTTCCTAGAGCCTGGTGGGAGGGTGTGAAGGAGCTGAGAATGCCTGTGATCCCCACTCCTCGCCTGCTTCTTCCTGAACAAGTCCACAACACAGGGAGAAGGGCTCCCGGGAGAATCCAGGAAGGGAGGTATGGGGCGTGAGGAGGAACACTGGTGGGAGAAGACACCCAGGACTTGTTGAATTTCCTACTTGGTAAAGCCAGTTTGGGTTGAGTCTCTGTCATTTTTAATCCCGAGAATCCCAGCAAACACACTTAAAATTCATCTGAATGTTGTCAAGACCAGATGAGATCATTAAAGAGACAGGCTTTAAGTGGCTCACGAACATTGGCTTTCTCTCTTTGTGTGAGTCAGCTTCTCAACACATACCCAAGGGAAGCAGCCTGGAGGAGGGAGGGCTTATTTTGGCTCTGGGTTTTGGAGGGCTCAGTCCATAACTGGCTGATGCCATGATGTCACTGCTATGGGCCTATGGCTCAGCAGGACATCATGGTGCCAGGAGGCCATGGTCATTGTTGGGTAGCAACATGTCCTCAGCACAGAATCTTTGGGGGATAAACCCCAACACTACTGTTGTTACATCTTGCTGTCTCATCCGCCTCTGGCCAGGGACATCTACTATCTTTATCCCAAACTTTCCTCAGCTCTTTACATCATCTTTCTCATCATCACACTTTAGCATAAGCGCCCCCTCCTTCCAGGGACTCTCACTAATTGGCCTTCTTGTCACTGCCTGGTCACTGCCCAGTGTCTGCCGCACATCTTAGGTGCCATGATTTTTCACTGGTGATTTAGTTATTGTCTGCATGCCTAAGCAGCCTCTGAGCACCAAGAGGTCAGGAACCATGAAGATGATGTGCTCTCTGTGCCTGATATATGGTAGGTGTGTGTATCAGTCACCTGCTGCTGTGTAACAATGCAGCCACCATAAGCAGTGTTTTAAATGAGAACAGCATACTCTCACTGTTGGACCTCAGCTAGCTGGGAGGTCAGCTGCTTTTTAGCTAAGCTTGGTAGCATATGTTTGTTCTCTGCTGCAGGTTTGCTGGGCTTGTCTCCTTGCTCCAGGATGGATGCAAGCAGGGTGCATATGCTGCTGGGCTAGAGCTCATGTAAACACCCCAGTGTTGTTTATCTGTGCCTGAACCCTCTGATACTTAGCTCTGTCCCATCTCTACCCCAAATCTCAGTCAACAGGCTCTCCAGACGCAGAGTCATCAGTGGACTTGCAAGGAGCATTCTGAGGCCATGTTTGCCTGATGTACCCTCACAGGGGAGGCTGGCCTGTCTGTGTGAGGGAACAGGTGGCTGAGGCTCTCCCTCAAGGACAATAGGGGTCAGAACTCATCTCTGGTCTCCTCTGGGACACCTTCTGGGAAATGTCACTTTCTTCTCATCTCAAAGTAGGAGAGTACCTTCTTTGGCTATGTTTATCCCTTTAATGGACTCGATGGGAAGAGAATTGGCTGGGGGTAGCTGCTTCCTAAGGCAATCCCCCATCTCTGTTGTGGCAGGGCAGCCTCTTCTCAGCAGGATCCTGGGACATGCAGGTGTCTGCCCCTCCTCTCCCCACAGCCTCCTGACCCCTCTTAAACCCTCTAGCTCCTCTCATTTGGCTCCCTCTGCCCCCCTCAGCTCTCTCCTGAGAACCACCTGGCTAGCACGCACAGCTGTCTTGGATCCACCAACACCTCCCAGAATGACATCCTTCCCAGTAGAAGCCTGGCTGCCTTGGGTTCTAGGGTCCACCAAGGGATAGATGGGAGATGGGAGGAGAAGACTCATGATAAATACCGTTGGCATCTTAGCTTCTCCCCCACCTGCCCACATTTCCCACAGCGCCACATTTTGTGCCCATGGGGCAACTAGATGCATCTTGGCATTCCAAGCAGGGGAAATGCAGAGGGGGTGACGGGGAACGCGAGCAGGCTTCTGACCAGAACCCAGCTGTCAGCCCTATCATCTCCGCTGCTCTGGTGTGATGCACAGAGAAGTAAAAGGCGGGTACATTTGATTCCCAGTCAGGCCTTCCACCCTTTGTCACTGTGATCTGGTCACTGGGGCTGCCATCTCCAGCATTGGCCAGGCCTCGGTGCAGCCTCGGAGAACACACACCAGGTGTGTAAGAAAGCATGACCAAGGCCCCTGGGTTCCAGCCCCAGCACTAGAAAAAGGAAGAGAAGGAAGAGTTGGAGGAGGAAGGGGAGGAACATTGGCAGATGAGTTCATTTCTGAAGGGAGCACACAGAGCTGGGTGACCTAAAAGTCTTTGCATTAACAGACTCCATGCAACTGTCCCCTCTCCCACTCTCTCTTGCGCAGAGAGGAAGTAGTAGTTGTCCTGGAGTCACTCTCTGCTTACGTGTCAACTGCACAGCCTCAGTGGGCACCAGGACACTCTGTCCCTCCTCTGACTTCCAGGCGTAGTTTCTCTATCCTCTGGATTGTCACAGACCTCTCCACCTTCCCAACCAAACTCCAGCTCCCCTGACCTCTTGCTTGCTGCCAGTTGTCATAAGGGAATGGGATGAGGGAGGAGGGAGGAGAGAGGAAGGAGGAGGAAGGAGAGAGGAGGGAGGAGGGAGGAAGGAGGAGGTCCTTCAGCTGAGACACAACTCTGCTCATCCCTGGCATCACTCAGGGGTCTGTCCTTCCGAAGCATTGCCGCAGCTGCTGCTACTTCCTCCCTGTCCCCTGGCCTGCTGAGCTGGCCTGGGCTGGCAGCTCCTGACACACTGAAGCCCTTCCTCTCCGAATGTCCATTCTTCTCTTCTCACTTCTTCCCCCCACCTCCCCGAGGGATCCCTCAAACCATTTGTGTGTGAAGTCCAATGTACCCTAGGGACAGCTCTCAAACTCTAGGGCCTGAGCTCTAGCTTCCCATCAACCCTCCGTGGGGACCCCACTAGCTGCCTTTTCTTCTCCTTTCCACGGACTCAGTCACTTTAGCTTCTTAGAATCAGTTCCCCCCAAACCCTCTGGGACCCAGGTTCTTGTTCTAAGACTGCACCAGGTCCTCCACCTTGAGACAGACATCCTGGGGTGGAGATGCAGCTTGGTTGGGAAAGTGATTGCCTAACTGTGTGAAGCCTCATGTTTGATCCCCAGCAGCACATAAAGCCAGGCATGGGGGTACACACCAACGCTCCCAGCACAGGATGATGGCAGGACGATCATATGCTCAAAGCTGCATGGCCAGTTTGAGTTCGAGGCTATCCCAGAGAATCATCAGACCTTGTCTCAAACCAAACAAAACAAAGCAGATGTCCTTCCCACAGCCTCTCTGGAGCGTGGTACTCTGGTGTCTGTTGGAGACATCTCACTGTGGAGTTCTTATAGGTACAGATATGAGTCCAGAGGTACCTAATTTCAGGCTCTTGTGTCCCAGGACAAAGAAATACAACTGGGACACTTGGTTAAAAATAGAAATAGAGGCTGTGAGGGTTGTGTATTAATAAAGGAAAATACTGCTGAGACTTGGAGTGATCTAAGGGGAAAGCATGTGCTCCAAAGTGTTAGGCCACAAAGGTGTGGGGTTATCGGCAGGAGACGCGTCATAACCATTTATAGATTGTTTCTATAGCTTCTGCCTCTCCCACGGTGAGGAATTTTCTTGAGCACTCTCCATCTTCCATTTGTTGTAGGAAGCCAGGAGGGGCGGGACTTCCTGTCTTTGCCTTCAGGCTTCTTTCCAATGCTGGTGCCGATGTCACTTCTCTAGTCTCCATTATCCTGCTCTCCTAAGCAGGGATGGTCAGTTCCCATCTCCAGGTACCTGTCACCCAGTACATAATGTCAGCAAAGAGAGTCGTTATGTTTACTTAGTTGGGCCCCAAAGACCTGAGAGAATAACTTCAGAGAGGAAAGATTTCCTCCTGGTCCATGGTTTCCGAAGGTTCAGGCCTTGCTGGGCCTCGTGCACTTGGGGAGAACATCATGGTGGCAGGGGCGGGTAATAGAAGGAGCTGCTTCACGTCATAGTCAACAGGACACACGGAGAGGAGAGGGACTGAGAACCAGGCACCACTAAAGGCACAATCCCCCAGTGACCTAATCACCCAGCCTGACTCCCCTTCCTTGTGTTCCCTAAACCATCCCAAAATGTGCCACCGTCGGGGGACCAAGTATCCAACACTTGGTCTGTGGGGACATTTCCTAGTCAAACTACAACAGACATGAGCAATTGAAGTGAAGGCATCAATGAGCGAGTGAATGAATGAATGATGAGCTGCCTCTCTAGGGAGCCTCAGCTGGGTAGACACGCCCTGCAGAAGATTGACAAATTCATTCTAAGGGCCTCCACGCTACCGAAGGCAGCATCCTCCCACAGCATCTGGATGCCTATTGACTGCCCAATCCCATCCAACCCTGGGCCTCTTCTTTTACCATCACATTCTACCACCTGTGACAACAACTTCTCCAGCTAAAGCATGCCCTTGGGCTTAGCAGGAGGCTCCAACTCCAGCTCACTAATGGTGAAGGTACAGAGCAGACGCTAAGCAACCCAATTGAATGCAGTCCTGAGAAGGAGCCGCGCTAGAGAGGGATGTGTCTCAGCTGGACTCCACAGATCGTTCACCGCTTCAACAACCACTTGATCACAGCCTTCATGAGCGTCCCTGGGGGCAGGGGAACAATCCCTCATTCTTGGTTTGGGTTTCCAGTCCAGGGAATTCCAGTTAGAGTGCTGTCTGTTTGGGAGGTCCAGAGTCATGCAGATTGTGGTCTGGCTTTGATCTCCTGTAAGGGAGAGAGAGTGCTTGAAACACACCCAGAATTCCCTACAGATGCAAACTCAGTACTTGGTCCGGCAGGTGGTTGTTTTCCCAATGAGGAAACCAAGGCTATAGGTATAGATATGATGAGGGTGTGTAACTCTGAACCTGAATCTAAATGGCTCTCATTCCTCATGGCTTCCCTGAGCAGTAGGACAGGAGACCACAGTAAAAAGAAAAAAGAAAAAAGAAAAAAAAAAGCATGAAAGCCATCCAAACCCAGGATCTATAGCAGGCAGAGCCACCGTTTGGGTCTATGGAGCCCAGGGGTCCAGTGCTCCCTTGTTCCAAGTTGTTTTTCTTCTCATGGCTCAAGCCACATTAATACAAGGATTCTGATGGTTTCTAAAGTTTCTACCTCCAAAAATAGGCTACGCAGGACCTCAGCTTCCTATCTATCAAATGTTCTGTTTTCCAAATGCTGCAAAGATCAGTTCACTTGTGTGAAACGCCCTCTGGAATGAAATTATCATGGTTCGCACCCCGGGGAGGTGATGCGCGGAGGAGAGTCAGCCGCATTGAGCTGCCGACAGGAGTCAAGGAGGAGTGATGTCTTTGCTTAGACAATGAGGAGAGACTTCAAGTGAGGCTTCGGTATCCAGAGTCCTTAGGAGCCTTCTTGTAGACCAGGGGAGGGACTTCCAAGGCCCAACTTCCTTCTTGTCACAGCAAAGCTAAAGTGTGGCTCTTGGCTGTCTGTTGAAGGGAAGTTCTTGAAGCCTTGGAAGTTCTGGGTTGTGGGAAAAGATCCAGAGTAAGGGAAGGAGGAAGGCAGGCTTCTCTCTGTCAAAAATGTCAAGAGGGAGGAACCTGAGTTCTAAGACTGGGAACACTCAGAGTCAAATGTTGGACTCCTGAGACAAATCACTGATGAAAACATACTCAGCTTCTCCACCGCCAAGTTTCCCATACCTGTTAAACAGAATGAGAATGTCACCTGTCACAGGGATGACATTGGCAATGGGCCTGGCGCCCCACCTGGCCCAGGTAGTCTCTAGCAGTAGCTAACCCAGGCACAGTGCTGCACACCTGTAATCTCAGTACTTGGGAGGCAGAGGCAGGCAGATCTCTGCGAGTTCAGGGTTAGCTTGGTCTACGTATGGAGTTCCAGGACAGCCAGTGCTACATAGCGAGACCTTGTTTCAAATCCAAACAAAACAGAAGCTAAAGGCAAATTTCATCAAATAGGTCAGTCAAGAGGAAACTTAAATGGGGAATTATGAGTGGTTTGCTGTCCGGTGTGTGAAACAGTGGGCACACATGCTAGAGGTATGAGAGACAGGACTGCCTGCCACTCACCGTGGCTGTGGAAGACGCCTCGGTCACATTCAGTTTCACGTATGGCTCCTGAGACAAATGCCATTCTCAAAATCCCACCTCCGGAGCCTAGTAGGGCCTGGTCTCATTCATTTCTACCTGATGCCAACATGTTGGCATGGTTTTAAAAATCTGTGTGTACGCATGCACATGCTGCAGCACGTGTGGTCAGAGGCTGATTGCCAGGACCTGTTCCTACCTTCCACCTTGGTGTGGTATCTCTGTGGTTCTTCCATTATGTGGCACAGCAGGCCAGAGAGCATCTCAGGATTCTCCTCTCTCTGCCTCTCATGTCCCTACAGGGGAGACTGAGATTGCAGATGTGTATTGCTGTGTCTGGCTTTTGCATGGGTTCTAGGGGTTCACACTCAGATCCTCGCACTTCCATAGCAGGCTCCTGTATCAACCATTTGCCCTACCCAGTTTTGACATGCTTACCAGAGCTAATCAACTTTGCATCTTGGTCCTCGACTGCCCCATGTCTTCCACTGCCCAGATACAATGGCTCAGGACAGAGGGGTGTGGATATACAGGAGAGGGAAGTTTCTCCTCAATTCTAGTGAGATGAGATAAATAACCGGGAGCTTCTGTTTGCAAAGCTAGAAGGCATGGTTATCATGTAAATTGAGGGGGACCCCCACGCTGCCATTTGGGAGTTGTAGTGCCCTTATATTATGGGGGTTGAGCCTGGAAGAACTCTTCCAAGTCATCGGGTGTGGGACACTTGTTTGTAAAGAAACTGAAGCTGAAGTGATGCGGTGACTGGCCCAAGGCTATGTTTGAGCAAGTGGCAGGAGTCAAAGCTAGGCTTTTCCTCAGCATGCCTAGCAATGCAGACCATAGATGGCTGTGTGCACACTCGTTTATGTGTGTGTGTGTGTGTGTGTGTGTGCGCACGCGTGTGTGCGTGTGTGTTGTACTTGTTAGTGTGGCTGTGTGCATATGTGTATGATAATGTTCATGTATGCATGTACTTGTAGAGGCCAGAGTGTCTTCCTCAGTCACTTCCCACTTTGTTTGTTTGTTTTTCTCAGTGTCTCCCATGCAACCTGCAATACCAATTTGGCTAAGCTGGCTGACCAATGGACTTCATGGATCTTCCTGTTTCAGAACACACACCCCTCCCCATCCAGCACTTGGGTATCTCGGTTAGGGATTCTTTGGCTGTGATGAAACACCATAATCAAAAGCAACTCGGGGAGGGAAGGGTTTATTGCACCTTACCGCTTATATGGTCCGTCACCCAGAGAAGTCAAGGCAGGAACTGTGGTAGTAAGTCTGCTGTGGTGTCCCACTAAGAGGGACATGGAGGCATTTTCATAAGTGGAAACTGCCAGACCTCAGCAGAGGGAACCACCGTCACGGCCAGCACCAGACTCCGCAGTGGAACCCTGAGCATCTCAGCTCAGGTGTTTTTACTCTTTCAGAACTCCTCAGATACTGTATTGATAGCACGTGCAGATCATTAGCAACTAAACAACCCCGACAGAAATCCAACACCTGAAAACAATACAGAACACCAAAAACCTAGGCAGCCCTTTTTCCAACAGTGCACAAAAACATTTTTAAAATAACTAAAAATAAACTTCTACAACAAGGAACTCAAGGCAGGAACTTCAAGGCAGGAACTGAAGCAGAAATCACGAGGTAACTGCTTACTGGTTTGCTCCCCATGGCTTGCTCAGCTTGCTTTCTTACAGCAATCAGGACTATCAGCTCCATAGCGAGCTGAGCCCTCCCACATCAATCAAGAAAATGCTCCCACAGCCTTGCCCATGCGCCAGTCTAGTGGGGCGTTTTCTCCATTGAGGTTTCCTTTTCCCAGAAGACTGCAGTTGTGACAAGTCGATATAAAACTAGGCAGGACAAGCACACACACACAGCCCTGCCCGACACTGGGTTACAGATGTGTGCATGCCCAACTTTTCCTGTTAGTTCTGGGGATCTGAACTCAGTTCCTCGTACAAACCGAGCCATTCTCCTGCCCCTTCCCACCAGCTTACTTTTCCTGGGTCTGAGCAATGCAGAAACTCCTTAGCCCAAATCCTGGGGAGTTGCCCCTTTAAGTTGTACATTCTGTTTCAGCCCTTTGGGAATGAATGGAGGCAGACAGAAGCATTACTGAGGACTGGAGAGTGATGTCTCAACTCTACTTCACTGCACCTAACTTACAGGCAATAAAAATTAACGCATCTGGGGCCAATGAGACGGTTCGAGAAAGGGCACTTGTCTAGCTTCGGACCCCAGTTTGATCCCTGAAACTCGTATGGTGGGAGGAGAGAATGGTCTCTGAACTCTGTGTGTGCGTTGCAGAATGTGCACCAGCTTTATCATACACCAAAAAACAAGTAAACAAGATGTAATAATTTAAAAAAAAGTACATTTTAAATGTGCAGCTCTGTGACATGAGAGACATACCTTTGGGGACATTGGAAACCATGGTAGCAGGAGCATGGTAGTAGTAGCCAAACAAGATAAGAAAAGTACCTTCTGCCTCTCAACACGTCCCTCCCTGTCCATACAGTAAAATGCAGCAGGAAAGCAAGGCATGGTGGTTGGTGTATGCTTGTAACCAGCTCTGGCGAAGCAGAGACAAGAGGATTCCTGGGTCTGGCTGATCAGCCAGCCTAGGCTACTTGGCTAGCTACAGGCCAGTGAGAGACCCTGTCTCAAAAACCAAGGTGGATGGCTCCTGGGGAGTGACACTCAGGGTTGACTTTGGCCTCTACATTAATGTGCACACATATGCATCTGCACACACATATGCTCACACATACACACACACACACACACACACACCATACGAAGATGACAGTGGAACCACAGGAGGGAGCAGTGAGCATCAAGTTTAGTCCAAGAGGAGCAGGTGTTCGTCAGGCAGAGGTGGAGAACAGAGTCTAGGTTCGGCTACTTAGATGCTTGCCGTTATTTGCTTTGTGTCTTGGGAGGAAAAGCAATCCCCTCCCTGCCTGGAGCCACATCACACTCTGATGCTGTTATCTTCAAGGCATCTGGGCTCACAGGTACATCAGGAAATACCAGCCACCCCTTCTTCCCACAGTCCATACTGTGTTCTTCAGTGGCTACATTGTGAACACAGGACCCCAAACAGCCTCACCCTCCACTTGAGGACAGAGGGCTTTGGGACTCCAGTCCATGGAATGGTACTAGCCGAATTCAAGGTGGGTCTCCACACATCAATTCACTTGATCTAGGTAATCCTTTATAGGTATGCCCAGAGGCTTGTCTCTGATCAAGCTGGTAACCCGTGTTAACCACCACAGATAGGGCAGTCCTCATGGGTAAAAAGAAGCCGACATGTTGTTGGGGTACCACATGTGAGATTCCCATTGCAGGAATCAACCCAGAAGCTTCCTGCTGTGGTAGAGGTTGTCACCAGCATCTAGAAATGGTTCCGCCATTCACAGGAAAGGAGACAAACACAAGCCAAGCTGCTGTGCCAACTCTTCTTGATGTACCGTGTCTTTGGTTAAGTCCCTCCTGCTCCCTGAGATCCATTTCCCCCATGTCTTAGGAGGTTTCTGCTGCTTTGATAAAATGCCATGACCAAAAACAGCTTGGGAGAGCAAAGGGTTTACATCAGCTTACAGGTCAGGTAACAGTCCATCACTGAAGGAAGTCAGGGTAGGAACTCAAGGCAGGAGCCTGGAGGCAGGAGCTGATGCAGAGGCCATGGAGGAGTGCTGCTGACTGGCTTGCTCCACATGACTCGCTCAGCCTGCTTTCTAATAACCATCAGCTCAGGGGTAGCCCCACCCACAGTGAGCTAGGCCTGCCCACATCAATCATCAATCAAGAAAATGCATCACAGAGTTCCCCCAGGGCCAATCTGATGGGGACGTTTTCTCAATCGAAGTTTCATATTTCAAAATTTCCTCTAGCTTATGTCAAGTTGGCATAAAACTAGCCAGCACACCCATCTGTAAGACGGGCACGGCATGGTGACAGACGGCCCTTTTCGTTTGCATGGCTTTTGCACTCCAGGCTCAGCTTGTGCTGGTAAGTCTTCATTCCTTACCCCCTGTGAGTCTGGTCTCTCTCTCCTTCCTCCCCACCCCCCTTTTTAGCATCTCTCACAGCACCACCCAAGGCTTCCAGCATGCACACTGGCAGCAAGCACCCTTCCCTGATGAGCCTTGGCCACTGCCCTGCCAGGAGCATCAGCAAGTACTCCCAGGGCAGCCAATTATAGGCTGTTGTCATGGAAACCCTGCGACTCGCCAGACGTATTTTTTGTCCCTCAACAACTGTGTTGAAGACTAGCTGTCATACAATCAACTGCGCATATTCTGGTATACATTCAACAATAGAAAGAAGCCCCTGGAGTAGACTGGGTAGCGAACCATCTACCATGCCCAAAGTCGCCTTGTATTCCTTTATTCTGTCCCATCTGTTCTCTTGTTCACCACCATCCCTGAGCAACCGTGATATACTTTCTGTTGCAAGAGATGAGGCTGCGTTTTCTAAGGCTGGGATCCTGTAGAATGTGTCCTACCTGGCTGCATTTACTCCGTACAGTAATTTCAGGTTTTATCCATATGTTGTACACAGATCGATCCTTCATGATTTTATCTTGGAGAGTGCTTCATGCCACCAATATGGCTTTTGGCATCATGTTTTGTTAGATGTTTGTACTCTTCCAGATATGTTTTTTTTTTTTTAAATTGCAAACAAGGCTGCTGTGACCATGCTTGCATGACCCTCTCTGGCGACATAGTTTCTAACTGTCTGTGGGTAAATGTTCAGTGTAGATTTGCTTCACCGCTCAACATACGAAAGTTTAATCACAAGATGATGACATCATTTTACATCCTCACCAGAAATGTGTAAGGATTTCTTCTTTTTTTTCTTACCTTCAGCAACACTTAGTGTGATGGGGTTTTCTAATTTTAACGAGGTAGGTAACATTTTAGTATATCACTACATTTTCTTCTTTTTTTCTGAGTTAGGGTCTCACTTTTGTAGCCCAGACTTATTTGAAACTCATTATGTCGCCCAGGCTGGCTTTGAAATTGACTTCTTATTGCCTCTCCCTCCTAAGCAGCTGGGATTTCAGGCATGAGTCCGGTCAGGCTCAGTGTAGGTTTGATATGTTTCTCATGGTTCTGTGCACTTCTTTGCTAGTCCTATAACTGCTTTGAAATAGTTGTTAAAAATATATTTATCTTCATCTTATGTGTATGAATGTTTGTCTGCATGTATATCCATACGACCATATGTGTGTCTGGTGCCCACGGAGGCCAGAAGAAGGAGTTGGATCCCCTGGAACTAAAGTTGCACACTGTTGCGGGGCTCCATGTACGTAACGGAAACCAAACCCAAGGACCAGCGCCCCCTAGTGGTGGGCGGCACTGACCTCAGCTCTCCCTAAAAATCCTCGCTTTCCCAGAAATCTCTGCTTCCCCATAAGCTATAACAAGCCCATCCAGTGTTAGGTCCTGACCAATCAGAGAGATCCCCTAGCCACTGCCTGTTGGGTTTAAAAGGCCCATGTGGGCCCTTGTGGGGGTCGCCATGGTTTTTTAATCGGCTGACCCTGGCATGCCAGAATGTACTCTGAGGAAAAAATCTGCTTTGTATTGCCATACGTTTCTCTCAGTGTCGACTTGAGCTGTTTTGAGGACCCCACACTCTGCAAGAGTAGAAGTGCTCTTTAGCGCTGAGCTAGGGTTCCAGCCCCGTTACTGAATATTTCTAAATTTAAAAACCTTCAGATATTCAAATCATTCCCTTATATCAGCTGTGTGTGCGTGTGTCTGTGTGTTTGTGTGTGAGCATCTTTGCGTCTCCGTGTGTGGGTGATGAATACGTGTCTTTAGGAGACATACAACTTGAAAACACACAATTTGCAAATATTTTCCCTCAGCCTCTGTCTCATCTTTGCTTTCTGATTAAAAGCATTTTCCTAAAGCAAAGGTTTTATTTTGACGCTGCCCAATTTCTCAGTCTGTCACGTTATGAATTACGCTTTTGATATTGTGTCTAAAGAAGTTTGCCTCACCAACATCAGAGATTTTTCCCTATGCACACTTGCTTTAAAAATATCTTTTATTTATTCTTTGACACTTTTATACATTTATACAATGTGTCTTGATCATATCCACCTCCAAATCTCCCCTCCACAATGTATCTCCTCCCCATCTGCATGCTCTCATTTTTTTAGTTAGTTCCTTGGTTAGTTTTAGGTTTTCGGTGAGTCCACGGAGTCCAGCTAGCGCCGCCTGCTGGATTGTTAGATGATCGTGTTGCCTCGATCCTGAGTAGGTCACCACAGCTGCAGTGAGTTCCTGAGTTCAACTGCCGTGTCATGACTAGAAGACGGAGTCCCACAGCACTTCTGCTCTCTTCCTCAGTATTTCCTGAGTCTTGGGGTTGCTTAATAGATGCTCTATTCAAGGACGAACCCTCAACAGACACTTAATCTTCGCACTGTGTGTGTGTGTGCGTGCGTGTGTGCGTGTGCGTATTAACTGCTGCCCAGTGCTGAGAAAGCTTCTCTGGACAAGCTAAGGGTAGCACTAACCTATGAGTACAAACATCGTTAGAAGGCAGTTTGACAAAACACCCATTTATCAGAGCAGCAGTAGTAGGTTCCCCCAGGCTCTACGACCCAATAGCCATGGACTTTTGACTAGTATTTCTTTTAAGACAAGGTTTCATTCTCATTCTGGAATTCACTACACAGCCAGACTGGCTTCAAATGTGTAGTAATTGTCTTGCCTCGGCCTCACAGGTGCTGAGATCGCAGACTGGAGCCACCGTGCTCAGCCCTGTGCTTTCTAAGGCTTACTGTTTCAGGCTTGCATCTGATGTGATACAAAGTTTACCTTTGTTTGCATGGGAACCTTCAATTGTCCCAGGAGCATTTGTTGCAAAACCTATTCTCTTTCAACTCAAATGTTCTATATCCTTGCAAGAAATGGGATGCATGTGGGCCAGGGAGAGGGACTTGGTAAGAAAAGATACCTGCCATCAAGCCTAAAGACCTGGGTTCAATCCCCAGAACCTGATGGAAGGAAGTTGTCTTCAGGCCTACACATGCAGGCTGTGATATGCATACCATTATTCTCTTTCTCCTCTCTCTCTTCCTCTAATAGATGATAGATAGATAGATAGATGGATAGATAGTTGAACAGATAAATAAATAAATGTGAAAAAGCAATTCAGTGCCTGTAGAGGGATGAGTCTGTTCTGATACTGATGGACTTCACACCGAAATAATTCTTGAAGCTCTCTTAGGAGTCTCCGGAGCATTCACTGCTCTGGCAGGCATCCCTCTATCTAAAAGCTGGCTTGGCTCCTTGAGTCTTTTTGCATTTACACATGAATTAGAACAATGTGATAATTACCAAACAGACTGAATTTGTATTAGAATTACAGCGCATCTACAGAACAATAGGTGCTTTGTGGTCTGCCACGTCCTTTATGGTAATCTTTCCTAAGAATCTTACCTTGCAGTGCCATTTGCATATAGTTCTCCATATTCTGTGCCTTGAGAATCTCATGGAGTGAATATAATCCTTCGTTTGCATTATGGATTCCATCAGATTCTCTACACAAATGATCTTAATGCCAGCAAATGCGTAGTTTCTCTCCTTCTCTGTCTCTCTGTCTCTGTCTCTCTCTCTCTCTTCCTCTCTCTCTTGGATAGCTTTAATAGTTTTCTTGTCAGATTGCACTCATTAGAGCTTCCTAGCACTATGCTGAAGAGAAGCAGGGGAAGACGACACCCAGGCTTCCTCATGATTTTAGGGGTAAATCACCTTTATGACGGCACAATGGTATATAGAGTTCTGGTAGATGCTTTTACTGCTTTGAGAACTTTACCTCTGTTCACAATTTTCAGGGGCTTTCTCAGGAAATGCCGGGCTTTTTCTAACGTATTTTTCTTCCAGAACGTCATCTTAACGTGTCTCCTTTGTTTGTCAATACAATGAAACTGTGTGAATGGATCGTCTCATGTGAGGTTGTCCGTGATTCTGGTGAAAGTCCCACTTAGCCATGATGCCTTCATGCTGTGCGGAAGGGTTCATTTTCTTAGACTTTAGCATCTTTCCTGGTAAACCTGGAGACCAGAGAAGCAGTGGCCGCTGGGGCTGAACTACCAAGGGCCTCTTCCTGTTATGAAGAGGGAAGTCTGAATTGGCATTCTCTGCCTTCAATGATTGTTAGAGCTCTCCAGTGAAGCCATGTTAGCCTAGCTTTTTCTTTGAAGGGATCACTTTAACTGCAAGATGTCTTTGACAGATTCACACCTATCCACTTTCTAAATTTCTTCCCGAGGAAGTACTAGGAGTTTCGGTCTTTCAAAGAGCGAGTCCATTTCTTCCGACTTGTCAAATACATCGACATAAAGTTGTTCCACACATTCCCTTGTTATCCTTTTAATATCAGTGGAATCCACACCGCCACTTTCTCGTTTCTGTTACGTGTAATTTGTATCTTTCCCTGATCAGTCGGACTCAAGGTTTATCAATTTTATTGATTCCCTCCTGGAGCTGGCTTTGGACTTTATTGCTTCTCTCTATGGTTTTTCAGTGTTTTCACAGCATCGATTTTCACTCTGGTCTTTATTATTTCCTTCCTTCCAGTATTCTGAGTTTCATTTACTTTTCTCATTCTGGTTTCCTGAAATTGAATCAGAGACCATTGATCTGAGACCTCTCTTCTCTTCTATGATACACCATTAGTGCTGCAGTAAAGAGCATGCGATGGGCGGGCTCTTCTGTCTTTTGATACGTGGTTTTAAAATTTGGTTCCATGCTTCATAATTCCTCTTTTGATTTCCCCTGTGACCTGTGAGTTATTGAAAAATATGCTGTTTTGCTTTTGATTAATTGGTGATTTTCCAGAGATCTTCCCATGATTAAATTCTGATTCAATTCTATTGTGGTCAGAGAACGTGATTGACCACAATGGACAGACTGAAGGGAGGAGCCCAGAGCCTCACTGTGGCTGTGAACCCTCAGTGGAGATTGGTTATGCACAAGCTTTGAGCTATGAGACCTTTGTGGAACAGTCAGTGTGAGAACCTCTCTGCAAAACCCCTCCTGCAGCTGCAGCCCCCAGGTCAGGAATCCAGGAAGACTCAAGTCTGCCCTTGTCAGCACCTCACAGATCCCCAATCCAGGAGTCAGAGGATGACCCTGTAGTTCCTGCACCGGTGGCTCACCAAACAACCCTGCTGACATCTCCTTTGTTTCAGGACTGCCCTGGTCACTAGGGTCACAAGAAAGTGTTGGACATGGCCCCTGTCTCTATAATATTCATGTCCTACAGGCCACAGATCCACAGGTCCAAGAGTTGGTGTGACTCAGTCCGATGCCCACAGCCTGGCTGTGGGGTAGGGTGTGGCTGTGACAGGAACCCAGGGCTTCTGATGTGCGGGGTGCCAGCCATACCCTCCAAATGTCAGTCTGGGGTTAGGGGAAGGGGATGCTCTCTGGGAGAAGATCTAATTTTAGGAGAAATTTGAATGGAGTGAAATTGACAGCAAGCCCTTGCCCAGCTTTCTAATCCAGCCCCCAGCATCCCCTTCAGGGGCTATCTCTCAGTGAGATCCAGGAACTCCTGCTCTGCTGTGGCAGAGATGAGATGTTGTCCTTCATTCCTTCACAGCCCTCTCTACCCCTGCCTAAAGAACACGGCCATCTGAGTCCCTAGGTCTCCCTCTACAGAACACAGGACAGTCCACGACATTGTGGTGCAAAGTCATAGGAACTGGTACTAAGAAAAGACAAGAGAGGAGCCAGCAGAATAAATTCCTCTGTATGTTGAAGACTCTGGGTGCAGAGGGAACAGGAGACGAAGGACGAAAGCCACGCAAGCAGACTGCTGGACAAATGGGAAAGTTTTGTTCCTGACATGACATACTTCAGCACTGAGGAGAGATCTGCAAATAACAGGAAGCAAATACACCCTAATAATCAAATGAGTCTTTAAGAAGGATATGGTCTGGGCTGGAGAGATGGCTCAGTGGTTAAGAGTACTTGCTGTTCTTGCAGAGGACCTGGGTTTGGTTTCTCTGCACCCATATTGGGTGGCACACAACAGTCTGTAACTCCAGTTCCAGGAGGAATACGATGACCTCTTCTGACCTCAGAGGGTGCCAGACAGACACATACAGGGTACACATTACATAGATGCAGACAATATACCTGTACATGTTGAAAGTTTTTAATCTAAAAGGAAGGAATTGTGTGGCCAGTCTGGTGAGGTGGCTCAGTGGAGGAAGGTGCCTGATGCCAAGGCTGACAGCCGGAGTTTGGTCCCTGGTCGCATACGGTGGAAGGAGAGAGAACTGATTCCTGAAAGTTGTCCTCTGTCCACATTCACACAAAAGCGCATGCGCACATGAAAACACATGCACACACACACACACACACACACACATGCGTGTGATTGATTGATGAATTAGTTTTTAAAAAGTGTGTGGTCAACAAGCTTACCCAGAAACGGGAGAGCAAGGAGCACAGGGGAGGCTGAGAAGATGGAGCAGTTAAAAAAAAATTGTAAATCCAGTAAAGGCTTTAAAATACTTCAACCTCCCCCATAATGAAATCCTTAGTTGTCAATAAAATATATGAAGACACTTAATTAACTGAGCTGGCTTTAAAATAATGTCAGAAGGGCTCCTCCCGGAGAAGGCGTGTGTAGAATAGTCACCAGGGTTCACTGTCACAAGATTTACCTTAGGGTAACAGAAGAGTCACACCCTTAAGGGGAATACTTGAGATTGAAATAGGACACGTGACTGCTCTGTGAGCCAGCCTGGCAGAAGAAGGCTGGCTCAGCTGGTGCCTTATAACTACGTGAAGTGGGGGTAAGGTCCCTGCCCACCTGGAGAACCTTTGTTTCTTTCTACTCCTCTCCTTGGAGACAACTGTGGGTGCCCCCCCTTCCCCAATGTCTTAGATAGGGTTTTATGGCTGTGAAGAGACACCATGACCACAGGAACTCTTATAAAGGAAAACATTTAGTGGGGGCTGGCTTACAGTTCAGAGGTTCAATCCATTATCATCACGGCAGAAAGCATGGAGGCACGCGGGCAGACATAGTGCTGGAGAGGGAGCTGAGAGTTCCACGTCTAGATTGGCAGGCAGCAGGAAGAGAGGGTGACTCTGATCCTGGCTTGACCTTCTAAAATATCAAAGCCCACCGCCTAGTGACACACTTCTTCCAACAAGGCCACACCTCCTAATAGGGCCACGCCCTATGAACCTAGGGGGGACATTTTCACCAAACCCCCACATTCCACTCCCTGGCCCCCATAGATGTGTAGCCGTATCATAACGCAGAAAGCATTCAGTCCAACTTCAAATGCCCTCTAGTCTATCCGTTTAAAAGTCTAACGTCCAAAGTCTCTTCTGAGATTCATGGCAATCTCTTACTGTAATCCCCTGTAAAATCCAAATGAAAAAGCAGATCACATACTTCCAACATATAATGGCACAGGGTATACATTAGGGAGAAAAGGGGGCATAATGAGGAAACACTGGATCAAAGTAAGACCGAAAACCAGCTGAGCAAACTCCAAACTCTGCATCTCCATGTCTGATGTCAAAGCACTCCCCAGATCTCCACTCCTTTCAGCTTTGTTGACTGCAACACTTTTCTCTCTCTTGGGCTGGTTCCACTCCCTGTTAGCAGCTTTCCTTGGCAGGTATCTGTTATGGAAGGTTATTTGCAGTTATGTTTAAAATAATTGTTTTTGTGCACTGTTAGAAAAAGGGATGCATAAGCCTTGGCATTTTGTATGTTTGCATGTGTTGGATTTCTGTGGGGGATGTTTAATTGCTAAGGATCTGCATGTGCTGTCTGTAAAATACCAGAAGTGTTCTGAAAGAATAAAAACACCTGAGCTGAGACGCTCGGGGTTTCACTGTGAGTATGGCACTGGCCATGATGGTGGTTCCCTCTGCTGAGGGCTGGCAGAGTTTACACCTATGAATATGCCTCTCGTGTCCTTGCTGAGCCTCCACAGCATACTACTACAAATGGCACCTGCAACATGAGGGAGGGCATCACACCAGCTAATCCAACGTGGAGACAAGGAAGAAGAGAAAGAAACCCCAGACCTCACAGCGTCCGGTAAAGTACACTTAGGGAAGCTATCAGAGGATAGAAATTAAGGCATTCATTGAAGGCTTCTGAAGGAAGAGGAGAGAGAGAAAGGAGATAAGCCTCTATGAAGAGAGAGGACTATGACCTTAATAAATAAATGAGAAAGAACGCTCTGAGGTGAGAGCCACAGCATGGAGGCCCTTAGAGATAAAGAAGTCAGCTGGGAGCAGAAAAAAATCAAGGTTCTTACTGCTTTTCCTGACCATGGAGCTGACTCTCCCTCCTGCCACTGGCAGTGGCCAGGGCATGTGAAATGGTAACCGGAGCGTACTGCTATTCTATAAACTGAGTTTGTTGTTGGCTTTTTCTGCGTGTGAAGCTGAAGCGAGTCTTGTGTTTGAGGTCTATGAAGAGGGGTCTATGTTTCCCCTTAGTGGTGGTGATAAAGAATGCCAAACCACCAGAATCTTTCAACTGGAGATTCTTCCCACTAGCCCAGGACCCCCTGTTGTGGAAGCCAAGGCTTAGAGCTTAAAAGCTGCTTGGTTAAACTGAACAGTTTTGTTTTTTTTTTTCTGCAAACCTGTCTACTAGCAATAACTGCACACCATAAGGAACTCTTCCTGCAGACAAGGACTAGTTATTTTTCCTGCAAACCAGACTCTATCTTAAAATCTGGGAAGTGTTTCCTAAGGGTCAGCACACAGAAGCTGCTTCCAGAACTGGCCAAGGTTTTATCCTGTGCTGGTAGCCGAACATGGTACTGTAAGAGTCACCCAGCTGATGCTGGCTTTGAAGCATGAAGGGGTCACTGGAGAGCAGCTGAGGCTTGGCACCATGACAGCCATTGGTAAAAGTGCAGCCTCAAGGACAGATGAAGACCCAAAATGAAGGGGTCATGTAAAAAAGTTGAGGCTTGGTACCATGAAGAGAGCCTATGAGAGGCTATTGGTGGAAGTGCAGTCCAGTTGCAGCAAGGGACCCCTAAAAGTTCTAAAGATGCCAGTACCATGGGATGACCAACAAAAGCAGCAGCAGCAGTGGAGTAGAGCCAGCTAGAGCCTGGAGGACAAGCTGTGTGTGCTGCAGAGAGCAGAGCCAGAGAAGTGATCCAAGTCCTTTGGAGGAGCCCAGAAGATTGTGAGTGAATTCCAGATAGTGGGACATTGATAATATTTTTCTGCTGTCCAAAGACATTGTGAAAAGCTTGATAGACGTTTGGTATCATTTGGTCCTGTGCATTAAAACCCTCATAATTGTTCCTCTTGTAAATAGTTTTGCTGGTATAGTGTTAAATTATGTTGTAGAGATAAAGCCATTTTTTTGTCTTATACAGAAAAGGGGAATTGTAGAAGTTTATTTATAGTTATGTTTAAAATAATTGTTTTTGTGCACTATTGGAAAAAGGGATGCATAGACCTTGACATTTTGTATTGTTTGCAGGTGTTGGATTTCTGTGGGGGATGTTTGATTGCTAATGATCTGCATGTGCTGTCAGTAAAATACCTGAGGTGTTCTGAAAGAGTAAAAACACCTGAGCTGAGATGCTCAGGGTTCCACTATGGAGCCTGGCACTTGCCATGTTGGTGGTTTTCTCTGCTGAGGTCTGGCAGAGCTTGCAGATATGAAATATGCCTCCTCGTCTCCTTGGTGAGCCTACACAAAAACGCACTACTACAAGTATCCCATGCTCTGGCATCTCCAACGTATTGAGGTCTCCAAGGCAATCCAGGCTTCACCTTCACAGCTTCACACAGTGGCCTCTCTAGACCTCCATGCAGGGACACCTCTTGACACACACTTGGCCTCACACCTTTCCTTAGCTGTGGAGGGAGAGTCCACAGCCCCTTTCTTGTATCCTTGACTCTAAAGCCAGAACCACATGGACAAAGCTGCCAAATTCTACTGCTTGCTGGGACTGAAACATGGCCTCTCATTCAGTTTTCACCAGCTTTCTGTTTCCGATGGTTTCCTTCACTGCCTAAGTTTGGCTGTCCTGAACTCTGTAGACCAACCTTGAACTCTGAAATCCACCTGCCTCTGCCTCCCAAGTACTGGGAGGCATGCACCACCACACCAGGCCCTAAGCTTTTTGTTAATTCCTTTCACAGGTTGGAAGCGTGGCTGGGTGGGGTCCTGCCCTGAGGCCACCACTCCCTTCATCCCATTTAGCATCAGGCTTTTCTTTAAACTTTTTTCTGGTGCTCCTTTTCTTCTCTGACTGTACATTTTGTATTTTTCCTTGCTCAGCTTGGTCTTTTTCATTATAGATCTACATAGTACTCGCCACTAATAACCAAGCAACAGTTAATGCTAGATTCTTTTTTTAAATGTCCTCTGCCAAAGCTGTTAATTCATAACTCTTCAGCTTAACCTCAGGCAGATTTTTTGACAAGGGCAGAAGGCAGCCATGTCCTTCATCAAAATATCACAAGAACGGTCTCTAGGCCACTTACTAGTATTCTTCTCCTCTGAAACCTCTTGAGTCAGGTCCCCGCAGTCCAAATCACCCTCAGCACCACTGTCTTCCCTGCTCCTATTACTATGGTCCATTAATCCCTGCTTAAAGTATCCAATCGCATTACTAGTCCAAAGTCCCGAAGTGTACATATTCCTTCAAACAAAAGGATGGTCTGCCCTATCACAGTAATACCCCAGTCCCTGGTACCAACTTCTATCTTGGTTAGGGTCTTATTGCTGTAAAGAGACACCGTGACCAATGCAATTCATAATTATAATAAAAAAAAATAATTGAGACTGGATTAAAGTTCAGAAGTTCAGTCCATTGTCCTCATGGTGGGAAGCATGGCGGCATGCAGGCAGACTTGGTGCTGGAGATGCAGCTGAGGGTTCTACATCTGGATCCACAGGCAGCAGGAAGAGCATGTTAACCACTGGGTCTGGCTTGAGCCTCTGAAACCTCAAAGCCCACCCCCCAGTGACGCACTTCCTCCATCAAGACCATACCTCCTAATACTGCCACTTCCTATGGACCTACGGGGTCCATTTTCATTCAAACCAACACACCTGGCATATGCCCTCCACTGTGCTGGAGCAGAAGAACAAAGGTCTTGGGCTGAAGAGATGGCTCAGCCGTTAAGAGCACTGGCTGTTCTTCCAGCACCATATGATAGCTCACAACTGTCTGGAACTCCAGTCTCAGGGAATCCAGTGTCCTGTTCTGGCTTCCTGGTATACTGCATACATGCATGTAAAATACCCATTCACATAAAATAAAAATAAATAATCTTTAAAAAACTAAAAGAACAAAGGTCTTATTTCTGAGAACTATACCTCTCTCTCTGGCTTCTCTCTAGGAAGCCTAGAGACCCACAGGGTCAGGAGAACTTTTCTGGTGACCCTAATGGGACCTGCCCCTAAGAAGTATTTGTAGGTAAGCATCCAGAAACAGGCCACCTGGACCTGCCTTGGACCAGACTAAGCTGTCACCTGGAGGATTGGTTTTGGAGCTTTTCAATCCTGCTGTCTCAGCTCTGTGGTCCTCTTGCTTTAACAGTGGTCCCCGGGATCAGAGACCCTCTCCATACCACTCTCTCTTAGTTGACCTGCTTCTTTAAAATTCTTGGGGTAAACTCATTTTCTGAGTGCAAAAGACAAGCTTCACTCTGATAAAGAAACTTGAGGCACGAACAACCAGGCTTGATCTCGGGGTTGAGGCTAGTGGGAGTTCCACTCCCAGCATCCCAAGTAATCCGGAGTTTGAGTCTACCTGTGCGTGAGAGTTCAAGATCTCCAGCTGAAAAATTCCCTCCACAGAAGGCAGTAGGGGGTTTACACTCTGGTTGAGTCCATGTTTCCTGCGACTTCCCTCTTCAGATCTGTCATCATCTTGCATTAAATTACCTAGACCAGGGGTCAACCACATCATTACTAGTCTTGTTAGTTCATCTCTTCCTGAGATAGTTCCCCCCTGACAAAGTCCTTGTCTTGGCTATTGACCAATCCCGGTATCTTAATTCCTCTCTCCTGTGGCCTGAGAAGCCCCGCCCCAGTACCTCCTAACCCACCGTTAGTTAATCAAAGACTCCACTGTTAATCAAAGACTCCACTCCTTGTCTTCATGTCTCCACAAACTGGAGCATGCTCTGTGCCTCCGTACACATAGTCCTCTGAGTCAATATCCCCACCCCACCCCCCTTTCCTTTTTAGTTCTAAGACAAATTCTGGAAGACTCATTTCTAATTGTAGACCAAGTTTTCATTCCGAATTGGAATTAAAAGAATGAACCCCGGAGGACTCCACCCTGGCCCGGAGTGCGCCTGTCCATCGCTGGGGCACTATAGGAAAGGCTGGTGCTGGGGATCTGGAGCCAGTCTATCCCAGGCTGGTCTGTACGCTGTGAACCACTGCCTGTCCTGATGCTGCTTTAACTTTTCACTAAGCAATACTTCTTTCTCTCTTGGACTTTGAGAGTTTGTGGCTCATTTGGCACAGCCTGTGCTTTCCCGGCCTCTTTTCTTCCTGCCAATCCTTATCACTTGTTCCTTACAGAATCAGACACCCCAAGAGACAGGGTCTTCTCTGCCATCTTCTTAACTTTCCTAGTTGACACTTTGCCTCGGGGAACCACGCTCCTTTTAATGTATTGCTATCTTTCTAGAGGAAGTTTGCAGAACCAGTGTTACATTTGTTTCTTTTTTTCCTTTGTTTCATGTTTGGCTCCCACCAGTTCCTGGGATTGAAATTGTTAATGAATGAGGTTAGGAGCACATCCTTCTCCCCGCCCACTAGCCCTGGGGTATGATTGATACAAAATGGGAACCACAAACATATACCCAAAGAGCGCCTGTGGGGTGGTTATTGGCAAATTGGAGTACATTTATAGTTGATGGGTTAACAAAATGATATTTTGGAGTAATGTCCCTTGGCCCCAATATAAGTGAGGGATCAAAGGCAATGAGCCTTGAATGGGACATTACTCCAAAATATTGAAGAGAGCCACAATATATTCAGGCTTTTATGCCTCTTTTTCTTTTCAACTAGAATGAAAGAAAAATCACGTTTGTGTGCCGAGCACAAACCTGCAGAGCAAAATATTTCAGGTGGTCCTTTTAGCATCCTTTGCTATGAATGGCTGACACTTTCTTCTGCTTCCCTGGGTGTCTATGCCTCTTGGGGTTCCTCTCCCCAAAGCCTTCACCTACACCTCCCAACCCATCCCTATAAGCCTCAGTCCAGGAAGTTAAGCAATAACGGAGGCTGAATTGCTCGCAACAGGAGAAGCGGCAAAGGTCCAAAGAAATCACCCACACACAGGTGTCCTCTCTTCTCTCTGACCTGGCACGACACAGAGAAAGAGTCGAATGTTGTTCAGAAGGCCCCAAAAGACTCAGAGATGAATTCCCGAAGCTAAGCTATGCCACTTTCTTTTTAACCTGGGGAGGGTAATAGCAGTATTGATCCCTCGCTGTCTCCATGGCTGAGAAAAAAAGAAGAGCGTTCTTTAAAAGACTAGAGAGGTAGCTAATGAAATGGTACCCGCGACTCCCAGCAGCGGCATGCTGCAGACCCCAGCGACCCTGTGCAGAACCCTGAAAGTGAGACATACAAACGAAGGATGCTCTATTTGGTGACATATGTGGCCGCAGGACGAGAAGAGGCCTGGTTAAGCTCCTAAACTGTGACAAATTATGGAAGTAAGTCAGGACGAGAGAAGGATCTGGCTATGCTATTAAGTAAGCCACTGAAGGATTTCCCACAAAAGCCCTGAATCAGTTAAAGGGAGAGTCTTCACCACCACACATTTTAATACCCAGGCAGCTCCCAGCATTTGAAAGGAATTATAAAAAGATGTCTACAGGCTCGTTTGTCAACTTTGGTTCAAAGCATGCATGGGGAACACTGAGCAGGACAGGCTCGAGGCTGTGGAAACGTTGAGGTGGCTGGTTATATGAAGTTGGATGTCAGGAGAAAGATGAATGCTAGTTATCTGGCTCCCAATATATAATAGCAAAGTAAGCATTCTATTCCCATGAGAAGAATGAGGACACAGGCAGAAAAGATCAGGTCAAGACAAGACTGAAATCCAACAGAGCAAGCTGTAAACCCTCAGCATGATGTCAGGCATCAGGGGCTCTTTTGCCTTGGACACATCGGGCTGCCTCTACCTCCTGATTATGTCTTCTCTCGGAGAATGTCCTATATGTCCAACATCCTGAGGTCTCCATTGCATCTTTGGCTTTACCTTCACAGCTACATACAGTGGTCTCTAGAGACCGCCTTTGGAGGGACTCCAGCCCTATTACACACCACCTGGCCTCAGGGCTTTCCAGAACCTTGGTGAGAACCTCTACCACTTCTCCACTCTTGTATCTGCATATCTGCAAAAGCAGCAGATGTGGATGACACCAAGTTTGGCTGCCACTTTAGATGCAGCCCGCTCTTCTTGAGAAGCAGCTGCAGCAGCCTCTGTATGCCCTGGTGGTTGAATCTGGAAAAGGATTTCTCTGGGCATTCACTTTGCAGCAAGACACCCTAGAGGCTTTAACTTTCCAGCCACTTTCCTTTCAAATAACTGTTTTTATTTTTGTAAATGATTTTTTGGCTTTACACCTGGCGCCTCCAATGGGTGAGGCCTTGCCCCAGAAGTGCCTTTCCTACTGTCCCGGTGCAGAGTGTGAGTTTCTCCTTAATACCACTAATGTCTTTATCAATGACAGCCACTTTGTCCAAGCTTGTCCTGTTTTCAACATTAAGCTGGTTCAAGGTTTTTCTTGAAAAATCACACATTTTTCACATCTTTCTGGTCCACCATTGTTTTCTCAAACTGTAAATCTAGATACATGAAGACAGCACTAACACAGCACAGCCTGGATGTCAGGCTGCCTCAGCACCAGCTCCTCCAAAATCTTAGTCCTTTCTTTGTCTGTTTTTGTTGTTGTTTTGTGTTTGTTTGTTTGTGTGTGTGTGTTTTGTTGTTGTTCATTTATTTCATTTCTTTATAATTCATCTTTATCCAAATGAATGAAGCAGCCAATTCTTAATTCCGCTTTCTTTCTTTTAACAGTATGGAACACAAATGCCCTCTGTACAAAATGTAATTCCTATAAGTCTTCACTTCCCTCTGAAACCTTGTGATCTGGGACTTCACTGTCCAAGTTTCCATTGGTGTTCTGGTCTTCAACACTCTGGCCAGAATGACCCATTAAGTTCAGTTTACAGCACTTTACGTTTATGAAGCTTATAGGCCCAGACTCTTCCAAAACCCTCCTGTGAGCCAGCACTAAAACTAACAAAGCACATGATCAAGTCATCCTAGCAGAAGCTCCACGTCTCCATACCTGTCTTCTTATTGGTTACTTTTCTTATTGTTATTACCAAATGCCATTTTAAGACACAACTTAAGGGAGTAGAGGTTTATTTTGGCTCACAGTTCAGGGGAACACAGTCCATTCTAGAGTCACATGGCACAGTGTTTGGAGAGCATCACATTTGTGGCAGTGTGGAAGCAGCTGATTACATGGAATTGGCAGCAGGAGATGCTGGTGCCTGGCTGCCTTTCTTCTTTCTCCGTTTTATTCATCCTGGGACAGTAGCCCATCAGATGGTGCCACCCATATTCAGAATAGCTTTTCCTTTTCAGTTAAAGCTCTGAAAACTTCACAAGCATGCCCAGAGGTGTGTCTCCTAGGTGATTCTGAATCTAGTCAAATTGACAATGGAGATGATTTGTTAATTGCCAGTAATGACACAGGCAACTCAGACAGAACATTACTATTTTTTTGACAGTTCTAGGTAATCGGAGGTGTAAATTATCTCCCTTAAAGGTGCAAATCTTTAAGCAATGGATTCATTGCCTAGATTTTACGCTAACCTTTGGAACTGGAGTGTGAAAATAGAAAATAGCCCATGATGCAAAAGTGTAGGAAGAAGCTTTGCAGAGCAAACTGCTGTGGCAGTGGCTTGAATTCAAGACCCAAATCCTGCCTCGACTTTGTCATAAAAGACAGACCAGCCTTCCTGGTGGGAGGAATCGCAAGTCACTGAGAAAGAAGATGCAGAGGCCCTACTAAGCTCTTACTCCAAAGACGCGGAGGGTTGTGAGGTCACTAAAAAGGGATAAGTCTGTCTTCCCGGAGGCCGTTTGATGGAAAGTTGTGAAGAGGATACATGAAAGCTCTCACTGTAGTTGTGGGGCTTATAGAACTTGGCACAGAGTTTTCCCGGACAGGGACTCAACAGAAATGGTCCAGCAGGTGCCTCATCCTTTGAGTTATGCTAGAAAAAATAACTCACAAACTCACCGCCTGCTGCCACCCCTCTACCGTTCTGCCCAGTTCAGAGGAAGTCTCTCTGATCAAGATTGGCAAATGGACTTGTCCCAGGTGTCCTCAGTCACAGTGTGTAATGTCTTTAGTTTTGATGACATTTTTTACTGGCTGGGTAAAAGTGTTCCCCACCTACATGCAATCTCTGAAAATGACTGTTAAAGGAAATCATTCCTAGGCTTGTGTTTCCATAGTCATGAAGAGTGACAACAGCCCTTCCTTTGTGACAAAAGTAACAAGCATGTGCTTTAGGGGTAAAATAGCACCTGCGCGTTGGCTGGCACCCCTGGTCACCAGGGGAAGTGGAGGGAAAGACTCACAGCCTACATCTCAGAAGCTGCCAATTGCTCTGCTCTGCGTTTGGATGGAACCATGAGGCACTACTAGTTAAGCTCTTATGAAATGGGAGTCTTTCCTGACTCAAGATCAGCTGATGGGAGTAGCTGTTAAGCATCTGACTAACCTCAGACAGGTCCAGCAGGCAATATGGGCGTGTGAAAAGACCATACACCCTCTTCTCAGACAGCAGAACATTTGTGCTTTCCTATGCATCTAAGAGAGCAGACATTACTTAAAACACAGGAGGGGACACTACAGGCTCAATTATCTTTAAAACAGAAAGATTCTTTTGAAGTGTTAATAGCAAGGTCTGCAGTGATATATATACATATATATACACATACATATTATATATACATATATGCATGCATATAATATATATTATATGGGTATATTTTATATATATACACATGTGTGTGTGTGTGTGTGTGTATATATATATATATATATTACGCTCAAATATATTCACTTCTAATTTAGAAATACCCTCCCTTGCGTTTATAATCACCTGGTAGAAAGAACTCTCAAGAGCTGTGGGAGACTCATCCAATTGATGCTGAGCCTTGGACCATGCTTGGAAGTTAGTCTCCCCATAAGAAAAACTTCTCCGGTGCCTGGGTTGCTTTACACTGTTATTGACAATTCACTGAGTGGCTTTCAGAGTGGGAGGTGTCTAGTAATGAACACACGCCCTCTTTCTGATCTCATACCAGTGTTGGAAAATCTGTCTATTGCTCTCCTGCAGGGAGACTTCAACCATGGCAAAGTTGAGGCTCTGGAAGGGCAGGGAACCACACACCCAGCACACACTTTCTGTAGGCAAAGATCCCATCATACAGAAGGCCAGTACAGAAGACCACAACACAATGACCCTCCCCCCAGCCCTCCCCTCGGGTCCTGAAATCTCTCCCCTCTGTGCGTCTCTGGATTGGAGAGAGGTTTTTCATATCTTCCAGGCCTTGGCCAGCGAGTGGTTACAGAAGATCTATGTCTTTTTTTATTAATTTTTTTGTATTTTGTGATTCACGAAAATGAAATCTTTGAGGGAGGAAAATGTTAGTTCCAATTAGTACAGGTCAGAATTAGGGAGTCAGAAAATTGTGGAAAGCCAGAAGCCTTGGCTTACAAAAGGAAAATTTGAGTGCTAGGCGTGGGCTGCCTCCCTCTGAGATGTTTGTTCAGCCCCCAAGGCTCCCCCCAAAACTATACAAGCAATTGCCACTGCCGTTGGTTGCCCATGAGAATCAGATATCAAGACCCTGTATCTGAAGATACCATGTTCTCTGCTACAGAACGTAGGTAAGTCATGGGCTGTGATGGGAGCTGCATTCCTCTGGCCAGCCTTCACAGCGTCAAAGCGTGCTGTGCAGGCTGCTGGGGAAGAACTCTCATCAACGGTGTTACTCAGCTGTGGACCCTGAATATGACACTACCAGCCAGCCAGGCAACGTGTCCCCCTGGTATCACGGTGGAAAATTTGCTACGGTGACAGTCTATCACTTTCTGATTGGATCTGAAGCCCACTTCACGGGAGGGAATTCACATCTGGTACTGTAAACCTGGTTGAAAGCCTGTAGCTGGGAAGGTCACAGGCCATTGCTGCTGTTTCGCTAACTGGACTCGATGGGCCCAGCAAATTGCCCTGGACATAGATATGCTTGTGTCCATTGATTGGTGCGTTTTCTTCAACCCCATGTGTCAGTTCTAATGTTCGTACTAATAGCTTTCAAAATCTTCCCATCTTTTCTTCTTTTTAGTTTGACCATTATGCGTCTACATGTGTTTGTCTTTGAATTTATCCTCCTTTGCTGCCTTTCTTCAACCTATAAATATGTATCTTTCCCTCAATTTGGGGGAAAGTTCAGCCAATATTTCATTTGGTTTTTTTTTCTCTCTTTCTCCGCCTCTCCCTCTCTCCCTCTCTCCTTCTCTCCTTCCCTCCCCTCCGTTCTCTTTCACCCCTCCCCCATACCCTTCGGAGACTAGTTCCACGTGCGTTACGTTTTCTTTTGATAAGCTGCTTGGCTTTGAGACTTTTTCCCCCCCATTCTTCAACTTTTATTTACAGAGTCTTCAACTGGAAATTTATTTCTCAGCATTTTCTTCTTCCGGATCCTTCCTTTTGTCTTCAAATTTTGATTAAGCCATTGAGTGCATTAAAATTACAGATCGATTGCCGCTCGTTCAAAATGTTAAGAACCTGAGTGTTTGGGCTTCAGATTTTGGAATGTTTACGTGTGCGTCAATGAGATTGGGGATGAGATGCAAGTTTAAACACAAAATTCACTTATGTTTCATACATACCTAGCTGCCCTCAGTCGTAAGGTAATTGTATATGTACTTTAAAATAATATTAGGTATCCATCAGGGTTTATGGTATGGAATTTTCCACTCCTGTCTAATGCGTGGGCTCAGAGGTTTCTGGCTTCGAGAGGGCGTTCATCTTTTGTGTTTTCCTATCCGGGGATGCTCAGCCTGTGTGGCTTGTTTTTATAGTTCTTAATCTCACCCTGAGTCTCCCTCCTTTCCTTTTTTATTGGAAGCATATTTCACCGGCCTCAGTCTAGTTCCAACACATACATCTTACACACTTTGATCAGGATCGCTCTGAGGCTGTTTGCCCTTTACGTGATTTTGGCTCACATTTTCCTAGTCTTTTGTCTTTCTGGTAGTTTTGAACTGTATGCTGGACATAATTGTAAAGGTTGTCTTTCTTTTTAGAAGTGCAAGTGGAAGATTGTACCCCCAGAGGGAGACCCCTGTGTACAGGTTGCAGCTAGGCGCTGTGCTTCCCTTTCTCCTGAGATATAGAATAAACCGGTACTGATGGACAGCTGTGTGCAGCGAGGGTGAACCCCCTTCCTTCCCGGTGGCCCCTGACATAGTCATCTCTCCCCTGCCCTGATCTCCAAATCTTCAGCCTCCTGTGAATGACGTACTTCTTCTCGCCACAGGACCTTTGCATGGCTCTTCTCTCTGCCAGACCCTTTGACCTCAGTGTAGCATCGTGCCCTCTGGATGTCCTTTTTGACCTACAGTGACATGACAGGGGTAAATCCCTGTCTGTATGGAAAGTCCTCCTGGGATCTCAGCACCCACCTTTGCAGATTAAACTTCTCTACTACCTTCCCACAGTCTCTATCTGACCAACTTGACTGCCTTTTCTGTTACTCTCAGCTCATGTGATAGTCCTTGTTCTGTCACCAAGAAAGACCTCAATTGGTTCTTGCTGAGAAGTTAGGCAGTCCTGGGATTGGCCTCAGTAGCATCCCCCGTCTCCCCCAGATTTTGGCACATGTCCCTGAGGGTATATGGCCTAGCCCCTTGGGGATGACTTATTTTAGACAGAACCACTCATTGCAAGGAACAGAACCCAAATCCCACAAGCAACCGCCTGCAGCACAGAGGAAGCCTGCCGGAGGTGAGGTCGGCACCGGAGAAGGGAGAGAGAAGCGACGGATACAGGTGGTTACGGCCGGGGCCCTGGAGAAACGAGGCGCGCGCCCTCCCATATTTTCAGCGTCAGTGTTAACTCTCTCTGCCTTCCGACTTACAACATTAACTTCCATGGGAATAAATATCTGACTCCATCCTTTCCCGTTGCCAAGGTAACCGAAAGAAGAACTAAAAATACAATAACATTGGCAGAAAGGGAGATGTCTGGCAGAAGCAAGCCACAGGCTCACCCATCATGGCGGGCAGCTAGGAGGCAACGACGCAAACCATGATTTAGTGTTATGTGGGAAGCGGAGGGGCAAAGACGGGAGAGACAGGCGCCCGAAGCACAATTGATAGCTTCTAAGGAGAAAGACTCGGGGCACAGAAGGGTTCTAGGGGCCACTATTTTTCATTACCAGTTGCTCTGTCCTGTTGGTTTTAACGCCATATGCATGAGCCGCTTTGCATAATCAAATCTGCAGCCACATAAGTCAGGCGCAAAACACAATTTAAGTTCCTGAAATCGACTTGGCTGAAATAGCCCATTTACTTTTTGTTTTTATAAAAATAATACTTCACACTCATAACTAAGAACGCTAAACATTAAAAGCCACATAACTTCTATCTTACTGAAGTGATTGCATAGTCGGAGCATAAAAATGGAACCTGCCCTCTGGAGTTTAAAGAAAGAATGGCTTGGGCAGAGGTAACTGAGGTCACCAGGGGTCTTCTCCATGGAGGAGCAGGGCCGGGTGCCAGGGGCTGGGCTTGGCCACTCAACAGGGGTCATTGGAGAATATGCTGCCCAGAGGCCCCTTCTGTACCTTGCAATGAGGTACTCAGCGTCCTGGGGCTGGTAGCCTTGAGCTTACCTCTGGACATTCCCAGTACTGGTGGAATTAGAGGTGGTCAGACCCTTCTGTGCTACTCTAGCCTCCTCTCAAGGAATCCAGGCAGGCCCCAGTAGGGGCCACCAACTCTCCCTGTCAGTAGCCATCTGATCAGTAACTCACACTGAAGGCAGAGCCGCCACAGCAATAGCAGCCGCCTTAGGGTAGTGAGGAGACCGGCTCTGGGGGAAGGGCCAGGGCTGGTGAGGGAGGGACTGCTCTGTCTTCCTAATTTCCCCGAGTCACCTTCACAGTCCGCTCTAAAGCAGCCCACCCTCTGTTCTCCGGAACTAAAGAGAGGTCCTCCCCAGACCCTTCAACTTTAAGCCACATGATTCCAGAAGGTGCCATTTATGGTGCAGAGACCATAGCAACCCAGTTCCTGTGCCCTCAGCACCCAGCACAGTACAGGGTCCAAGAGGACTGTTAGAAAAACTTACTGGAGGACTCACACCATCTAAGGTTCTTCGACTTGCAGCCTCTGTGAGTCTCGGGTTTTACAGTTTAACTTGTCACCAAGGATTTCAATTCCACAAGCCCACAGGCCAGGCAGGGAGCACCCTGTATAGATATGATCAGATGCATATGGGTCCCCCAGACAGCAGCCAGGGCCTCTGCTTCCAGCCTGCAGATACAGGCTGCCACCACAGAGTCACCTTCGCGTCCTACCTACCAGCAGGTCCCAGACTCCTTCCTCTCCTCCCTGGGTGTTTGTCCTGGGGCGTAATGTTCTGCTTCACCACTAGTGAGTTTCCGCCTCTGAGGAGCTGGGAAGGAGCTGTAGGCCTGTAGTCTGAGGATCACAGAGTTGGTGGCCTCACCTACCATGGCCCAAGCACACAGACAGAACAACTGTAAAGTCTGTCACAGTCACACAGGTCTCCAAGACAGTCCTGGGCCTCATGGAGAAGACAGGGAAATGGCAGTGCCCATCAGCTACGGGTGGGCTGTTGGAAGAGAGGGCAGGCTGGGGGTATGGGTGAGGGCTGGGAACCAGACACCGGGACTCCATCCCTGCCAGCCCGTGGCCCCAGTACAGGAAGTGCCTCCTCACTCTTTGAACCTATCTGTGTGCCTTATGAAGATGCAGACAGGAGGACCTCATGGTAGTGTGGGCAGGGGAGGGAGACTGTAGAATAACCAGAAGTGGGCGAAGTTGTTCGTCCTTGCCTGGCAATCAAACGGTTGTCTGTGGGTATGACAGGCAGATTGCACGAGGATCCAACTGACCCACCTTCAGGCTGATGGACCAATCCAATGAGTTCAGCCCTCATGCCTTCAGCGGGAAGAGATGGCTGCTATAAGCAGACAGGTAGGCTGACACAGCGGTGTCTCCAGGTGCCCAGTGATGCCTGGCTCTTGGTTGTCCTAGAATAGAAAGGGCCTCTGTAACAAGCAAACACAGTAGGCCCCATCCCATGGGTCCCTCAGCTCAAGGCACACAAGTAGGGCCTGAAGGACATTGCTGTGACACTCTGGGGCCTGCTTGAGTCATGCAGATTGTCACGGGTGTCAAAATATTATGATTTCCCTGGAAGAAGTGACAGCAGAGTCAGATAGAATTACATATTTCTCAGCACTTTGACTGTGTTGCCATGGAGACATGACTGCCTCCTCCATGGGGTCATCCACAGGCTAGGGAAAGAATCTGGGACCCTGTCACTCTCACTCAGACAAAACTACAATGAAAGAAAAATAAAAACAAGAAGAAAACACAACCTTAATTGTAGTGAAAATAGGTGCTCACAGGTCTACATGGATTTTAATTGCAGTTTGATGGTTTTTGACCTGTGCTGACTCCCGGGAACCCATCCTTACAATCAACGGCTATGTTCAGCTCCCCTCCTCCAGGATTTCCTGGTGCCTGGCTGTCAGCTCCGCACTTCCAGCAACTCCCTGTCTCTGCATGTGATTAGTCATCTGTTAAAAGTACAAGCAGAGTAGGGTACCAACTTGGAATCCATAATGTTGTGAACCGCGTTTGCTCTTTTTGACCGCTGAAGAGTAGTCTGCAAGCGGATGATGACCACAGTGTGTCCATTTCCACTCACTTGTTAATGGACAGGTGGGTCTCTTACAAGTGAAAAGCAAATGCAAATGAAGAATACATCAATTGTTCCATTTCACATCCCGCATACCACAAACAGCCCGTATGGGGATTTGCTCCTCAATATATGTGCAGAGTCCGGGATGACCAGCCTGTGTATTAAAGTCTTGGTTTCAAGCTTGGTTTTGTTGGGAAATTGGGGCACCCTTAAGAGGTGGGGCCTAGTGGAAGGTCTTTAGGTTACTGGGGAGACTGAAGTCTGGGCTGCTTTCTTTTGCTTCCTCTTTGAGATTAGCAGTTCCTCTAATCAGACGAACCCCTGAAAGCTGAGTCCAAACAGGGTTTTTCTTTTAATAAGTTCATTGTCACATGTATTTGCTATAGTGCAGGTGAGTTTTCTAATTACCTTTTCTGTTGCTGTGACGAAAAGCAACTCGGGGAGGAAATGGTTTCTTTGGCTCACACTGGCAGATGGGAAATCAGGGCAGGAACTTAAGAAAGAACTGAGGCAGAATCCATGAGGAAGGCTGTCTGCTGGCTTCTTCTCTGACTTGCTCGCTCCCTCGTGCTGAGCCTGCTTTCTTCTCTAGCCCAGGCCCACCTGACCAGGGTGCCAGTGGGCATGACGCTGGGATGTTTGAGCCAATGGCTGAAGGCCCCCAGTGAACATGGATTGCCCTCTCCCATGGGTCTGGGATGGCAAGTGGGGCTCAGTGGCTGGACTCAGAGAGCTGAGATGGCTTACCCTCTCCACACACAGGAAGCACAGATAGGAGAGCCCACCCACAAGCCAAGGCAGGAAACTCCAGGAAGGCCAGAACAATTTCCTTTCTGAAGACATCCAAAGAGAAACAGGTTTGTTTCCAGACACATTCACAAATGCTTTCGGGGAACAGTGTGACCCTCTTCCTGCTTCTGCATCAGGGAAGGAAGACCCCACTTGCTTAAGCAAAACTTCCTCCACCAGTACCTCTCCTCCCGCTGTGACAGCCCCCCTCAGCCTCTCCAGCTCAGTTCCTCCTGCATGGAGACTGGCAGGGAGGAGTCCAGGCCCAAGCCTGAGCATCTTCCATCATGGATGCTCCCTTCACTGTGACCTTCAGGGAGGTGAAGCAGCTGGTGGACCAGCCGGCACTGTGCAGATGGAGAAGAGGCACGGAACGTGTCCAAGGTGGCTTGGCCTTGCCTCATCTGTTACAGGCCATGGAGGTGCCCTCAGAGGGACTGTGGGCGCGCGTTATAGGAGGATCAAACCTAGCGAGTGCTCATGTTGCTGTAGGTGAGCTTGTGCACACAGCCTCCTCTGACACTCTTCCCCCCAGAGTTCTTAATGACGGAAAACTGGACCCAGTGAACAGGGCGAGGGCCTCAGAATGGAGCAGCAAGGGCCGTGGCAAAACTCATAGCAAAAGGGAATCTGCAGCCCAGGGACTTAACTCCACACCGTCTCTTCTGCTTGTGCTCAGACAGGATGCTACACAGTGATCTTTCCAAGCCACACCAACAGAGGTCCTCTAGGGCTCACACAGTGGGGAGACACAGCAGGAGGGAGGAGCAGGAGAAGGGGGTGACAGCGGAGTCCCAGGCTCAGCAAGACTGGGCTCTAACATCTCCGTGTCACCAAGGCTCAGCAGGATAGAAGAGGGGTTCTGCAGCAAGGATGTAGGCTGACCCTCATCTCTCGAGGGAGGACTGAGGACCCATGCCAGGGAAAGCCCATGTGATTTCCTGTGTAGACCGGAAGCTGTCCTGTCTCTGATGAAGCCCGTCCCTGTGCCAGCAGCACTAGTTAGCACATGGGACTGTCTTGTCCTGCTAAGATAGCCTACTGGAATGGGCTCTGTTTTCTACCCATTTAACAGCTGAAGAGACAGAGTCTTGCTCAAGTTCTCAAACCTGGAGGAGGTGACACTAGGCCTGGAGCACCTGTGGTCCTGAGGATACAGGTCTTACTTTATCACTACGCACAGAGTTCGGATGGGGAAGGCATATCTCTCTTAGATGCCTCTGAATCCCGAGGATGGGCTGAGCTCAGGAGGGCAGAAAGAAGCCAATGCCAACCACCCACCCTTCCCCTCTCTCCTGGGAACTCTGCCTCCTCTGTAAATGCAAAGCAGCTTTGCTCAGAACCTCAATGGCAACTCTTGACTCTGCCCATGGGTGCAGGTGTTTGCCATGGGGCAGGGCCTCCTCTTAGAGCACTGGCATGGGGTTCTGGTTCTGGGGCCCACGAGATGTGTGTCCTTTGGCAAGTGGCCTCACCCCTCTGTGCCACGCTTCCCCACCTGTGATGTCAGCTGAGGTCTGTGCCTTAGAATTGCTTTGATAATTAAAGGAGACAAGGGCAGCACGGAGATGACAGGAACCGGTCCATCGTGCCAGGCACCCGCGCTTCCAACGGAATAAGCGGGAGTTGGAGCCCAGGCTGCAAGGCGAGTGCTCTTGGACCCAAACAGAAGAGCTGTGCCAACCTGAAAGGGATGTACAGCTGGCTCCCTCTGCACCCCCATGCCACACTCACAGACTCAAGCAGCTCCCCGTCAAAATTACACAGGGAAGAAACTGCATCTTTCTAAGCGCATACAGACTTTACACACACACACACACACACACACACACACACACACACACACACACACACCACAACACAGCACATAGCAAATACACAAACACCCTCTGATTCCCTAAGCCAGTGGTTCTCAACCTTCCTAATACTGTGACCCTTTAATACAGTTCCTCGTGTTGTGCTGACCCCCCCAACCATAAAATTATTTTCATTGCTACTTCATAACTGTAATTTTGCTACTGTTATGAATCATAATGTAAATATCTGATATGGAGATGCTCTTAGGTGACCCCTGTGAAAGGGTCATTTTGCCTCTGAAGGGGTCACGACCCAGGGACTGAGAGCTGCCGCAAAGTCAAGCAGGTGTCGGCAGAGACTTGCAGTGCACCAGGTATTAGAAGGGAGCTGAGAATAGTTAGAGGACCTGACATGGATGTGTTAAGCAAACACTTGAAGACAGGCTGCTTTTGAGGCCACAGGGTGTCCTTGGACAACACTGCATAGTAACAGCCATTGACACACTGAACTGACAGGTGAGGGTGGCTTCAAAGGGATGCCCAGCCCCGAGTCACAGCGATTCAGGATCCAATCCTAGCTCTACCATGGGGCTCGTTTTAATTTCCTGTTACTACTATTATTGTTGTTGATTTCCTTTTCATTTTCTTCTTGTTATGCAGTGTGTGTGTGTGTGTGTGTGTGTGTCTGAATGTGTATAGGTGTGGTGTATGTCTGTATACATGTGCATTCGCTTGCATGTGAAGGCCAGAGGCTAATGTTGGGTGTCTTCCTTGATCACCCTCCACCTTATTGATTGAAGTAGGGTCTGTTGCTGACCCTGGAGCTCACTGATTCAGCTAGCTAGTCTGGTAAGCCAGATCATCCTGGTCTTCTGTCTTAGCCTTTGGAACATGAGAATTGCAGGCAGGGGTGGGGCTGGGGAGTACCACTGAGGCCCAGCTTTTACCTGGGCACTAGAGATCTGAACTCTAGTTCTCATGCTTGCACAGCAAATCACTCTATCCTGTGGGTCATTGCCCTAGCCCCTCCTTGCTTATTTTAAAATATAGATGTTTACATAAGACACACACACACAGATATCTTAGGCCGGAACACAGGGCCATCAGCTCTCTCCCTTATTTCAAGACAAATCTAAGTTGCCCAGTTGACTTGGAATTCACTCTGTACTATAGCCCAGTTGTCCTTGAACTTGCAATCCCCCTGCCTCAGCCTCCTGAGTATCAGGGATCACAAGCCTGTACTGCCAGGCCCAGTCTTTTACCATATCTAAAAGTTATCATTTTCGTGGTTTCCTTGGAGATTAAACATTAATCTAAAACAAGCTAGTTCATGTTAACATCAATGTAATATGAGTGGTATGAAAACATGACTCCAAATATTCCCACCCCTCTGTCGTTCATATCGGTGTCACAGAAATTCCCAGGATGCATTCCGAGTCTATCAACGCATGTGTGTAATTACTGCTCTGGGAGTTGTCTTTAAGTCAGACCTGAGGAGAGGAGCACACGCAGCTCGTATGTATACTGGCTTTCTCCTAACCCACGTAGACACCGTCATCAACGCTCTATTTCTCCATATGGATTCCCATTACTACCGAAAGTCTCTCCGTTCAGCCTGAAGCCATCTCCTGGAGTCCCTTGAAGGGTCACTTTGCGGGTGACAGGTTTGGCTGATCCAGGGTCGTCCCATGCCTCCTTTGGTTTTGAAGGATAGTTTTCCTGGTTATAATATTTTAGATGACATTTTTCCTTCAGGCGCACTTTAAACACCACCCACTTCCCTCTAGCCTCGTGATTCCAACAAGAAGTCAGCCGTCAGCCTTGCCAAGTCTCTCTCCAACACGAGGAGAGATCCTAGTCCTTCTGCTGCTTTCAAGGGACTCTGCTTGTCCTTGGAGGATCCGACCTGCATGTCCAGGCTGTGTCTCCCGGAGTCTGTCTCACTTGGATGCATAGATGAGTGATTTCCATCCACTTGGATTTTTTTTTCGAACATCATTTCTCCAAACATTCTTTTTGGTCTTTTCTCTGCTTTTGAACAGACTCTTTAATTTCTGAGACCCCACCATACTCTGTGGCTGTGACATCATACCATCTGGATTGCCCTAGCTCTTCAGTGCACCCATGTCCTCAGGACAATCGTGTGTCTCCTGCCTCCGTGTGTGTGTGTGTGTGTGTGTGTGTGTGTGTGTGTGTGTGTGTGTGTATTAAGGCAGGTAAGTGTAGCTATTGCTTAGCAACCTGGAGCCTCACTCTCCAAGCAAAGACAGTCAGCTCACTCTGGCTTCCTGCTTCTGAGCAACTCTTCTGTGACCAAACACATCATGAGATATATATTGAAACCATGGGCAGTGGGGTCAGTCCAGCCCAGACTGGTTTGGAGTGCATGCACAGTAAAGCAAACGATGTCCTCAAAATAAACTCTTAAGGGAAAACTACTATTTGCCACCTTGTGCCTACACATGATTGGCTGAGTATGTCACTCAAACTGGATGCATCACAGGAAAGGTCACGCTAGCATAACCCAAGGCTACCAATCAAAACACCCATGCAATACCCCTTAGCAACCAAGGTCTTCCTCCTCCTGGACTCCAGGCAGCAAGCAGTGACTCAATCAGAGCTGGCTGCCCTCTTGCTGTGTATCTGTTCTGTATTTTTGCTTTGCTCCTGGATAATTCACCCCCTTGCTTTTGCTGTTGGTGTGCGCTTCCTCAGTTCTTGGAACAAGTTGCCAAGAGCCCAGAAACAGCCCATCCAAATGGAGAACCCCGGTTTCACTGACGGGATAGAGTGGCACCCTGGAGCTTTGGTTTGCATTTCCCTGGTCTTCAGTGACATTCAGCAACTTCCCGTGGGCTTGCGTGTACATCCTTTCTGGGAAAATGTCTGTTCAAGTTTCCTGCTCATTTAAATTCTGTTGTTCTTGTTAAGTTTGTGTTCCTCAAAGCCTCTGGACATTCAGGCCTTCTCCAACGCTGATGCGCAAACACTTAAATCTGTTCTGCTTGCTGCCTTTGGATTCTATTGACAGAGTCCTTTGATACACAAAGGTTTCTTTGAATAGAAATTTAAAAAAAAAAACCAGTCCACTTTCTAGACTTTCTTTTCTCTTGTGAATTGTGTCTTTAGTGTTCTCACCAAGAAGTCATTATCAAACCCGATAGATGGAGTCTTCCCCACTGTTTTCTTGAAGGAGAGTTTTTCTTTTTCTTTTTTTCTTAGGTTTTACACTGAGGTCTTTGATTCATTTCACATCAGTTTTTGTATATAGTAATAAGTGCCTGTGATGGTTGCTGTTAACTCTTAACTTGACAGACTCCAGAATCACCTAACGCCTAGGGGATTATCTTATCATAGTGATTGATTCAGGAAGATCCACCCACTGTGGGCGGCACCATTCCCTGGCTGGGATCCTGGACTGTGTAAGTGGAGGAAAGGAGCTGAGCTGCTGCATGTGTTCCCTGTTCTCTGCTTCCTGACTCCGTGTGTAACGTGACCAGCTGTCTCAGCATGGTGGGTTATAATTTCAAACTCTGAGCTAGAATAAACTCTTTCTTCCTTAAGTTGGGTTTGTCTGGGTGTTTTATTGCAGCTGTAGGAGAAGTTAAGATGGCTGAATCTCACTATTTTGCATGTGGATACACCGTTTTTCAGATCTTAGTTTTTAAAGAAGACTGTCTTTCCCCTTATCAGATTTCTTGGAACCATTGTTAAAAGAATTTGACTTCATCTATGGGGGCTTATTTCTGGACTTTCCGTTCTATTCTGTTTTTGTTATTCACCTCTCTGTCTGTCTTTACACCCATACCACATGGTTTTATACTGTACCTTTGTAATATGTTTTCTCAGCAAGTTTGAGACCTTCAACTTTGTGCTTCGATATTGTTTTGGCTGTTAGGAGTCTCTTGAGATTTCATATGAATTTTAGGGAAGACTTTTCTATTTCTGGAAAAACAAGCAAACAAAAAACATCATTGGGATCTGGGATGAGATTCCATTTAATCTGTAGCTCAAGTTCAATAGCACTGACCTTTTAACACTGTGAGTCTTCTAGTCCATGAACAGAGGACACATTTTCATGAATTTGCACCCTCGTTTTGTTCTTGAGATAGGGTCTCACATAGCCCAGGCTGGCCTGGAACTTGCCACATAGCCAAGAATGACCTTGAATTTCTGATCTTCCTGCCTCCAGGTCCCGAGTGCTGGGATTGCAGGACTGTACCACCATACCTGGCTACCTGCATCTCGATGTCCCTGAGTGATGTTTTGAAGCTGTCTGTGTGTCTCATCCTGGCTTCGTTAGTAGTTCCTGAGCATCTAATTTCTTTCACTCTGTTGCAAATGAATTGCTTTCTCGCCGTCTTTTAGGCTTGTTCATTGTTACTGCAGAAATGGAAGCGACGGCTGTGTTATGGTGTCGTATTCCGTAACTTAATGAGTCTTTAATTAGTTCTGACAGGTTTCCATATCCCTGTGTGGAATTGTTAAGATGCTCTACATGTAAGATCTGTCATTTGCAAGCAGAGATCGTTCGTTCCCTGTTTGCTTTTCCAATGCAGGTATCTCTCTTTCGTCCGTTCCTCACCTGACAGAGTGATGGAGTCCAGGCGTTCCCTTCTTCCTGATCTTAAAGGAAAAAACCTCACTTTTTTACTTATATGTGTGTGTACATGTGTGTGTATCCGTGTGTGAGTGAGTGCGTGTGTGTGTCCGTGTGAGTGCGTGCGTGTGTGTGTCCGTGTGTGAGTGTGTGCATGTGTGTGTCCGTGTGAGTGCGTGCGTGCGTGTGTCCGTGTGTGAGTGAGTGCGTGTGTGTGTCCGTGTGTGAGTGAGTGCGTGTGCGTGTCCGTGTGTGAGTGAGTGCATGTGTGTGTCCGTGTGTGAGTGTGTGTGCGTGTCCGTGTGTGAGTGAGTGCATGTGCGTGTCTGTGTGTGAGTGAGTGTGTGTGCGTGTCCGTGTGTGAGTGAGTGCATGTGTGTGTCCGTGTGTGAGTGTGTGTGTGTGTCCGTGTGTGAGTGAGTGCATGTGTGTGTCCGTGTGTGAGTGAGTGCGTGTGTGTGTCCGTGTGTGAGTGAGTGCGTGTATGTGACCGTGTGTGAATATGCATGTGTGTGACCATGTGTGAATATGCATGTGTCCATGTGTGCATGTGTGTACATAAGTGAGTGTGCATGCATATGTGTCCATGTGTAAATGTACATGTGTATGTAAGTCCATGTGTAAGTATGTGGGTATGCCCATGTGTGAGTACATGCTTGTGCCTATGTATGAGAGTGTGTGAGTGTGTGTGTGTGCATGTGTCTAGAGGCCAGAGGTCAACATCAGTTCTTTTCTTCAGTCATTGTCCACTTCATTGTGTTTTTTGAGACAGAGTCTCTCACTGAACCTGGAGCTCACCGACTGGGCTCGGCCGGCTGGTGCAGCAGCCCCCAGGGACACCTGTCCCGTCTTCCCGGTACTGGGAGTGTGTGCTGCCACACCTGGCTTTTCCACAATGGGGCTGGGGATCGAACTCAGTGCCTCCTGCTTGTGCGGGAAGGACTTTATTGACTGAGCCAGCTCCCCAGGCCTGTGCTTTCAGAACTGAGTGTGCTAGCTGTGGTGGGGTTTGTTTTCTCGCTTATTTTTATTTTTGATTCGTTTTGTTTTAACAGACGTGTCCTAACTCCCTCTGCCTCTGAGTTTTCTAAGTCTAGAAGGTTGCTGTTGGTGCATACAGAGTTAATGATCTGAACCTGTTTCTTGGTTTAATGCAAACCCCAGCCTGCCTCCTGCCTGGTTTATTTGAACTTTCTTGGTGGCATAATCTACCCTGCTGTTCAGCCAAGCCTGTAATCCCTGCCATTGCCATGGTGCTAGCAATTAAGAAAGACGTCCAAGGCAGAGAAACTTTGCATACTGTGCGTGAGATTACACACCTTCGTGGAGGCTATAAAATTGATCTCTCGGTTCTCAGTATGAGTAAAATCACTTCTGAGGCTCCATAGGGCTAAACAAAGAGTAACCACCGGAATCACTGGGCCACCAGGGGTGTAGCAGGCCCCAAGGGCAAAGGGGAGATGCATCTTCTGAGGGTCAGGGTAAGGGTGTGGTGTGTTGGGTCAGACTTGCGTTCATTTCTGGGGTTATCTGGGGTTCAGGCAACTGAGTTAGCTTTAGGTAAACCTCAGTTTCCTCCTCTGGAAGATGGTGGCTGACACAGAGCGATGTCATCATTGAGTCAAACTGTCGTTTAGTCATTTAAAGTGGAGAGACTCCCCCACTCCTAGGCCTCTGGAGGGGCTCCCTTCATGCCTAGCACCCCCTTTGCATGGGGATTCGAGTTGGATGAACAAGATGCACCACTACTGGGGAGGATGGAGGCTCAGCGTGAGGAAGGATCTCCTGGTCTAGTCCTGGGTCTGTGGGGGTCCACAGCCCACAGGCCTGAGTCCATTCTCCAGCATGAGCGGTACCAGTGATGAAGGGGGCTCACACTGTCTCCTTCCTGGACACGGTGGCTGGTTCGGAACCACGACAGGAAACGCTGCTGACATTGTGTCTCTATGACCCTAACCTCACAGAGCCCCTGTGTGTCACGGCAGCTCCTGTCTAACACTCCGTCATCTGATTGGCCTCATAATTCTACAGTAAGTGAGAAGATCATGTCCACTGCCAGAGGAAAAAAAAAAAAACAGGCCCCAGAGACAGAGATACCCCGACCCCCAAACAGGAGTTAACGGTGGAGATGGGACTCGGGGCCCAGCCACAGAGCACAGGAGCACAGGAGAGGAGGAGAGCTGGAACACAGCTTCCCAGACCTGTCGGGGAAGGCTTCCCACAGGGGACCTCTGAGACCTTTGTGGGTGATCCCATCGGAAGAGGCTTGGTGACAGAGGAGGTCAGGGCCCTGTGCAGGTGCACCCAGATGCAGAGCCCAGAGCAGAGGCTCAGAGTCAGAGCTGTGGGGCCTCAGGACTACGGAGGTCTGAGAATCAATCTTGGGGCCTTATAAATGTCGGCAAGGACTCTAGCCCTGGGTCTCAGCTAGAAGTGTGGTTTTAGATAAGAGCAAGACTCTAGAGAACTTGCCCAACCCAGGGCATTCTCTTTCTTTGTGCACACTTGGGGGAGGGGAGTTCACATGTTGTGTTGGTGAATGGGTATGCATTAGTGTACACGTGTGTGTGTGTGTGTGTGTGTGTGTGTGTGTGTGTGTGTGTGTGTGTGTAAGTCAAAGCTCAACCTTGAGCTCATTCCTCAAGAGCCATCTAACCTGTTGATGTTTAAAAAAAAACATTTTAACATTTTAAAGGATTTCTCTGTTTGTATTTGAGGGTGGAACATGTGCTCAGTGCGTGTGGCGGTCGAAGGACAACTTGCAGAAGTTGATTCTCTCCTCCCATCATGCGGATCTCAGAAATGAAGCTCAGTTTGGCGGGCTTGGCTGTAGGCTTCATTACCCATTGCCACCTCCTTCCCCAGCCCTACCTTGTTGTTTGTTTGTTTGTTTGAGACAAGGTGTCAAGTAGGCTGGGCTGGCTGGGATCCTCCTGTCTCTGCCTCCCCTGTGCTGGGATTCCAACAGCTTTCTTACTTGGCTGCTAGAGATCTAACTCAAGTCGTTAACACTTGCATAGCTAGCTGTGGCCAGACCTCTGCATCCTTAGCCAAGGGCTACCACACAGCTGTGTGCAATGACCGGACACTCCTTCTGACTCCTCCCTAGTAGAAAAGGTGACTTGGCTCTCTTTAGGACTCATCTGTATGATAAATAAGTCCCTTCCACTCCATGAGCCAGTTTGTTTCCCTCAGATTCCCTCCCAGGGACCATGGCTTTGGAAGACCAAATAACCTGAGGTGAACTGACTGTAGGTGAGTTCCAAGGGGCCTTCCAGAAGGACCAGGTTCCCAGAGTTCCTAGCAGCTCTCTCACTGAGGACGAGGGAAGCTCAGAAAATGCCTCAGGGGCTCTCCCCAGTCACCCACCCTGGGAGAAAGTCCCACCTCTGACCTGATATTTAAGTCGGAAATGTAATCATCCTTTCTGACGAGAAAGGAATTGAAAACTAAATTGAGTGTCAAGTACCATATTAAGGGGACTGACGGAGCGAGATAGGGCCACCACTGGCTACAAATACAGCATTTCGCTGACCTGAAAAATTAGGCAAATTTTTATTTCCATAATTGAGGGATCAAGAACTAAGGGCGACAGGGTGAGAGGCTAGGGGCAGCAGCATGCTGGAGTGGACTCAAACCAGCTGCAGAGGCTCTGTTAATGCCAGGGAATTTTTAAGCCAGCTGTTAAACACAGACACTACTAAAAAGTGACATTATTCTAACCTGGGATGAGCTGGGCCTGGTGGGACACACCTATATATAATCCCAATGCTGCTTGGGAGGTAGAGGTAGGAGAAACAGTTGTCCAAGGCCATCTTTGGCTACATAGTAAGTTTGAGGTCAGCCTGGACTACATGAGACCTTGTCTCAAAAGCAAAATTAAAAAATCATAAATAACACACATGGTCAAATCTCATGGTCCCTAACTTCTTTCAAAGTGTGCTGTCCAGTCCATTCTCATCCTTTATCCCTGGGTGAGGAGGGAGCTCTATCACTGGTGTGACTCCCTTCCAAACTCCCTGCTCAGTGACAGCTCACTGGCTGCTTGAAACTGTTCACGGTGGAAGTATTATTTCCTAAGGGCATGCGCAGACACCTCCATCAGGGCTTTCTTCTCAGAGAGCCAGTAAGTCTTTGCTAGAGGCGAGCAGAGAGAAGACCTGAAGACAGGAGGAAGAGGTGGAGAAGATTGGCTTCCAGCACAGGCAGCAACAGACAGCATCCAGCCCAGCCCTGAGCTGTGTAGTCCATCAGTGGAACACTTGAGGGATCACTGTTGGTAACCACGTGTCACATGGGTGACAGGCAGAAGCACCCACCAAGCAGGTTCCCAAGTCCCTGCCTGGGCTCTCATCACCCTGTCACCTGTGAGGTTAGCACAGGGCTCCTGCTGGGATGTCAACCACAAGGGCATTCATGCATTCAGTTTCCCATGGCAGGAAGCTCCTGAGATCTGGGCCTGCCTACCCCTTACCTGCCTTGCTGAGATGCACAGATGTTAACCTCACCTGGGGATGGCCAGCAAATGCTGACTTCTCACTTCTCACTGTTCAGACCACAGATGAGCAAAGGAGACAGGGAGAATCAATCCATGAAGTGGAGGATACAAACTCTAGGCCCCAGCTATGATCTCCATGGCAGATCTGCCACTGCACCCCAGTATTCATCCCCAGGAACTCCCCTTCAGGTGCCTGTTACCATCTTGTCCACAGGCTCTATGATCCTGGCTGCCCGGCCCAGCACAGCAGCTCCCTTCGCTACAAGTCCCAGCAGCCGCGTTCACACAGAGTCTTGTAGAGCCCGTGGAGTCGGGCTTCTTCCTAACTCTTGTCTCTTGGTGACATTGCCGGGACAGAAGAGGGGCAGTAAAAGTGGAATCTCATTTTCATTATCTGGGGCAGAGAGACCTGGTTCCAGATTAGAATTATAATTAATAATTTTATCAGTGGCAAGGAGCACGCAATGGAGAAGGGACAGAGGAAGGCACAGAAGGCTCAGGAGTCCCCACTGCTCCCTGCCTCGGGTGACTCCAAGGGAAGCTCTGAGCAGGAGAGGAAGGAAGGTCCTGTGATGGCTGTTCCAAATGAGCGATACCATACACCTGTGTGACGAACCTGGACAGCTACTCTGATGGTCTTGTGTGGTCTCATGATCTCAGATGGGTCACTGACACGACACACTGCCTGTGTCTCGGCAGCCAGTGGACACTTTCCCAGCCGAGATCCTTTACTGAGGATACCTGCAAAGATAACCCCCCACCCCCGACAACACACACAAGAGCTGACACCCATTCTCACTGGGGATCTGGGTTTTCAGGGTCCAGAGCAGGTGGTACCTGGGAGCTCCCAGGAAACATTATTGAAGAAAAGAAAGAGCTTCGGTCCAAATTCAGGATGGACAGTTCCCGAGGAACTGAGGAACTGTTCAAGTTGACCTCTGGCCTCCTGTGATTTCCTCTTCCCAGTGAAGCAAAAGGCAGAGACGGCAGGAGAGGGAGTTTTGCAGGGAATGGAGCCAGACAGGGGCCAGGAGACCTCTGTCCAACTAAGCTTCCACTCCTGCCTCTAACGAGGGTGTCACCAGCCAGGCCCAAAGACAAGGACAGTCCCAGAGGCATGCATGTTGCCTCTTCCTAGGTCCCCGTGTCTTTTGAGGGCACTGGACATACACAGGGCTGCCCTTCTCCCAGGCATCCTCCTGTTTTATCATGGGAAACTGTGGCCCTGAGAGGCCAAGAAGCCTAAACTAAATTTCTCCCTAAAGGGGAAACATGTCTGGGCTGACACTGTCTCTCCGGCGCTGCTCCAGCCTGCTGCGCCTGCACCTGGCTCAGCATTTCTCTGGAGTCCTGGCAGATGTGCTCACACCTGCTCATCATGGTGTTTAATCACCCAGTGAATGCTCCTCCGTGCTTCCAGCAGACATTGGCTTGCATTTCCCCCCTTCAGATAATGCAGTTCAGTGTCATCTGTCTCCTGGAAGCAGAAGCCTTCCAGCTCTGGCTCCTGATGTCTTCTGGTTTCTTTCCATTCCTAGCCCGATATCTGGAACTAGGGATCCACTGAGGATCTTGTGAAGCCTGAGCACTCGAAGCTTAGAAAGTGGGGGGAAGGGGAGCTTCCTCTTCCTCTGGCCATTCTGCATGCAAGAGACCCAGCAGAACCCAGACCTAGTCTTTGACCTCCGAGTTCCCATTTGTTCTGGAAGTCTGTTTGCACCTTCTGAGCCTCAGCTGGACTTACAGGATCATTTGCCTATTGTGTTAGTCAGTTTTCTACCCCTAAAACAAAATACCTGAGATAAATAACTTATATGGAAGAAAGGTTTATCGGGACTCCTGTTTTCATAGATTTCAGTCTATAGTCACATGACTCTGTTGCTTCAGCTCTTCCTGACAGAGGAGACTACCAGGAAGTAGACAGACAGGAAGTAGTCAAGGTCTCAATATGCCTTTCAGTAGTATGCCCCCCATGAGTGCTACCTTACACAACACCCCACTTTCTAATGGTTCTGTTACCTCCTGTATTGTCTTTTTCATACTTGATAAAGGCACCTTAGGGAAGGAGGGGTTTATTGGGGCTCACAGTTTGAGGGTACAGCCCATCATGGTAAGCGAATCACGGTGGCAGGAGCCCAGAAAAGAGCATAGTGTCTTGTAAAAATGAAGCCAGCTGCGGATACAGCTAGATTCAGGGACTCCAATGGTACCTCCACATTTCCTGTTCTCTTTATTTTGCTGATGGGGTGTCGGGCACCCCTCTCTGGGCTCTTGGATTTCTTCATCAGGTAGCACAGGGGAACCCATGGAGGCTTCAGGCTTCCATCATCCCAACCAGTGACTCCAGAGAGACAAGAAGCTGTGATTCAAAATAGTAACTTAGAAAAGCCCAGGGAGGATGCTGGTGGGCCTAATGTTGGTCATTTGCTTCCTGGAGCAAGCACAGCACTACACTTGATTGAATCTTCTGGGTACCAGCCTCTAAGGCTGAGGTGGGACTGAGTACTTGAATGGAATCTGTGGATAGAACCAGGGCCTGATGGCACAGATCAGGTTTCTTGCAGGAGGGGTGGCACAAGGGCTGGGGGCTAAAACCTGGGAGTGGGGAACGTGGGGTGGACAGAAAGAGCCAGCTCCCCTGTCCGTAGACGCTGATGGTCCTTCACTTTCTAATTTGTTTTTCCTTTTCACTTCTACTCTTTAACTTTTGTAATGTGTATTTTTTTGCGTACACGCAAGTGTGTTGGTGTGCGGCAGCTCTCGTGTGAGATGACTTTCAGGAGTGCGCTCTCTCCTTCCACCTTTGGAGACAGGGTCTCTCTTTGGAGTTCTGCACAGTGTTTCTGCCACTGTGCCGCCGATGACAGGCTGGCTGGCCCAGGGGCTCCTGGGAGACTCTCCTGGCTCTACCTCTCATCTTCCTGTTGCTGGGGTTATAAACATGGGGGCCTGGAGATCCAAACCCCAGGTCCTCAGCCTTGCAGGGGCAAATGTTTTGCTTTGCTAGGCCATTTCTTAGGTGCTTATTTTGTTTTTATTAGTATTTATTAATTACACATCAGTTGCCCGTGTTCCTGTAAATAACCCCTCACACAAGCTCCAGTAAGCACTGCTAATTAGACGCATCGAGCTCCCCCACTTCTCTCTCTCTCTGTCTCTCACACACACACACACCCCAAGACTTGACAATGACAGGGATAGCTGGGAAGAGGACCAGTGGGAGGAAGACAAGAGAGGGTGATGGGGAGAGATATTACGAGCACATGTGTGGCAGAAAGGCGGTGATATTCTTTATAGCAGTGACATTGGGGTGCAGGGAGGTTAACTACTAGTTGGCATAAATCAGCAGGTGGCAGAACAGACCTGCATTTTGCTGAATGCCTCTTGCTTTTGGGGCTGCGCGATGACATTTCCCACAGGTGGGGGACCCTGAGTTACCATTGGTCTAGGTTCATCATTCTGGCTCAGAGGGGAGGTTCCAGGCTCAGGCAGTCACACCCTCACAGGCTCACAGCTCACAAGCCCAAACTTATGACAGAGTAAATGGAGGTTCCTTGTGGGAATTCTTCCCCTGGGGAGACATCTGGTCCTCCTTATAGAGCACCAACGACAAACCAAACTCCACCAGAACCCAGCCTGGGAAACCCATAGGTGTATTGGGTTATTTACAGGAATGTGGGTGACCCCAGAGCAGCCACACCACTGGAAAGTCTCACTCCAGCATGGACGACAATATTCCCAGAGTCACATCGATCTTACTCTGACTTCCCACAGTGTGTACTTCGACATTTCCCAGTATCTCTGTCCAGATGGACTCTGGACTCTGACTCTGTCCAGGTGGAGATGGAAGGCTGAGATCCAGGCATCTGCAGGAAGCTCTCATGTTCCCCAGCCCCAGAGCAGAAAAGAACATCTCGGGTGACTGGCTTGGAGTGGGGGGTGGGGTGCACAGAAGCTGCACGTAGATGCTTTACACGTGATCTTGGTTGGCCAGAGCAGGATCCTTAAGGAATGGGGCGTAACCAGAGTACATGGCCCAAAGCCACCTTGTGAGTAGCTCATAAAACTGATTGGGACCTTAGCAAGCCCAGAGCCCGGCAGTGCTGGAGCCTGAGCCTTACGGTGTAGTCCGGCTGGTGGAAACCATCTCTCCATTCAGTGAAGACATTCAGTGGGAGAGGAGGGGCAGAGGGCCTGACTTTCTTTTAAGACGTATTTTTATTATTTGTAAGTATTTGTGTATGTGGGAATGTGTGTGTGTGTGTGTGTGTGTGTGTGTGTGTGTGTGTGTGTAGGGGGGCATGTGAGTGTAACACCTATAGTGACCAGAAGAGGGCGTTAGATACCCTGGAGCTGGAGTTATTGGTACCTGGTACTTGCGAGCAACCTGAAGTGCATGCTGGGAATTGAATTCAGGTCCTCAGCAGGAACAGCACGCACTCTGAACTACCAAGCTCTCACTAGTGGGAGGCCCAACTTTGGTACCCAGCCACGCAGACAGCACCACATCGTCCACCGACAGCAACTCTCCACTGAGAAGCATCTCTGGATGTGTCCCTGGGATCTGTGAGGACAGCCTGACCCCAGGCCCCAGATGACTATGAAGCCTGTTTCGCTCATCTTGACCTTGTGCTACCTGGCATGATAAATCAGACTGACTCCTTAGGGGAGAGGTCAGTTCACAATCATTTGTACACCCCAGGTGTGGGGACACTTCACCACAGGTGGCAAGCCTCTTACGTCTCTCACTGCCATCATCCTCTGAGCCTGCACTGTGGCCTACACTGACGGTCTCCATCACTGGCTGTGTCAATGTCCTGTGGCTGACCGTGCAATGCAGTGGCTGAGTTGGGCTTTAAGATCACTCAGGAACCTTCCACCCGCAGGCTGCTTTGATCACTTTCTCTTTGGGCTCTGGCAGTGAGGTGACCCACAGGACAGGGGGCACAGAGGGAGTCTCGGGAAGTGACATGAAGGTGGACAGTGCCCACGGCGCTTGGCAAACTGCCCAAAATTCTGAGCTCCTTCGCCCATCCCCTCGCTCTAACACAGTGTGAAGAGCAACATGCCTTGAGGATGAAATTAAGCTCAGAGTAAACAGATTAGGAGTGTTTACGTCCCTGTACTTTATTAATTAAGTGTCCTAAATACACTGAAACCTGGACATTTAATTTTAGATTTATGGGGATGCTTTAGATTTATAAGGCCAGTTATTATGCCTTAAGTACCCCGAATGTCAATGGATTTTCACAGGCAGTATTTATTGAAGTATTAAAAAAGAAAGCTTTGTAAAATGTAATTACTTCACGCCACTGTTAAGAGACAGTGTGATGGCTGTAGGTGGAGGAGGGGAGCAATCCCACCTTCCCTTGTTAGTCATCTAAATAACACCTAGACATGAGTGGGATGCACCCACAGTCACCCTGTGAGATGCTGTCTGAGCCATCTCAGTGCCAGCAGGGGTGGGGCTGGGGGAGGGGAGGGGGGATAGGACTGGAGCACAAGGGGGGCGCTGCAACCTGGGCTCTGCCTGACTGTGACATTGTCTCTCCTCTGTGCTCCTTCATCATCAGAGCTGGGGAGAGGGGGGGGACGGGAGAGGGTGGCTGCCCTCCACCCCGTGACCTGGTGTTTGACGGACCTGGAGATTTGGTCCCACACATGGGTGGAGAATTAGGAGATATGCCCTCTTCCTCCACCCCAACCCCAGTCCTGTCTAGATTCTGCCAATGTCACTTCTGGAGTCCAGCAATAGAGCAGAGAACCCAGGGGCAGAACGGGGAAGGCTCCTGATAGGGCGCAGCCCACAGCCCAAACTGAAGAAGCAGAACTGGCCTTTTTGACAGAGGGGCCTAAGTTCAAGGAAAGAGAATAGAAGCCTGGGAGGCTGCAGAGACCACAGGGGACCCTTGGTGGCACAGAGGGTGGGTTTCCTCAGGGGTGAGTCCAGCTGGAAGAAGTGTGACCCAGACCCAGGCCGGGGATGTTGACTGGGAAACCAGGCTCCCAGGGGCCACCCTTGACCTACTAGTCCACACAGCAGCTTCTGTGGCTGATGGAGCCAATATGGCTGCAGGGATCCTGGGGGCCACTTGCTCCTCCACAACGGATCATGGGTAAGTATCCTCCCAGGTCCCTCGTGTCCCCTTCACTAGCTCTCTGGAGGGGACACTCACACTCTTCTCTAGCCTCTGGCTGTTGATTCTCCCTCCAGTCCCCCTCCAGGTTCCTGACTGCAGAGCCTCCACCACCTGCTGTCTCTGGCTCCTCTGTCCCTAGCCTTCTGAGGCCGCTTGCTCACATCAGCTGCTGCAGGGGCTCAGTGGCCCCTCCCCATCTCCAACCGTGAGCCACCGAGACTCTGGAACACTGCAGCTGCAGTGAATGTGTGGCTCTCCAGATGAGATCACGCTGGCTTAGCACGGCCTTAAATGCCATGATGGGTATCCACGTGAGACTGTCATGGAGAATGTCTGGGGACACAAGGTGGGGAAGACCATGAGAATATATGGAGACAGAGGTTAGAATGATGCTGTCACAAGCCAAGGAACACCAGGTTCCACCAGAAGCTAATGGGACAGGAAGTGTTGACCCCAGGCCTTCCGAGAGAGTCTGACCTCAAAGCACCTTGACTCCAGAGTTCCAGCCTCAGAGCCATGAGAGGACAGGTGCTCTCTCTGGGCCTCAGCCCCCCCCAATCACAATAGCATCAGGACTAGGTCATCAGAGAGGGGGAGGGCGAGTCAGAATTGGGAAGGCTGGTCTGTGACTTATAAACCCTGGCACTTCAGACAAGGGATTTGACTTTTCCAGGCCTCAGTTTCCTTCCCTTACACTGGAGATGGAAACAGCTTCTGCTTATGGGGGGCTGTGAGGATCCCAAGATGAGGTGTGTGCTTGGTGCTGGGGCTGGGCTGGTGACCCAGAGTGTCTGCACACAGTTCCAGGCTAGTGACCTGGGTGTCTGCACGCAGTTCCAGGCTAGTGACCCAGGGTGTCTGCACACAGTTCCAGGCTAGTGACCCAGAGTGTCTGCACACAGTTCCAGGCTAGTGACCCAGAATGTCTGCACACAGTTCCAGGCTAGTGACCCAGGGTGTCTGCATGCAGTTCCAGGCTAGTGACCCGGGTGTCTGCATGCAGTTCCAGGCTAGTGACCCGGGTGTCTGCATGCAGTTCCAGGCTAGTGACCCGGTGTCTGCATGCAGTTCCAGGCTAGTGACCCGGGTGTCTGCACGCAGTTCCAGGCTAGTGACCTGGGTGTCTGCACACAGTTCCAGGCTAGTGACCCGGGTGTCTGCATGCAGTTCCAGGCTAGTGACCCAGGGTGTCTGCATGCAGTTCCAGGCTAGTGACCCGGGGTGTCTGCATGCAGTTCCAGGCTAGTGACCCGGGGTGTCTGCATGCAGTTCCAGGCTAGTGACCCGGGGTGTCTGCATGCAGTTCCAGGCTAGTGACCCGGGGTGTCTGCATGCAGTTCCAGGCTAGTGACCCGGGGTGTCTGCATGCAGTTCCAGGCTAGTGACCCGGGGTGTCTGCATGCAGTTCCAGGCTAGTGACCCGGGGTGTCTGCATGCAGTTCCAGGCTAGTGACCCGGGGTGTCTGCATGCAGTTCCAGGCTAGTGACCCGGGTGTCTGCATGCAGTTCCAGGCTAGTGACCCGGGTGTCTGCATGCAGTTCCAGGCTAGTGACCTGGGTGTCTGCATGCAGTTCCAAGCTTATATCTCTGAGTGGCTTCACAAGTGGTTATGGGATTAAGAAAACTCAAACAGAAGAGCTGGAAGGCAGGAACCAGGAAACCAGAAGGACCATGGCGCTGAAGTGACAGCGTCCTTGAGTGTCCTTCCTGCTCTGGCCCTGCCCACCACCAGGAGCCTCTTTGCTGCTCTATGGTCTGAGTGTGGCTTTCTCTATACACCTGGGGAAAGCATCTGCAGGTGCAGATGGGGTGGGGGCAGGGCAGATGGAAGTCCTGCACTTGCTCCCCACAGATCCTGACAGAACCAGGAGATGCACTGTCAGAGGAGTGCAGGGCACCTGCTCCCACTGGGGCCTCACCCTTTCTGAGAACCTTCCCTGGGGGGTTCAGCAGCTGGCACCGGCAGCAACAAGCAAGAGATAGAAATGGACGGGGGGAAGGGCAGTGTTTAACTACCCCTACCTGGGTAGGCAGCACACGAACAGAACACGATCATCTTCCAGCTAAGCCCAGTGGACATGCGCAGAGCATGTGGGCCTTCTATCGGCTCAGCCCATGGTAACCCAAAGAATCAACCACTCCTAGCGTTTATCCGGTTTATCCGGTTTCAGCTATCACTCTACGAAAGCTTCTAGACAGACTGTGTCCCTGTGGTGACAATTCAGAACTCCTTGCCACTCTAACTCTTTATGTGGGTGCTAGGGTTTCAAACTCGGATCCTTGAGCTACCAGAGCAAGCTCTCTTGCTTACTGAGCCGTCTCTGCAGCCCTGCATATCAGGTATGATTTATAACACTGCTCTAACCCTCAACAACCTTGCAATGCATTAGAAGACCCATGGCGTGGTAGCGTCTAGAGCCGTAGACAGAGAAGAACACACCAGGGTTCAGGCTGAACCTGCTATCAGCCCAGATCACCTGCATTCTCTATACAGACAAGGAACCCGACAGTCAGAGAAGACAAGTGAGCTGCTTGAGGTTGCACAGCAAGTCAGGAGTAGAGTCAGGCTCATGCATATGCAGTTAATCTTCCACTTCCCCAGCCTCTCGAAGGCTGGAGCAGAACCATAGACACGGATACATGTGAGTGCTGGATGGATGGACCATGACCCTATGGCCTAGAATCCCTTAGTGGTTCCTCTACTGACTGTTCCCTTCAGGAAAGGGCATGGATTCCATAGGATAGACAAACCCAAACTTGCCAGCCTGGGTAGCCTTCCGGGTCCTGTGAGACAAACCTGGTTGAAATCCAGGCCAGCTGACACTGGGAAAGGTCACCTTGGCATTACTACACTATCTCATGCCGACAGGCCCACAGTCGGCGTTCATCAACACACATCGACCAGCCGGAGAGATGGAGGGGATGCCAAGCTTTGTGTGCTCCCCCTCAGTGTTTGCTGGTACCCCTCGGGCTAGGCATGTGTGGAAACTGAGGCTCAGAAAGAGGGCACCTAGGCTGAAGTTTTAGACTGGGATCCTGTCAAGAAGCTGCAGGGCTGTGGGGGAATCTCTCTCTCTCACACTTTGGGGGTGGGGGTGGTCCCAGCTGGTTGCACACCCACATATCAGATCCTGAATTCTTCTCTCTGGTGTCACAAAAGGGCTTAAGGACCTGACAGGAACCAACACAGCAAAGCTCTAGTCGAAGCAAGGCTGAAACTCACACTGCTATGAACAGTCTGCTTGTTTATTCGTGAGTGTGTGCGTGTGTGCATGCATGTGTGTGTGTATGTGTGTCTGTCTGTCTGTCTGTCTGCCTGTGCAGAGGCGCATGTGTATGTGGAAGCTAAAGGACAACCTCAGGCGTTGTCCCTCAGGAAGTATCCACCATATTTTTGAGACAGTCTCTCACTAGCTGGCCAGTGAGCCTCAAGGGTCTCCCTGCCTGTCTCCCCAGAGCTAAGATTAGAATATGCCTCACATCTGCCTCCTTTTTTTTATGTGGGTGCTGGGCTTGAACTTGGATCCTCATGGTTGCAGGGCAAGTGCCTTCCTGATGAAGCCATATCCCCAGCCCCAGGGTCTATCTTCAGACTCCTACCCCAAATGCTTGTCCATCCTGAGTGGAGGCTCCTGCTGCTATGCAGGACCTGAGGACATTGCCTGGCCCTGGCAGGCCCTGTGCTCTGCTCCTGACCCCAGCCCTACTCCCTTGCATTATCGGGCCTAACAAGCTCCATTTCATCTCCACGTTTGCCAAGCTTAGCTGAGCAGACTTTTCCTTATTAATCTACATTTAGACTTAAAGACAGTCATGGAAGTCCAACCCCTTCTGACTCAGTTGAGTGAGCACGCAAAGGTCAGAAGTGTTTTCGTAATTACAAAGCCCTCTCCTCTCTCTGCTTCCTCCCAGCCTTCCTCCCATGCTTCCAGGTCTCTCTCTCTTCTGCATCCTCCTCCCCCCCAAGAAAGGAGCAGATCGGAGATGGCAAGGGGAGGTGAGGCAGACCGCTGCGTCGCAAAGGATCCAGGCATGGGTGAGACAGATGCACCTGGAGCCAGATGTAATAGGTTCCACTGGGTAAAACTTGGGGCACTCCACAGCTATAATGTATCTCCCCTCCAGCCTTGATTGAAATAGCAGTAAGTTGGCCACTAAACTGTATGTACACCAGGGGTGGTTACAAAGGTAACTAAGAGGATAGCCATGGTGTTTTTAGCTGGCATGAGAGAACCGGGCAAACTAGCCCATCCCATGAACTCTGCCACATATCCCTGGCCTCCTGACTGCCCCTCTGTCCATCTGTCTAGTCACATTGCTCAAATACAGTCCCGCCTGCTAAGTCCTCTGCTTCCTTTGCACACGGTGTCCTCTGCACATGGCTGTTTCTGCACATAGTTCCTGTGGACAAGGCTCCCTCCACTCATACTCTCTGCCTGGAGCTCCCACCAGCCATGCCACCAACCTTCTCAATGAAGTCTTCCCTGGCCCCAGTGACCCCCCAAGACCAGCCCATTCCTGTAAACCCATAACTTACGAGAAACTGGCAGTTTCCTAAGTCAAAGTTTTCTACCTTTGACTTAGATCTTAGCACACGGAGAATGTCTAGCTTATCTATGGGGCCTAAAATTTTACACAAGATATTACTATGTCCTTTAAAGTTTTGCCATGTGACCCAGGCCATTGTCTAATCTTCTCTGGAATAGTACTCCCTGGGTACTTTGACGAAGGGACCAATGAGAGTCTCTGGGGCCCCTGTTCACAGATGTCTCCTGGATGTATGGAGACAGCTGAGCCTACAGTGTGAAATGTGGTAGTACCATCCTGGGATCCCCTCACCCCATCCCCCCCTCTGCTGGAAGTGGTTCTACATTGAAGTATGGAGCTCACAGTCCCTGAATGCAACAGCAAGTAGCCACTTATACTCAGTACCTAGAGACCAAGGCGCCAGAGAGGTTTCAGAGTGAGAACCCCAGCCCTGGCAATAAGCCACTGGTCATCTGAGAGAGACATGGAAGGTCACTCCACCAGGGAAGAGCTGTGTTTTCCATCATGGGTGGCCTGATAGCAGAAGTCACAGCTAGCTCTGAGAGTTCATGTATCCTGGGGCCACTCCAAATTGCTTGGAATGGGACACTAGGCTACAAGTCTGCCCCAGTTGGGTAACCACGGTGGAGTGTCTCTCCCAGGCTCACACTGGCCACTGCAGGGCTGTCCTGGAGATTCACTGAGTTCCCATCTCTTATGGGCATGGTGGGTGCTACCAGGGCTGATGCTCCTGGAGCTGTAGGGGAATGCTGGTTTCTACTCTGGCTATCCAGTGCAGGCGGACTGAGCTTGTTCTCTTTGCTGGGTATGAAATGGGAGGATGATAGGGCCCACCTGGCCCAGGTGCAGAGAGAAGGAACACAGCACACAATGGCATCAAATGGCTTTAGTGCTCTGAACCAAGGCCTTGTGTGAGCAAGAAGTGGAGGCAGCTCTGGATTCTACAGAAAGCAACTGGGCTTTCACAGTGACACAGAGAACCCTACAGCCCAAGGATGACTAGGCAATCTGGCCTCGAAAGGAAGAAGCTTGGGGGGTTGTGAAATGGGCAGGGCTGGCTCCTTCCTGGTGGGAGATGGCAGCACCATGTAGATCACCATCTGAGAAGGCAGCCACACAGAGCTAGGTGCTGTGGCCCAGGTTCCTGGCAAAGAGAATCCATGTGGGTCAACCTGGGTGGCTTTTTGTTGTTTTTTTTTTTTTTTTTACATTTACATCATGTGTGCGTGTGAAGGGGCACATGTTGTGACATCCAGCTCTCTCCTTCCATCTTGTGGATTTCAGGATCACACTCAGGATGTCAGGCTTGGGAGCTGGTACCTTTACACACTGAGCCACCTTGCCAGCTCCTTGGAAGGTTTCCATTTTCTGCTTTCCTACCCTAGTTTCACCTGCTCTCCAGAGGCAGATCAATAATGTGATGATGTCTTCTAGGTCTGCCCCAAAGGCACACACGCACGGGGGCACGCACACGCGCACGCACGGGGGCACGCACACGCGCGCGCGCGCGCACACACACACACACACACACACACACACACACACACACACTGTAGGTAAGGAGAGCTGGAAGGACTCATTATAGGTGGAACAGATGTTCTAAAACTCTATGCCTTGCTAGCTTAGGGGAAGCCAGATATAACCTAGCCCAGACCCTGCCCTTGAGGAATCTGAAGCAGAGCGTGGACAGCCAGGTATCCATGAATCATTCACTCACACAGAGAGGAGGCTAGAGGCGACTCTGAATGGCTAAGGAGAATCTGAATGACTGAGGAGGATCTGAATGGCTGAGGAGGATCTGAATGACTGAGGAGGATCTGAATGGCTGAGGAGGATCTGAATGGCTGGATGAGTACAAGGCCAGGCCTCTGCCAACCCTGCTGGGCATACAGGAGAGGGGGCAAAGCCAGCCACACAGAACAGTGGTGGTCAGGACTAGACACTGAGGCTCAGGTGTGACTCTGTGATAATGAGACTCAGCCGCAGGTGGCCGGGGTGGCTTTTTCATGGCTCTGGCAGCTTTTCTGTGGCTCTGCAGCAGAGCTGAGGAGCACCCACCCCATCAACCCAGGTCTCCCACAGGCTGCTTACATGATCTTGCCTATTCTTAGCTACAGTCTGAACCTGGGCGTGGGCTGGGAGTGATTCAGCCTTTCTTAGAGGGAATTGCAACCCCTGAGCCTGTTTCTGAAGTCCCAATGGCAAAAGGACTAAAAGTCCAGAGGGCAGAATGGTAGGCTTTGAGAAGGCTGCTGGCTGCCTCTAAACAGAGTGGAGAGTGGGTGCCACTCTGCTACCTTAAATTTACAGAAAGGGAAACTGAGGCCCAGGGAGAACAGAGGGCCAGACCAAGGAACTCCATCAGCGTAATGGCAGTGGAGGGAACAGCATCAAGAATATGAGGAAAGGAACTTGCTAGGGCTGAGAGCCCTCATCGGCACAACAGAGACAGGATGATTTGTTGGAGACATTCCCTGTGGTGAACTGAGACTGCCCACACCTATCAAGGGTGGGGTAGGTGGACTGCCACTGTGTGTCCTTG